>JANZLD010000001.1:23991919-24001961 GCA_026413575.1 Erythroxylum carthagenense
AAAAATCTCCAAATTTTTTAAAATTTTCGATACTGATTAAAATACCGGCCAGTACGACCGAAACAAGCCGATACTGACTAGCATTTAAATTCGGTTCTAAAACTCAATATATTGTACCGGTTTTAGTCCGGTACTCAAAACTATGCTTTGTCTCCCAATTTTTAAAATTTTTTATATCGACCGATATTATACCAACAAGTACAACCAAAACAAGTCGATACTAACTAATATCTAAATCTAATACAAAAATTCAATATACCGTAACAATTTTTATCCGGTACAATCCGGTATTCAAAACTATGCTTTATACTTAGACAAGACCGCTTCTTTTGCTTCTTACTCTTCCGCTTCCCTCATACAATTGTAAAATAACTTAAAAATAAAAATGCTCCATGGCCAATTAGCTTTCGTATAGCCCTTAATATTTAAATGATTATCTTTGGAGAACAAAAGTCCTCTTCTAGGGGATGAATTTTGGTACTCAAGAATTTGCATTACCGTGTGATCTTCACTTGGAAAATGTATGAATTGATTATGACACCTACCACATAGGCAATGTCAGGTTGTGCGTGATACAACTATATTAGGATATTTTTGTTTCCATTTTCATTTTCATTTTTAATTTTCTACTTTTGTTTTTAAATTTCATCAAAAATTGTTTGTTTGAATTTTTGTTTTTGTTTCTTGTTTTCAAAAATTATAAAAGTAGTTTTATTTTCTGTTTTTGTTTTTCCATTATTTGATTTACTATTAACTAAATATATATTATTAAATTATTTAATATATTAATTATTGATAAAAATATGAATATTTTAATTTAATATTATGTTTAATTAATTAAAATTAATTACTAATAAAATTATGAATAATTTAATAAATTTAATTATTAATAAATATATTAATTAAATTACAAATTATTTATAAGTATAATTGATTTAAAAAATCTTCAAAATATATAAATTTAAAATAAAACTTGATTTAATAATTAAAATATATTAAAATAAATATTAATTTTAAATAAAAGTTAATTTTTAAATTATTTATTTTAATAAAATAAAATAATTTTTATTAATAAATATCATATAAGAGATTAAAATAAATTTATTTAATTAAAAATAATTTATTTTTAAGTCTATCTAATATGTAATTATTATTATTGAAAAAAATATAATTACATTGACATTAACAACCAAATATATTTTTGTTTTTATTTGAAAGAAAAACAGAAATTGAAAACAGAAAAAGAAAATTAAAAATCATAACAAAAAAATATACTTGGTTTAAGTACTCCCCACATAAATGATTAGGGGTGATCGGTATATCATCTAGTTTGCAATCTAGTAGGTCGACTTCAGTTAGCAGATCAAGAATATACTTTCGTTGTGAAAGAAATATTCCTTAGTTAAATCTTACAAATTCAATTCCTAAGAAGTACTTGACTCCTCCTGAGTTTTTCATCTTGAATTTAAATGCTAATTTCACAATCTCACCTGCATCATCACTTGTAATAATCATATTGTCAATATAAATGATCAAAATTGTGATCTTCCCTTATTGGTGTTTTAGAATAAGAGTGTGATCATAATTGCTTTGTTGGCAACTATATTTCTTCATTGCCAAATTTAGCCCCCCAAAACAAGCTTAAGGGGACTATTTTAGCCTATATAAAGTCATTTGTAATATGCACACAACCATGCCTTCAGAATATGTTGTGTATCTAAGTCGTATATTCGTGTAAATTTCTTCTTTAAGATTAACATATAGGAAAGCATTTTTTATGATGAACATATGTAATGGCCAATCAAGATTCACTACAAGGGACAACAAAACTTTGATTATGTTTAATTTAGCCACCGGTGAGAAAGTTTCTTGATAATCAACCTCGATGATAAGATTTTATTTGGTTATATTAATTATAACTATTTCTTTTGTTTTAGATTAATTTTGGTGGTTTAATAGGAAAAATAATATTTTTATTATAAGAGGTGACAAAGTGGAGATTACATCAAATTGGAGCATTATTGGACAAAATTATGAATTTTGTAAAAAGTGGACAAATTATTTTAGTGGATAAGGCAAGATCACAATTAATACTATATTCACCCCAAGAGTTTGAATTCAATTAGGAAACTTATTTTTCAATTATATTATGTAGGGATTTGGATTTGTTTACATAAGAATCTTGGCAAGATGGGAGAAAGCTAGGTTTTGGGTAAGAATAGAGGAGAAAAACATGTCCAACAATTCTAAACGTCATTGTATTTTCGTTCTTTGTAATTTGCTCTTTATCTTTCATATTTTCTTCTATTTTTAGTGTTGGAACTAAATTTATGTGTGACTAAATCCAAATATTCTGATTCAAGATGATTTAAAACTTTTGTTGTAGCCTTATGAGGTTTTGTTCTAAACTTAAATTCATGTTTTAACTCAAGTATTTCCTATTTTGTGTTCTTTCATAAATAATTAATATTGATTAATCTAATAAATTAATTTGATGTTGATTATTTTATAGTTAACCATGAATTCAATGATCTGTAATTGTCTTGAAAGATTAGTACAAGTAGCAAATATGTTATTAATAAAGTTGCGTACTTGACTTGTGATAAACAAGAAAGCTAAATTGAATACTTGTAATTATCTCAATTATTTAATTTAGGGTTTGAACTTTTTCACTAAGCTTATTGTTATCATTCAATTTATATGGAATGTTATTATACCCAGTCAATTAATGGTAAGTTTTAGTTTTAATGATGTGTTTGAACCAATTAATTAAAGAAAATTTAAGACTTATTATGACTATCCAAATATGTTTAAGACTAACTGCTTAATTGTGAAAATTATTGTTTTTAGACCAATTATTAATGTCACAAATAGATGATATATTTCCTTTAAATCAGAGTTAAGTACAATTAAGTTTATCACTTTTATACCTAGTTAGTTTATTTTGATTCCTTGTTAAATTTACATTATTTTTTAATTAATCATTAATCCTCCATTGTGTTTTATTAATTGAAATTAAGAAACTAATTTTTAGTTCTCTTGAGATTCGATTTGATCCTATGACAACTATAAAAGTTTAGTAAATTAAAATTAATTTTGAGGGCTTTGACATCTTAATCAAAATTTTGGTGTCATTACTTTTAGTTTCTTAGTTTTTTGTGTTATTTTATAGTTTACTACTAATCTCTTATCTTATACAACTTGCTCTTCTCAGATAGGTGAATTACTTTATAATCCTAAAGTTGAACAGATAGTGCATCGTTTAAGGAAAGAAAGTCATTCATCTCTAGAAGTGAAAGTTGAGATAGACTTAACAATTGGTGAATAATTTAATTTCTAAAAATTTGAAGAAAAGTTATCAAATATTAACACTCGAATGTTGAAGGAGTTAGGGCATCAAATTTAAATCAACGACTCTTATGCATACGATTTATAGATGTTGAGGTAGATTTCAAATTGAAATTTGATTTGATTCACTTACTTCCTATTTTTCGTGGTCTTGTAGGTGAATATCTAAACAAAAACTTGAAGGAATTTCATCTTGTTTGCTTTAGAATGAATCCATAAAAGGTGATAAAAGAATAAATTAATATTAGAACCTTTCCATTCTTATTGCAAGATAAGGCAAATGATTAATTATATTATCTTCTCTCTAGCTTAATGAAAATGTTGTTCCTAAAGAAGTTCTTGTCTACAGCACGAGCAGCCAATATTGGAAAGGGGATATGTAGGATAAAAACAATTCATCAGAGAAACATTGTGTGAATATTGGCAGAGGTTTAAGGAGTATATGCTAGATGCCTACACCATCAAATTCTTAACCAACTTTTAATCCAGTACCTTTATGACTATTGCCAATGGATAGGAGTATGGTCGATGCAGTTATTGGAGGAGCTCTGATAAATAAAATACCTTAAGCAACTAGACAATTGATATGAAATATGGCAAAAAAATTCTCAACAAATTAGGATAAGAATGGATGGAGCTATTAAACATGTGAATAAGGTAAGCAATAATAACTTTGAGAATTAAATTTTAAATTTAACTGCTCTTATTTGTCAAATAGCTGTAGGTCAATTGCAATTAACACAAGTGTGTAGAATATGCTCATTCCCTAAACATCCTACAAATAGATCCCCTACTTTGTAATAAGACTCCCTCAAAGAAGCTAATGCAATAGAGATATTTCCTAGTCAATCTCAATAAAAATATAACCCCTATTCCAATCACTATAATTTAGGATAGAAGGATCATCTTAATTTTAGCTATGAAAATCAAGGATGGCAACAAAGATACCAACCTCACATTTTCAATAGACAACCCTAAGCACCTACACAAGTTTAATCTTAATCTTTAAATTTAGGTATATCTTTAGATGAAATTATTAAGGCACTTGCTACTAATACTCATCAATTTTAGTGGGAAACAAGAGCAAGCCTTCATAAATTAGAAAATTAGATCACTCAATTAACCACCTTAGTTAGTAAATTGGAAGCGCAAGCATAAGAAAAATTACCTTGGTAAATGATGGTAAATCCTAAGGAGAATGTAAGTGCAATGACATTAAGAAGTGGGAAGGAAATTCAATATGGATCTTCCTTACTAATGGAGATAGAAAAGCATGATGAAGGACAAAAGAAAGATGAACCTCCAACTTAAGAATCAATCAAGGTAAAATATGATTTATCTTTACTAATATTAACTAATACACATGTACTTCCTTTTCCTTAAAGTTTGACTAAATCAAAAGAAGAGAAATCTGAAAGAAAAATTTTAGAAATCTTCAAAAAGGTATAAATAAATATACTAATTCTAGAAGCCATAAAAATTTTCAAAATATACATTCTTAAAAGAACTATGCACAAATAAAAGGAAGTTAAAGGATAAGGAGGGAATAATTTTGGATAACAATGTATCAGTTGTAATAAATAGGAAATTACAAAAAAAATGCAAAGATATAAGTACGTTTGCACTTTCTTATGCCATTGGTGATAAGAAACTTAAATGTGCCATGCTAAAATTAGGTGTATTATTAGTGTCATGTCATACTCAGATTACTGAGCTTTAAATCTAAATTCTTTGCAAGAAACCAATGTGATTATTCAGCTAGTTGATCATTTATATGTACATCCATTGGTGTTATAAAGGATATTTTAGTTCAAGTTAATGGTTTGATATTTTTAGTGGACTTTTTCATCTTGAAATGGATGGAGATAGAGTAAAACATTTAGCTTCAATGTTATTGGGAAAATCGTCATGAAAATGACCAAGACGAAAATTGATGTAGATGGGAGTACTCATTCTGTTAAGTTTGATGGAGAAATAGTGAGTTTAATATTTTTAAGGCAAAGAAGTACCCTAATAATTTATCATATAGATATTGTAGATTCAATTGTATAGGATATTCTTAGAGAAGAAAATGTTGATGATGAGTAAGAGTTTAGCACTAAATTTGAGGTAGCCGAGCAAGTTGATAAAACTTGTGAAACTATAGAATCATTATCAACAATGCTAATAGATTCAAAAACTTTAAATGCTGAAAGTACTATAACTCATAAGAAAATATTGTCTTTAATTTTGCAGGCTCCAAAGATAGAATTGAAGGCCTTACTTAATCACCTAAAGTATGTTTATTTGGGCGAAGGAGAGTCATCACCTGCAATTATCTCAAAAAGGTTGACTATCAGGCAAGAGAAAAGGCTACTAGCTCTACTTAAGGAGTACAAAACTGTAATAAGTTGGACCTTAGCGGACATAAAAGACATTAGCAATTTGCATGCATATGATTATTTTGGAAAAGAATGTTTAACTAATAAGGGAACCCTAAAAAAGACTCGATCTAATAATGAAAGATGGTATTGTAAACATTAATTTGGAAAATTGCAATTATAACAGTTAGAGGAACTACAGTTGGATGCTTACAAGAATTCAAGAATTTACAAATAGAAAACCAAAATGTTCCATGATAATATGATCTTGAGGAAGCAATCTGAGGTGGGATAGAAAGTGTTATTATATAATTATTGACTGAATCTTATGTTAGGTAAGTTATGTTCTCGATGGCTTGTTCCTTTTGTTATCACTAATGTATTTCTTTATAATGCAGTAGAAATAAAAAAGTCTAGATACTAGGAAGATTTTAAGGTGAACGAACACAAATTGAAATTATTTTATGAGGAGATCATGGTTTCAAGTGTGATGGATATTGATTTGATACTTCCCTAATACATAGAAGTTTGAGAAGAAAAAATCCCATTGAGCATAATGACATTAAATAATTGCAATTTTGGGGAGGCAACCTTGAACATAATAATTGCTATTAGTTTTGTTTTAGTTATATACAGTTTTCATATGTTTTTCCTTAAGAAGTTACTTTATTAGTTTAAGGAGAAATTGAGTCTTAAAATTACATGTTACAAAAATTTATAAGGGGGGATCACGTCTTATATAGTTTAGTTGTTACAATAAAAGATTCAAAATTCTAGATTACTAAAATTTATAGGCGTGATCACGCCTTATATAACTCAGGTTAGGGTAGTAGTCATCTTAAATTTTAGAATAATAAAACTTATAAGGTGAGATCATGCCTTATATGATTAAGCTTTTTGGAGTAGAACCCTTTAAGTTCCAAAACACTAACATTCATAAAGCGTGATCACAACTTATAGATGTTTGTGATCTATTTTGTTTTAAAGAATTAGTGATTTTAAAAAATATAAATTAATATAAAAATAAATAATGAATAATAAAAAAATAAAATGATGATATAATAATTTCAAAATAATTAAAAATTTAAAAACAAAAAATTAGGGTTTTGTTTTTGTTTTAAGTAGATCAGCTACCCAGCACTAAGCGCACCATGCCTTTTAGTCCAGGTGCAATAGACCACAACGCACCAACCAATATCTTACGTCCCAACAATAACACTATAAGTAGACGAGGCATGCCTTTTAGTCCAGGTACACCTCCCAATATGTGAACACAAGCACTAGTCACACCAAAGTTCAATGATAGGTCCACATGTTCAGCACCAAAAAACCTTGTGCATCAGTTCATAATAATACAATGCACCAACATGTGTCTCAATCACCCTCCTACTACCTGGTAATGTATAACACCAACCACACAACACACAAACCAAACAATTCAACTCTCCACAATGTTGTAATGACATCCCATTTCTTTTCTAGTTTTATTTTAGTTATTTTATTGAACAATTTCAATTGCTTTCATTTTAATTTTAATTTTAATTTTAGTTTTAGTAATTATGTTAGGACGTTCAAAAGATATTAATAGCATACCAGCAAAAGGTAAGCTTAAAGTGAATCCAACTACACTGAATCAATCCAACATTGGACCTACTATAAGTACCACTAGGAAGTGTGTTTGGATGGCAAAAAACACATCTATCTTGCCACCAGCTAAGTCAGACCTTTACAGATATCTCAAAAGAAAGATAACAAAGGTATGTTGCTCTCAAAACCGGACATATTAATGCAAGTAAGTATGTGTATTATCCTTCCTTAGAAGACTTGCATATCAAAGAAAATTTTGATGATTTGATTATTGATATAAGTTGGAGACATTTTGTGCTAATTTGTTATATGGTATTTATTGAATTAACTAGGAAATGTTATCCTACCTTTAAATATGATCAACCAGATAATTTTAATTTACGGAGTCCTAATTTAGTATAGTACAAATTAATAGGTACTTAATTTAAATAAAGCATCATTAAATTTAATTTGGCCTTAGGGTGTAAAAATGATGAATATGCTAATTTGACTTAGTACAAAGAGTTTGTTATGGCCTATAGTGATTTTGAGCCTTTTAGACTGTGGAAATCAATGTCCTTTGACCCATTGGTTTAGTAAATCTAAATGTAGTGATCTTAATAAGCTAGAATGGATTTATATGTAGTGTTTCTTGGCATTTAATTATTCAAGAAGGAAGGTCATGACATATACTTGCACTAAAGTTGAGTTGTTTTCTATTTGGTGTATGGTACACAAATTTGGGTGCTTGGTTGGGTACACAATTTAGCACTGTTATCTCTTTAAATAAAAACTTGTGTCTTGATTCCTTTATTACTTATATGGCTATTAATCCCAATTTGTTTAATATGACTTACACTAATATGCATATAGCCTATAAGATGGAACTATTAAACACGACTTATTTAAGTTGGATGAGGTTGCTCTTTCTTTATTACTTATATGGCTATTAATCTCAATTTTTTAATATGACTTACACTAATATGCATATAGCCTATAAGATGGAACTATTAAACACGACTTATTTAAGTAGGATGAGGTTGCTCGAGTAACAATAAAAAAACACTTTGTACCACATTATTCCCCCTGATGAGGTTTATTTTTAAATCAACAAAAGGATCATGATGTTCCACAACCTCTGTATCTTTCGACTTCACCAATCCAATATGAGCATCATTTCTAGCTAGAGAGGTTGGAATGTAAAATCTTTAAACTAGAGAGGAATTTGGATACTCTACTACAACTTATAAAGGTGATACCTCTATATCCATCGACACCATAGCTCAAGTACTCATAACTTAGGGGAGTCTTTTACTCTGTGTTTTATTTTATGTTGATTATTTTTTTTGGCATGTGAGCGTCTCGTGCATACATTGAGGACATCATATAATTTAGGTGTGGAAAAGTGAGAGTATGTACTATGATGAACTTTGTGATTTATGCTTGAACTCATTAATACTATGATTCATATGTTGATTATTCCTTGTAATGGCGTCAAAATTTTTAGATGTTGTTTAGAAATAATCCCTAAGTTATAATACATTTTTTGTTTAAGTTAAAATGCATGGGAGAGATAAGCATGATTAGGTTTTTTCATTAAATTACTTTAAGTATCTCATTATTTTTGTTGAATTAAAGTGCAAGACGCGATGCATCTTAACACTTATGTGAGCTTTGAGTCTAGGAGCAATTTATCATAATTGTGCTCATATACTTTTCTTTATGGCGTGCTATCAAACATAGCTTGTTTAGGCTAGAACTTGCTTTTGAATATATTTTAAAACTATAATTTTTATGAAAAATGATATGGGCAGTTAAGTATAGCCCTTTTTATCCTAGATAAGTCTACCTTAATTTCTACCCATAGAAAACTAATTTAAGCCTTAACCTTTCTTTTCTTGAATACTATTCTTGTTACAAGCCACTTTTTCCCTTATTTTTGTCGATTTACTTAATAATTTGAGCCCCTAAATTGAAATAATTGTATCAAGCTTATTTGCATAAGATTTTGACTATTTTCATGAAAAATAAATTAGAATATTCAAGTAGTATTTTTTTTATTTTTCATCTTTTTTATAAAATGAACGAGAAGTATAAAAAAAAGAAATCTCCTCTTTGATGTTATTTTTAAAAATAAATAAATAATCTAAAAAAGAAAAAATCATGAGATGATTGAAAATGATGCTACTTGAATTAAGTAAGTTTTCTACAGATTTAAGTTGAAACTTGTGTGCATAAGTTTGTATAATTTCATCCTATTTATTCAACCCAAAAAATTCTTTTTTTCATACCTTACCTAAGTCATATTACAACCTTTATTAAGTTCCTTTGATTTATGTATTAAGTTAATTTTTTTAATGGTGAAGATATGATTCATGAGCAAACTTATGAAAATAACACGCTATGCTTTAATATGAGAAGATTGAGAGCTTAATGAACCCTAAACATTTTGAGTGTATAGAGTGAAATTTATAAAAGGTTCTCTGGCCTCATTTTATTTTGATGGAATCAATGAGATGCTATATTGTCAATTCTAAAAATGTATCCTACGAGTGCTTTCTTTCTCGATTGTTATTTTATAATAATCAATGAGATGCTATATTGTTAATTCTAAAAATGTGTCCTATGAGTGATTGTTTTCTCGATTGTTATTTTCTCATAAACCTTTAATGTGTATTAGCTTTTGGGATATTTCTGGGTGACATAAAAGAAGATGAGAAGTTGTTATGAGGATGATTGATGTATACTTGAGGATAAGTATATATATA
>JANZLD010000001.1:24014746-24029121 GCA_026413575.1 Erythroxylum carthagenense
TGATTTCATAAACATGTAATCCTTTCAAAGAAATCATTTTCATAAATCATCACACAATTCACATATCAAACATGTAGAACTTCTGCAATTCATTCAAGACACAATTAATGCAACACTTATGATGCAGTTTAAATCATTAAATTTCCTTGATTTAAACAAAAACAAAAATGACTTATTTACTCTATTATAAACATGGAACCCACCTTATTTCCTTGTACACAATCTTGCTCAAAGATATCCTCTCCCCTTGCTCCCCCTGCCTCTCTTGATTTTCTTCAACATTGACAAAAAAAATCTCCAAATCAATAGGCATGCTAATTGACAAATCCATAAGACATATTCACTAAAATTGATCATAGAATTCTTAAACCCATATATTTCTTAAGCTATATGAACCAAAACCGTCTCAAAAATTCAAAGATCAAAATCCATCCTTACCTTGAATCTTCTCCAAATGAAGAGTTTGATGGCTTGAATGAGAGCTCTCTTCTTCTTCTTCCTTTTTCTCGTCTTGAATAATCATAAATTCCTTCTTGAAATCCAATAAATGATAAACCCTAGTTTCTCTTTCTTCTTTTTCTCCTCTTCTCAACGATCTCTCTCTCATTTCCCTCTTCTCTTTGTTTTTCTCTCCCATTTTCATTCATGCTTCTTCTTTAAAAGCAAGCCCACACTTCTATTTACAATATTGCCATTAATGAATGCATAAAGACCCTTATGCCCTTCCTTATATGCCTTGTAACTTAAATGGCTTAAGTGACTTGCCAATTTTGCCCTTGGTATCATCTTACTACCTTAACTCAATTAACCCGTGTCATAAAGTCTTACTCACATTAACATGCTAATTAACTTCATAAATTAACATCATTAATCTATCAATACCTCAAAATTCATTTAAGTCATTGCCTAACTTCTTCCAAAAAATCAAGACTTTTTTTTGCCGACTATGTAATTGAAGGAATTTGATAACACTTCCTTCTAGAAAAATGTCCCTCATTGTCTTAATTTTCTAATGACATCAAAATCATTCAATTTGGTTTAGAAATCTGAAAGTTATACCCAAACATTCTAAACTACTCTTATACTGAAACAATATTCTGTACACAACTTCCATACAAAAATTGAAATTCTTAGAGACCAAATTAGAACTCAATTTCATCAGAAAATTCGTAGCCTATTTCTCTAGTTTAGTCCAAATCAAGAATCATCTCATTTGGATAACTAGAAAAAACGTTATGGCTAAAATACCGAAGCACACTCAATGAATATGTTTTAAACTTATAACTTCCAATATTTCACAGATAACCCATCTTGCACATAATTATCTTTTATACTTCATTTCAAATTCAAGAATTCTTCTTTTCTTTACACATGAATAATCGCCAAAATTTCTCATTTAATATTCTAATTTCTAAGAAAAATTTGGGGTCCAATAGTAGGATCTATTGTAACGGTCTTGGAGAAGGAGAATTGAGCAAAACCTGAAGGATACACCGTCAAGCCGTGTAGATTGACATGACCGTGTGTTTCTGATGCAAAAACACCATCAGACCCAAAAGAAACATGGGTTGCCCGTGTAGGTTTACACGGCCGTGTATTTTCCCCCCAAATGGAAAAATCTCTTTTTGTAATCTTCACAAAAGTTGTAGATCTAGAAGTCCTCTTCACGACCCTCTAAATATGACATTAATCTAAGATCTACAACAAAAGTTATGGCATTTTTCCCAAGAGATGTTTGTTTATGAATGACTGACTTATCAATGTTGTTCAATGAGATGTTTAGGCTTGTTAGTGATATTAAATAAGCCCAATTGGAGTAGGATTGAGTTATTAACGTAAGAAGAGTGTTCGAGGTGTTACGGAATGATTCAAAGATCTTGATAATTAGTTATGATACATGTATTAAGGATATACACCCGGGAATGTCATTGAACATACATTGTACATATTTAATATACATATGTGTGCATCAATATACATTTATATAATCATGCAAAAATGTGATATGTGTATGTTTTGCATAATATAGAGGAACATATTGAGCGCCATCTTCCAGATGTTACCGAGACTTTGAGGCAATAGCTTCTGGAGCAAACTGTGAATAACCTAGACAGTTTCTCTCGATGGATTAATTGTTTTTATTTTGTTTGAATTATTAAATGAATGTGATTAGGTTGTGTTGATTCCGGACAAGAAGGTCTGATGATTGTGATATGTGGATGAGATGTATGTGAATGTGATGAAATAAATGTTACTCAACAGTTCTGTTGAATGCCGAACTAAGGTCCGATAATAAATGTGATTTGAATGTGAATGTGTAATCATGTGATTGACTGAGAACATATTATGTGGAACATTCAATACATGAATACATGTAAGGTAAAGGAAGTTGTGACTGAAGTCGCCAGGGTAAGAGCTTAAAGCTCGGATTATGATAAGAGCCTCAGGCTCAGTTGTAAATGTACCCGGTATCCACTAAAGGATATGGGACATAAATTGACACAGCTCGATATCCACTAAGAGATATAAGTTAGTAAAAGGGCACTCGATCACAACGATAATAAATGAAAGTAAGTCTCATATGCATTGCATTTATACTTGATATGTGTATTGTATATGAATGAAAGGATTATGATGATTGCTTAGAAAGTGAAATGTGACATTTTATGGATATGCAAAAGATGTGAATAATATGATATGTGTATTATTGTGACGCATGAATTAAGTGAACCATCGATGATGGTTACCTCATTGAGTTCGCAAAACTCATCAAAATTGCAATGTTGATTTTTCATGACCGAGAGACGACATTAGCTACTGAGGGACGTTATAAGAAGCACAATTCTTGTACTTTTGTGAAGAAGGAATGGCTCAATGGTCGGTTAGCTAGATATGGATAGATTAGATACATTTTGTATAATTTCCTCTTTCATGTAGCACATTTTGTATTAGGCTATGATGATGTATCGGTATAGACATTGGAAGATACATTGTAAATTCGGTTTTTATGAAATGAAATGAGGAAAATTTTGGTTTTAAAATATTGTAACTTTCTTTATAATGTTTATAAGAGAACAAAGATAAATGAAGCCATGTTAAGTGAATGTTATGAATGAACATAGTGCGCCATTATCATAGGTTATGTGATGGAATGTCCTCTGGGCATCCTGGTATGTACCCTAGGGTAAGATGACGCTACAATGTATATTTATAGGAGAATAATTCTCAAAATAGGTAGTGAGAGTAAGATGAAATTAAAAAGATTTAAAATCTCATAACAATCTATTCAATTAGATCTAATGCCTTTTTTGATACATTTGATATGTTTTGAAAGATTATGAGGTATTAAAAGATCAAGAATTCAAAGAGTTTATTTTGAAGGGGCTTATGGATTTATCATTTTTGTAAAAAAGGTTAGTGGGAGTATTATTGTCCTCTTCAATGAGAATGTGCAAAGACATACTGCTCATAGAGAAAATAATTTATTTTTTTCACTTGTTGAATATATAATTGTCCAAAAATAACTCTTATTGAAAACAAAAAGGTAAAAAAAAACTTAATTCTAAAAATTAGATCTATAGATGTAGGTACAAAAGTTTTTCCCTTATTTTAGTCAAAGTGCATAGATAATATACTAAAAGTATTTAATAGTTGAAATACCAGATACTTATGAAGTATTAAAATATTCCTTATTCTACAATAAATTGATATTTAAGTTCAAGATCATATAAATGTAACGTTGATTTGACAAAAGATAGTCCTTGTTAAGGACTTTGAAATTAATTCTCAAATGTCATCAATTGAATTGATTACTAATGATAGAGAATCAACATGATTAAACTCAAATAGAGTAGATATTAATTCTATGTCTTAAGTCTAATTAGCACATTGTGTGATAAAATGGTTAAAATATAAGAAAAAATCATATACAAAAAACTTGGTTAAAATTACTTTGACATTCGTAATATTTAAATAGTCATTATGTATTATTAGATGTTAATCTTAATCTATGTATATAAATTATTTAATTAGAGAGTTAAAAATAAATTAAAAGAGATTGATTTATCTAATTTTGAGCATAATTTGATGTTACAATTTATTCATTTTAAGAACTTAACATGTCACATATAAAGAACAATTAATCAGAAAGAATGTAATTTTAAAAAGTTGTATTTGATCATAAAATTTATAAAACCTTAATATTAAATGTGAGATATTTAATAAATAAAGATCAAAATGAGATATTATACCTTATTTAACCGTAATTTGTACTAAAAATTAATTCAAATTTAATTAAAATTAAAATTTTATTTCAATTAAATTATTAAAAAGTCTAAACTCTATTGTGGATAAATTTAGGCTCTAAAACTTCTTACCTAATATCCTTTACACTATTTATAAAATTCTCTCAACTTGTTCATATAAATACTATTAGAGACTTGATACATATATGATCAAGGACGGATCCATATTAGGGACAAGTGGGGGCACTTGTCTCCACTGCCTCTAAAAAATTGCATATAAAAAATTATTATTTTAAGTTTTGATTTCATAAAAAAATTAAAATTTTGTTCCTATTAAAATTTTGCCCCCCTAAAAAAAAATTCTGGATCTGTCGCTACGACTACAATAGTTGCAATGAACTAGTTTCAAAACAATTCAAAGAAAACAGCATAAAAAAGAAATAAAAGTCAAACCACATAATAAGGTACAACCCATGTCTATACATTATGCATTAATCATAGTATTGAATTCTGGGGTGGTCTTAACTTTCAGAAAATCGAACGATAAAGTTTAATTCTTATTCCACTACGTATAGAATCGAATCCTGTCCCAATTTCCAACACAAAGATCTAGTGTCAACACCAAATCATAATTCCTACGAGTTTCTGACGTTGCAAATACATGGTGAACTATTTTGGTATTTACAGAAATCTGAAGGTGGTTCTTACAGAAAACGTTTTACGTTTCCTGGGAATATACGGTGAAGATGGCATTCGTACAGGTTATGTTCTACTTCGACTATAAGGGCTCTGTATAATGTGGCATTTGGGGGTCTTTCTCCGACAATGATTCTCCATTGATGTCGCGTGGAATGTCCTCAGGGTCATCCTAGTCCACTGGAACTTCAACCTCCATTTTCAGGCCAGAATTTCCAAAGACCTGCAGATACATTTTGCAAGTGTAGTCGAAATTAGCCAACACTATTACTTGAAAACATTTAAGGTCCAAAGCTCTCCGAGTTAAGTTATCTTCAAAGCACAATTTCTACACATCGGCGAAGGATCTTCAGTACTACCGCAGACAACATAAATTGACTGACAACATATTAACTTGCAGAACAATTGCCTAAGACAAACAAGGAGCGAAACAAAGACTAAAAGCTGCTTCATAGTGTCTGCAGCCCATGGGCAATATTTTAAGATAGAACCATTTTATGAACCTTCTAGTCCTCATTTAGACAAAAGGATAGTACCATTTTATAAACCTTACAGTCCTTGTTTAGACAAAAGAGAACACATGTACTATATAACAACTGCCACTGGAGATCTATTAACCCTATCTTCAAGTCTTCCTCTTCAATAGCTTGGAGGGTTTGTGACAATAAGGGTGGTTCAAACTTCAAACACAGCCCCATGATAGAGAAGTACTGAACCACGAATATGTATTAAACCCCCTCAAGCAACCCACCCACTTCAGCAGGAAGTCTTTTAGGACAATGGCTTTTGCAGAAGAAAAAGATATATTAAGTACCTTGATGAAGTCATTTAGCATTAAGTAGGATGCCCTCGAGTAACCTGCTTCCTCCAAAACTTGGCTCAACACTTCCTGCAAAAGGAAGAACATGAAATACAAATGATTAAGCCGCTCTGAAGTTGATAGGGAAAGTAATAACTTTAGGCCATGCATTGACAAAGAATATAGTAATAAAACTAAGCGACAAAGAATATTAATCTCCACAGAAAAATAAAGGAAAATTAAACAAATTGTACAGGAAAATGCAGAAACACTAACAAAGATGCTTTCATTGGAAGAGTACAGAGTATGTCACATATATTGCACATTTCAGTCAAAATGACGATGATGTTATAAATGCCACAACGTGTTGAAAGTCACCAAAATTAGATTATTTTATAATTTTGTAAGGAATTCATCAATTGTTACCCTAATGGAATGTTCCACAAAGATCAGCTAATATCAATTTATCCTCGTTAGTAATAGTTAAACAAGAAAGAAGTTCTTCTTTGATACCTCTCTTTGTTCAGCTGTCATGAAAGAACCAGATAAGTCCTCAAGCACTTCCAAAATGTCACTGAAAGACACTTTTCCATTACCATCTGAGTCATATACTTTGAAAATAACTGCAAACAAAAAAAATACAGGAAAACATAAAATTCATGCTCAGTTAACAGCTTAAAACAAAAAATTTGAACGATTTATTTGGAATGAAAACGAATCTAGATACTCATCCATACTAAGCAAAATAAAAGTACATAAACATTCGGTTGTTTTCTGTAGATAAAGACTGTAAGCCACAAAAACAGAGAACGGTGATGGGAAACCAAAAATTAGGAGTGGCAAGACAACGCTTACGTCCTAGTTTCTGCTCTTTAGTTGCCTTTGCACTAAAAGCAGACAGGAAGGCAACGAAGTCCTTAAAATTTAAACCATCCACCATTTTAAGAAGTCTCTGCAAGAAGCAGTAAAATAAGTTTCCAAATTTGCTTTTCAATTTAGCATAATCTCAATCCAAAAGATCACCACCTGAGAAAGAGGGTTCATTGCAAATTCAGGCACTGATAAGAATTCATCAGCAGAGATAAATCCTTTCGCATTTCGGTCTAGCTGGCAAAACCTCTGATACAATGACACGATCTCTTGCTGGGAAACTGAATTTGAAATCCCAAAATGATAAAAAGAGAACAGATTGAGAGCGAAAACCAATAAACTGTATAAGAATAAACAAGGCCACCAAAAACATAAAAAGGAGCATAACTATCAAAAGTGAGAACAGAGCCAAATTAAAATAAGCGGAGAGGGATAGATAACTTACATAGATTATGGCAGTGTCCTTGAACCTCCTCTATATCATATTGAGTCAGCATCGATGACGCGTTTCCCATTGCTATACTAAAACGTGAAAAATACCCATCAGTCGAAATGAAAAAAAGAAACAAAATTTCACAGTTAAAATTTGATGTAATCACACAAATATGGATAAACAACAAACACAAATCAACGAACTAGCTAGACACAGAGGTCAACCCAAAAACCCCACGAGAATTTTCACTTCCAAATTGTCAAAGCGATCACGTACAGACGATTTATCAACTCATGAAGCAATTGCACAGATGTAAAATAATCTCAAACATTCAAAGACCTATACTTCGACCTCTTTGGAAATCCCTACACAACGAAATCCTGGCCAAATAGAAGCAATTGTCTAAGCTTTCACTAGAGAAAAGAAATCCGTTTTCCCAGTAACAAGCAGGCATAAAGCAGAATAACAAAAAGGGTACTCACATCTATGAAAAAGACAGAAAGAAACCAGAAAATTCTGATAGAGGGAGAGAGATGTGTGAAAGTCTGTGAAGTGATGATACGGGAATGTATGGAATTGAGATAGGAAGCGTTAAGGTTGCAAAACAAGGTGGCGTCTACTTTGTCATAATCGGGCTCCCTGACACACGGAGGAGTTAACCAACCTTCTCCTTTATTTAAAAAAATAAAAAAGCTATTTTTGTGATTAGAAAGATATTTAAGTTATCCACATCGGATTCCTCAACCTTACTAATTTGCACATCAAATTGTCTATTCCAATTATTTTCTATTAAACCTCAACCATATGTATATAAATAAAATTTAATAGAATACGATAAGAACACCATAACTAAAATAGAAGATTTGATCCCTATATTAAGCACAAATAATGGTCGCCATCATTACTAATGTGTCCAAGATCAAACGGTCGTAATTTTTCCTATCATCGAGCAACCCAAACTTTGTCATCTTCCTCTACTCTAACTCTCTTCATTTTTACTTCTCTCTTGTTGTCACCGGTTAATAACTCTCAACTCTTCCTAATAATGTATCTTTTGCTGACATCCATTAATAACTCTTAATTCTTCCCAACAAATAGTCTGAATTACATACTAAAGACAACAATAAATTGTCCTCCTCTTCTCTGCTTCTCTGTCAATAAACAAAGTTATTTTATTGATATAGGCTTCTCTATCGTCTCTTGATCCCTCTGGAATGTCCTAAGTAACTATTACAACTTCCTCTTCAAAGCTCTTTCCTTTCTCTTCTTTACCGAAACTCCTCTTACCTTCATATCAGAACTGTTTTCTAAAAAAGGATCAACATCAAACATAAAAATGCTCTCAACTATCAAGCCAAACATAATCAAAATTTGAAAAGGAGTATAAATAGAAAAAAATTTATAGAAGCAACAGACAACGAAGAGAAACAACTCGCAAAAGGAGTCGCTGAAGTTTAACATAGTGCCTTCTACATGCATCTCGTGGTTTGGTACTTTTACCAATTCCAATAGAAAATTATTTATATGTGATAACAAAGAAGGTGGTGATTAGTGGTTAACAGACAGGACTTTGAAAGGAAAGTAAAAGCAAATGACTGACAAACAAGTCTAAGAGAGATAAACTATGGTTAGTCAAAAACTACACGTCAATCACTACAACTCCACTTTTGATGTCAATTACGACTCTAACAATGGCTTTGAACCTTTCAAGTTTTAGCTTTTTTCACTCACCTCACTTCCTCCCCACCAACAAAAGGTCTCTTTTTCCTTGCTCTGTCTGTCTGTTTTCCTTCGGTTTTGCTTTATTGACTATCTTATGGGCTTGTGTAGATTCTTCGAAAAGATGATGATAAACCTGTTTTTGATGGATTTGATTTCACTGACCGAATCAAGTTGCTTTCCAATCAATGACAAGGGAGAATGTAGTGAGGAGCAAGAATTGTGTAACAAGGATTTTTGAAATCCGATGAGGAATTTGCTCGAATACTACAGGTCGTTTATCAATTTTCATAATTTCAAAACTATTTTATTTATTTTATTTTTTAGTAATGTTATGTAATGTGTTAGGTTTGGTGTTTGGGGGTTTGTTTAGAGAAATTAAGATCTTTTCTATGAGTGATTATTTATTTTGTGAGAATTGAGAAGTAAAAATAATTTATGCCCTCTCTAAGGCTATGTTTGGTTGAGGGTTTTATAATGAAATAGAATATTATTACATTGTTTAGGAGGAATTTTTATAATGAAATTGAATGAGATAGAAGAGAAGGGTTTCATATTACATTTCATTCCATAATAAACAGTAATATAGAAAACCTTTAGGATGGAATGTAAAATGATACACTATATTACATTATAAACTCTCATCCAAACAACATTTCACTATATTACATCATGAACCCTTTCATCCCTCCTAAACAACAATTTTCTAATAATACATCCGTTTAAGTTCCATTTCATTATAAACTATTCTATTTCATTAAAAACTTTACATGCAATCAAATATATCCTAAACTTTCTTTACTATACAGATATATGACGATTGGTAGTAAATGGGGTGGCTTTCAGAGTGATGACTATTTATTGACTTATTAGCCTACTTTTTCTTTGTAGTAAGAGGACCCAGTGCGACCAGAGGTAGTTAGGAAGACAGTTCCTAGGGAAGAGCTTGAGGAGAAAGAATTGGCTTCGTTGGAAAAGGTTATAACTCTTATTTCTTTCCTTATAACTGGTTGTGAGATAAGTAACTATTAGCTTTTTAGATTATAATGCACTTTAAATAAGCTTTTTATAGTTTTATTCAAGAAGTTGAAATGCCTTTTGCATGCATTTCATATAGTTAGTCTCCATGGTTAGACAATGATTTTCTCCAGTTGCATTTGCCATTCTTTTATTAATTGAATGGATGAAAAACTTGGTATTGCAGTTTATGTTTCTTAAATTTGCCTACACTTCAGTTTTGCAATACAAGTATTGCTCTTAGCTCTTAATATAGCTCTAAAAATGCAATATTTTATGGGCTTTGTTTAGTTGAAAGAAGTTACTTTGTCAACCTTAAGTTTCAACATTTCTTTGGTGTTAATTTTCTTAGGGATGGGAAGTTGGTTGTCACTTGCTGAGGACATCATTAATTGCTCTATATTGGCATTTAGCATTTCCTTGATGACAGAAGAATTGTGTGCTCCTCTATTCTTAGCATCTGAAGCAAGGACTTTAACTAAACCTTTTAGCAGTCAAGTAGGTTACAAGAGTTGGCACTTCTGTACTACTCCTGGAGATGGTATTCTCCAAGAAATGTACGAGGTCAATTGGTTTTTAATAGTTTGTTTCTGTATAAGTTTTGTATTATTTTAAAGTTGTGTATCGTAATGCTTTTGACTTGTAATTTAAGAAACTATATAATGCACTTTAAATAAGCTTTTTAGAGTTTTGTCCAAGAAGTTGAAGTGCCTTTTAAAGAGGATATGAGAATTATTTATTGATTGTCACTGTACATACATGAGGACTGAAGTATATATACAAGATTATATACAGAAACGGACAAGAATATGTACGAAAAATTCTATAATAACAGATTCTAGTAGAGGGGCAAGCATTGACTACAAGGACGTTACACAGTAGTGGAATGGTCCTTAATATGCCCCCGCAAGATGAACTGTTTGGAGTGAACATTCATCTTAGAACGAAGAAGATCAAATTTTGTGCGAGGAAGGGGTTTGGTTAAGGCATCAGCAACTTGATCATGAGTGGAAATATGGGAGACCCGAAGTTGTTGAAGTTGAACCTATTCCCTGACAAAGTGATAATCCAGAGCGAGGTGCTTCATCTGGGAGTAGAAGACAGGATTGGAGGAAACATAGGTTGCACCAATGTTGTCACAGAGGATTGTTGGTGTAGCCACAAGTGGAATGTGAAGTTCGTCGAGCAGGTTACGAAGCCATAGGACCTCAGCGGAGGTGGTGGCAACTGCCCGATACTCAGCTTCAGTGGAGGACCTAGCAACCGTGCACTAACGCCGAGACAACCAGGAGATTGGATTACCCCCAAGATAGACAACATACGCAGATGTGGATGTTTTGGAGTCGAAGTTGCCACCCCAGTCGGCATCACTAAACGCGGTGAGAAAGAGATGCACTGATCGACGAAGGAGGAGCCCACAATTATGAGTAAATTTGAGATAGCGAAGAGTACGCTTTAGCTGAGTGAAATGAGTGGCGAGGGGTCGATGCATAAACTGAGATAGTTTGTTGATGGCGAAACAGAGATCTAGGCGAGTGATTGTAACATATTGCAGAGCACCGATAATACGACAATACAAGGTGCTATCAACTGAAGCTGAACCATCATCAAGTTTTAAAACGGTGGAGGTGCATAATGGAGTGCGACATGGTTTCGAAGCATCCATACTGAACCAGTGTAAGAGATCATGGATATACCTTTGTTGAGAGAGAAACAAACCATTAGCAGTGGGAGTAATCTCAATGCCCAGAAAGTAGTTGGGTATGCCAAGATTCTTCAGAGAAAAGCGAGATGAAATGGCAGTCATGAAGTCCCGAAGATGAGATGCAGAGTTGCTTGTGAGTAACAATTCATCAACATATACCAGAAAGTACATAGTGATATTGTTAAGATGATAAATGAAGAGGGAAGAATTAGAAGTGTTAGTTCGGAAGCCATAGCACATAAGGAAGCCATGAAGTTCAGTATACCAGGCTCTTGGTGCCTGTTTCAGGCCATAGATGGGTTTACGAAGTTTACACACATGAAGGGGAAAGTCCGAATGGACAAAGCCCGGAGACTGTTTCATGTACACCGTCTCTTGAAGATGACCATGAAGAAAGGCGTTGTTGACGTCCATCTGGTGGAAGGGCTAAGCCTTGGCAAGTGTAATTGTAAGGATCACCTTAATGGTAGGATGTTTGGCAATCGGGGAGAATGTTTCCTTGCAGTCGATACCCGGGCATTGACTGTAGCCTTTAGCAACAAGGCGAGACTTGTAGCAATCCACAGAGCCATCAGGGCGGCGCTTGACCTGAAATAGCCACATGCATCCCACAACATTGGTAGCTTCAGAGGCAGGAACTAACTCCCAGGTGCTGTTCCGAACAAGGGCATCATACTCAGCAAATGCAGAGGCACGCCAGTGAGGGTGCCGAAGAGCTTCTGTGATGGTGCGAGGTTCCTCCAAATCAGGTAGTGGATGTTTGGTAACAGTGTAAATCTTTGGTTTGAAGATGTTGTTTTGTGAATGAGTGACCATCGAATGAAGAAGATGGGAGGACGAACGTGGGGCCTCCACTGGAGCTGGAGCGGAGGTATTGGGTAGAGCAGACGACGACGAAGTATTCGCAGACAGCAGTAGTGTGTTCATTGGGGAGGAACGGACATGACCAAGAGGAATAAAATGGGCAGGGGGTGTAAGGGCAGGAGGAAGGCCGACAGGAGCGGGAGATGATGGAGATTGGGAGAGAGAGTGATAGGGGAAAATATCATCAAAGAAACGGACATGTCGAGAGGTAAAGACTTTTTGGGTTTTAGGATCAAGACACCTGTAGGCAAATTGATTGATAGAATAACCAAGAAAAATACAGGGTAGTGAATAGTTTGTGATCCATATACGGACGAAGCTAAGGGAAACAGAGACAGCCAAAAGCATGAAGATGATTGTAGGTGGGTGGGTCTGATGAAGGATTTCAAAGGGAGATTTCATGGAAAGTAGGGGAGTCGGCAACCGATTGATGAGGTAAGTGGCAGTTAGAGCGGCAGAGGTCCAGAATTTGGACGGTAAATGATTGAAATGTAGAAGCGATCAAGTGGTTTCAATTATATGGCGATGTCTGCGTTCAGAAGTACCATTGAGTTCTGGGGTGTGAGGAGGAGTTGTAAAGTGAGAGATGCCATTTTGTTTAAGGTATAAACGAAGTTTGATATATTCACCACCATTGTCGGTATACAAGGATTTGATTGGAAAACCGAATGATTTTTCAACAAAGCATTTGAAGGAAAGGAAAATATCAAAAACATCAGATTTCTGTTGTAATGGATAAAGCCAGACAAATTTCAAGAAAGGATCAACAAAGATGATGTAATAATGAAAACCATCAAAGGAGGTGACAGGAGCAGACCCCCAAACATCCGAGAAGATCAACTCGAGCGGTCGGGAGTTGCAAAAACGTTGAGTAGAGAAGGGGAATTTGTGACTTTTGGCACAGGCACAGGAAACGCATAGAGGCAGAGGAGAGGCGAGACAACGGAGATGATGGCGAGAAAAAAGGTGTGACAGAATTCTATTGGAGGGATGACCGAGAAGATGATGAAGAACATTAGGACTGGACATGGTGGTAAGATGAGCAACAGGGGCGGCAGAAGGGATGGGTAGATGGTAGAGATCACCTGGACACCTCCCCACGAGAAGCACCGCCTTCGTCTGCAAATCCTTCACCTGAAAGTGAGTTGGAAAAGTTCAATAGAAACATTGTTGGTAGTGCAAAACCTCTTAACAGAGACAAGATTACGGTTAACTTTGGGCACATGAAGAACAAGATCAAAAAGTAATGGTTTGGAGGCAGAGGTGAGAAGGAAGCTACCTGTAACATCCCACCCTCGACAGGAAGGGTAAAATAGTAAATTAGCATAGGATAAGATTGATAGGGATTTATTAGTATTGTCCATTCATACTGGTACTAGTGGACAGTGAAATCTATGCATATGAAATAACTGTACATGCATACATGACATTCCCGGTTTTCATGCCTAATGTAATTTTATTGTGATTAACGTGGTTATTGGGTTTGAAAAAAATTACCATTGAGTGTTTTATATTTTTAGGAATTT
Organism: Erythroxylum carthagenense; assembly: GCA_026413575.1. NCBI lineage: Eukaryota > Viridiplantae > Streptophyta > Magnoliopsida > Malpighiales > Erythroxylaceae > Erythroxylum > Erythroxylum carthagenense. The sequence continues at coordinate 24,028,620 of JANZLD010000001.1, forward strand.
TCAGGAATTTTCCTGGAATTTTTCGGGGTACTTGCTCGGACCGGAAAATTCCAACTGATTGACCGAGTGGATTTTTCTGTATTGCACAGTTGGCATTGGAATATGGGATAAATACTTTTTTTAATTGGAATTTTTAAAGAGCCATTAGCATAAGATGGCTTAAAGCTTAATTGGGATTAATATTCTTTTACTTAATTAAATAGGATTACTTGTTTAGTTGGCTTTTTCCCATTACAAGACAAGTGTCTCCCTCATTTATTAGCTTTGTCTTATATCATTCATCACCTACGACTTTCTCCTTGGCAATTTTATAAACAAATTCACTTGGAAAGCCAATTATACTCCTTCATCCGAAACTTGAAACTTTCTTGGTATTTCTCCTTATTCGATTGTCTTCTTCTCCTTCCACCCTTCTTTGCTTTTTGCTTGCTTCTTCTTGCACACCCAAGACCAAGTTGAAGCCTTGTGAAGATGATGATGTGTATGTGTAGTGGAGGGATAG
>JANZLD010000001.1:24078651-24089811 GCA_026413575.1 Erythroxylum carthagenense
TAAATGCAATAAATGTTCTTCCAACTACTTTCTTTTAAGTGAGCAATTATGGTTCTTTAAGATGATTGAAAATTTGCTCTATGTTGTTGTTGGGTGTGAACTTTGGAAATAACCTTAAATTGTTTTGCAAGTATTGTATTGATTGCTTTTCATTGAGTTGAAATATGGTTATTATAATTGGTATGAAATTTGGGTTGTGGAATTGTATGAATTGGAAATTATGTCAAGTGCATGAGTTCAAGTTTTCAAGAATGGGTCATTTGGGCCAAATATTTTCCATGCATGAATTACATGTTATGTGGGTTCGGTATAGTCCATCTAAGAAATTGTCACGTGCACGTTGACTAAGTCAAGGCTTCTCCCACCTGCCCGCTAGTGGCACGGAGCTCCATTTAGGACTCCCTCAAGTTTACGACTACACAAGGCCATTTTATGGAATTGTGTAGTTCGTCACGTTTATGGATTTGCCAAGCCATTTGTGTTATGTTTGTGTGTTTGCATGTGTTGAAAAGCTTGAAAAATGCTTAACTTATGAGTATTGTGATTTTGGTTAAACAAAGTCAAGAAATTGTTATAATCATGAATGTTTTGCTGGTTTTTGGCTTATTACCGGATATAAACGTATTACCCACAAGCATAAGCTCACCCCCTCCCATTCCGTCCCATCTCCAAATGAGGAGCACGAGATCGACAATTGAGCTTAGAGGCATTGCTCTAGAATTGGATATTTTTGTATTTCAAGTTAACTTTTGAAAATCAATGCTTTAGATGCACTTTGGGCAAATGTTACTTTTGTAAGTTGTATTTTGGATTTTGATGTAAGTGGCTTAAAATGCCCTCTAAAGCTTTGTAATAACTTATATTGTTCACATAAATGCAAGAGTGTTGAGCTTTAATGTATTTTGTGCAATTCATATATGTTTTATAACAATGCATTGTTGTATGGTTTGAATTTGACAGAAAAGGGGAAATGTATGGTTTTATGGTTTGGATATGATTAGAATGCTAGGAGTGTGTTGTTGCCATTGAAGTTGATCCTTTGGGATATTTGGATTGGTAGGTGTTATGAGAGATTGAAGATTTAGGTTTTTATGCAGGTACTTCAGCTGGGTTGAATTGAATTGAAGTTTGGATAGTGAATTTTTAAAGGAGGTGCTATCAAATTTTCTGCAAAATTTGACAAAACATTTGATGGTGATTTAGACCCTCTTAGTGTTTGAATTGAATTGAGAGGTCTTCTTGAAGATTGTAGCATACGTTTAGATCTTTCTAATGATATATAATGTGCCTTATTTGGAGTTAGGAGCAAAAACTTATGGGGGTTAAACCTATATCAGTTACTGTTCTTGTGGCTATTTCACTGTTTTCTTGGTCATTATAGGAGCAGTACATTTGAGTGAGTTTTTACCTCCTTTAATGATGGAATTGATTTTTGCATCCTTCATGAAATTTTTAGGTCATCTTGTTATCTTTCCATTGAGGTATAATATGAAGTTTTAGGAATTTGGAGTAAGAAGTTATGAGGTTTGAAAGGTGATAGTTACTTTTGATCTTGATGGTTGTTGGACTTGTGTGCTTGTGATAGCCTTGATGATTGTCTAAAATTTAAGGTATTAATGAACCGTTTAAATACAAATTTGAGATTATGGCAAGTTGAACTTGGTGTTTGAGTTGTTATGAAGTGTTTAGGCTTTCGAAGAAGTGAATTTGGGAAGTATACAAGTCTTTAAGATGTTAGGTTCAAGATTTGAAGCTTTGGAGAGACATTGGAGGCTTTGGGGAGCCCCAATGTCCGTTAAACGAACATGGATGTCTATTTAACGGACCTTCTCGGGTGGAAAAACACCCTTTGGCCATTCTATGTCCATTAAACGGACATGGATGTCCGTTTAACGGACATTGTCGGGTCATTTTGGCCTCTTAAGCTCGATTCATGTCCGTTAAACGGACATTCATGGAAAATATGATGACTTTTGACATAGTTAGAGGTCGAATCTAGTTTTGTGGTCTTCATGAGAGTTGTAGACCTAAATGTCTAATTTCTAATTATCTAAGAACGAAAGCAATCAGATATCTATATTGAAAGTTATGGAAATCGCGCCAAAAGAGGTTCAATTTGATTTTGGATGTGAACATAGTCTATTATTTTGGGCATAACTCACGCATCCGACCTCCAATTGAGGTGATTCTTAGACCAATAGGTTTCTAAGATATATATCTTCCTCTCCACAAAAATTTGTACCATTTGGAGTTAAATAGAAAAATTTTGCTTTAAGGTGAGTGAGAGGTCTGATAGGAGAGCATGTTATAGGTATGAACTCTTTTAGGCTTTTGAACCATATCTTGAGTTATATAACTCCGATTGAGGTGATTCTTGCTTCAAAATGAACTTGAGGCTTAAAGCTACAATTTGTATGAATAAATAGACCTAAGATTTTGGTGGTTTACTAATGTGCGCTCACCACGTTTATGGAGTGACAGCTAACGACCCTGCAAGGTAATAAGCACAAGGCTTTAGGACTCCGAAAGTTGGGCTCTGGGAGCGGGGTCCAACAATTCTTAACGCATACAATTCACAATTCCAAATCTAATCAAATTTATATATTAATTATACCTGAAAAATATCAATGAATACATGTACAATCATTTTAATGTACAAAAATCAATATTCACATGTGTGTATGCTAACATTATGCATGAGCATGAAATGGAATTTTCTAATCTCTCATTGCTATTTTCTCAATTATAGAAATCTAGGGTTCTAACCCTTAGTATGGAAACGGGATGTTACATGTGCCATAGAAACCTTGGATATAGAATGTTTACACAGGATGGGAATCGTGGACCTAAGCCATGGATGAATATCTTTCACTAGTTCGGGTCCAACTATCCCTTTCAATCCATGTCCAGCTATAAGAAGTCAAGTTGTAATAGATGCACTGCGTAGCCACCAACCTTCCCAAGCCAATTTGGATGATTGTCTTAGTCGACTAGAGCACCAAATGGGGCATAATTTGGTGGCATATTAAGAGCATCAAGGATTCCAACGTCCTCACTCACCAACTCTATGATTTCGGACTTCAACAAATATAGAAGCATTCTTTTCTCTTTTCTTTTCTATTTTTTCTCCTTTAATCTTATGTCATAACATTGAGGACAAAGTTGGTCTAGGTGTGGGGTAAAGATATGGAGTACCTATGTGTGACTATATGGTTTTGCCTTTCTTTGATTCTCTTTTTTGTTCTTTGCATGCTTGTGTTGTGTGTTAAGCCATGAAGCTTTGTCATATTAGTTTGGATGAGATTAAGTGTGTGCTGAAATTAAACTGGGCTATGTGAGTCTAAGCTGACCATACCAATTAATTGCAATAATCGGTCATGTACATAGTCAAAGTTTGACATTTGAGTGATTAGGTAATATGGGAAATTAAGGTGAACTCTTGAATTAAACCTATGAGCAAATTAGAGCCTTAATGACATCATCTTTATGTCATTCTATTTTCTTATAATGTGTGATGATCCTCTAATCAGGCTTGCCTTCAGAACTTAGGTTGAACCAGATTGAATCTGTTTGACTACATGGTTTATGGAAATGATTAAGGCCTTCTCTGTTTTAAACTCCTTAGCTTAAATGAGCCACCAAGTCATTTTTCCCTCGCAAACCCTTTTGAGCCTTTAACCCTATTTGTTTTTAAATTAATCACCTTACATTGGAACCCAAAAACCCCATTATCCTTACCCTATCACTAGTTGAATGAAGTACTGAGTAAGCATTTTGATTTTGGGACTTTTGTTCTATATTGTATGGTGAGATATTTTTATAGGTACTTCTAGTCATGTGTTTGTTAATTTATGTTACTATTATTTTGTCTTGTTTTTATTGTTTTCCCTTGTTTTTAGCATTATTCAAGTAAAAAAAAGAGAATAAAAAGGGAAAAAGGGGAAAAATAAAAAGAAAAGAAAGAAAAGGAAGAGAAAAAGATTAAAACATTGTAGCATTAGTTAGTAATGAGTAGTTGTAGTCCCTTGTATTCATTTGTTTATCTCAAAATTTGAATTTCAGTGTCCGTTTTACTTGGTAATCTATGAATATTTGTGATTAATCCTTTGCCATTTTTTGCTTACCTTTGAACCCAGCCCTATACAAATCATAATAAAGTCCTTCTGATCTATGATATCATGTAATTCGAATGAATGATAACTGGTGAATTTGCATAGTGCAATATGTTAGAGGGAGATTTAATAGAAACATTTTAACCTTAAACACTTGAGCGTAAAGAGAGAAATTTGTGAGAAGAATTCACCTTAGTTTCATACTTGCCATTGAACAAGAATGTCTTAATCTAACTTTGTTTATTTGTATCGGTGAAAAGTGATTATGATGTATGTTACAACTTAAGTCTTTCTGGCCCAAGTTTAGCAGATTTTGTGCACTTAATCTTATGAGGGACAAATTGATAGAGTGTAGTGGTGTGGTATATTTGCTCGAGGTCAAGTAAAGGTCTGGTGTGGGGGTGTGGGGGAATTTGTTAAATTGTTATTTTTGTACTAATTTTGGATGTAAATATCTTTAATATGTTGAAATTATTATTTAAAATTAATGAACTTGTTTAATCTTCAACATATGGAAGATGAAATTGGACCAAAAAGATGCTAGGAAAGTAAAGACAATTTGAATTCCAAGCTGGCAGAAAAATAATTGACTAAGCGTAGGCACATGCAAGGAAAAAGATTATCTACAGAATCTGATTTGAAATTAGATTTGATCCACCTAAGATCTTCATGATCTTGAGAATCAAGTTATTGCCTTACTGATGGAGATCTGCAACTTGAATATGGAAGGAGTATATTTGTTGAAGATTACGACAAGAGGAAAGGGGGAGAGCATTGAAAATCATTAGAAAGACATTCAATGTTCACATTAGGCATTAGTATATACATTTCTACATAGTTTCTGGTTTTTAAAGGATTTTTCATATTTTCTTGGAAAAAAACCAAGAATGGAGACTTTGTATTTTTCTATTCTTCTGTTGGTTTTTACTTTTATTATAAGTAGCTAAATCTTTCTTCTTGGTTAAATGGAACCACCCTTGAAAAGTCATTATTGATCATAAAGGAGTCAAATCTCATATACCATTGCTTGGGTGATTGCTTAACGTCGTATAGAGATTTCTTCAATAAACAAGCATAGTCCTCCTTGCCTTCAACCTTGAAGCCTTCAGGTTGTTGCATGTAGATATGTTCTTCAAGGTCACCATGTAGAAAAAACAATTTGAAATCTTGTACTTGACTATACCCTTTTGCAACTAAGCAAGCTTTATATCTTTCTTCTTCAAGGACCGAGGTGCCTTTCTTTAGCTGAAAATCTTCTTTCCATTTGGTGTTCTACCGAACTTCTAAGCACAAATCTTTAAAGACTTCATTTCTCCTTGCATAGCTACCAACCATTTGTCTAAGTTGACTCCTGAAATGACTTTTGAATATGTGGATGACTCTTCAACAATGTTAATCTCCTTAGTTGTTGATAAAGCATAAGCTACCAAGTTTGCATAGTTGTTATATCTTACTGGCTTCCTTATCTCCCTCCTTTCTCTATCTTTGGCAATAAAGTATGGTTGCTTCTGTTCAACTATGCTAGGCTCTAAATCACTTTAAGGAAGAGAATCCTATTAAGAACTGGACAATCATGAATCTGACTGTGAGATAAAGTCTTGCTGAGCTGGACAATCTTCATCATCTATCTCCCATCTCTGACTGGTCTCGTCTTGCTTATCAAAAGTATAAGTTACCCAAAATTCTTTTTTCAAATAAAGCATGGAACCTTCATTAAATGAAACATCTATACTGATTATAACTTTTGATGATTTGGGGAACCAAAGTTTATATCCTTTCACTCTATGGATATCTTGGAAAAATGCACCTTTTTGCTTTTAGTTCCAACATGCCATCATTGACGTGCATGTATACTAAGCAACTAAAGATTATCAAATTTGAATAATTTGTTGTTTTTTCATATCAAACTTCATCTGACGTCTTGTAGCCAATTGGAATTGATGAAAAGCAATTCACTAAATAGCAAGCTATAGAAAAAACTTATGCCCATAAACTATTTTGTAATCCAGCATTCAAAAGGATACATCACGCTCTCTCAATTAGGGTTGAGTTTATGTGTTCAATAACTCCATTTTGTTGGAGTGTCATTCGAACTATATGATGATTTACAATGCCTTCATTTCTATAAAAGTTATTGAACTCATTAGCATAGAACTGCAAGCCATTATTTGTTTTTAGCCACTTTATCTACTTCCAGTTTGCATCTCTATCATGGTTTTCCACTGCTTAAATGTGGAGAACACATGATCCTTTTGTTTGAGAAAGTAGACCTAAACCTTCATCGAAAAGTTTTCAATAAATGTAAGCAAGTATCTGGCACCACTTTTAGATAGAACTTGTGATGGTCCCCAAAGGTCAGAGTGGATGTAATCTAAAGTACCTTTGGATGTGTGGGTGCCTTTGCTGAAACTGACACGTTTTTGCTTTCCAAAAACATAGTGCTCACAAAAATCAAACTTAACAGTATTTTACCCGCATAAAAGACCTCATTAATCAATAGGGTCAAGCCTTTCTTGCTTATATGGCCTAACCTCATATGTCACTTTAGTGATGTTGGTTTTAAATATTAGTGTAGAAATTACAGTATCAACAACTCCTATAATTATAGCTCCTTGTAGGACATAAAGACTTCCATCCTTTTGAGCCTTTATCACTAGCAAAGTTCCTTTGCTAATTTTCATGACTCCACCTTTAGCTGTGTATTTACACCCACCAACACCAAAAGTACCCAAAGAGATGAGTTTCTTCTTCAAATTAGGAATATGACGAACATTTGTCAATGTCTGTACCACGACATTATGCATCTTAATTCAAATTGTGCACTTGCCAATAACATTATAGTTTCATTTGAATAGGATAACAATGTTATGATGAAAAATGATATGTTTGTGGGGAACTTACTGTAATTAGGGATTGTTTGTATTGAATGTTTATATGATTATTAATAAAAATAATGCATGTTCTTATGCTTACTTGATTGATTATGTTGATTTATAGCGTGCTAGATTAGGTCATGTTCATTTTTTTTACCTTAAGGAAATGCAATCTCTTGGGTTATTTATGTTAATGGTAATGCATGCATAGACAAATGTGGTATATGTGCTTCAATAAAAATAACTAAGAAATCTTGTGCATCTATTAAGGGATAATCTAAATTATTAAGTTTGATTCAGACTGATCTTAATGATTTAAAATAAATTTTATCTATAGGTGGTAAGAAATATTACTTAACATTTATAGATGATTTTTCTAAATATAATAAAGTTTATATGTTAAGAAATAAAGATGAGTCTTTTAATTTGTTTTTATTTATATAGCTAAGGTTCTAAAAAAATTAAATATGACAATAAAAAGAGTTCGATAAGATATAGGAGGCGAATATCTTTTATTTGATTATTATTGTGAAAAGGAGGGAATAATACATGAAATTTCTCCCCCTTATTCCCCTAAATCAAATGATGTAGCATAATGGAAAAATAGAACTTTGAAAGAAATGGTGAATGCTTTGCTTGTTAGTTATTCTACTCCTGATAATTTATGAGGTGAAGCTATTTTTTCTACATGTCATTTACAAAATAGAATTCTTTATAAGAGAATTGGTAAGACATTATATGATTTATGGACAGAAGACCCACCCAATTTAAAATATTTTAATGTGTGGGGTTGTCTTACTAAGTTGATGTTGCCTGATTCTAAGAAAAGAAAAGTAAGTTTAACAACTTCTAATTACATGTTTAGTGGTTATGCTAATAATATTGCTACTTATAGATTTCACGTTTCGAAAAGTAATATCATTAATAATTGAGAAAAAGAATGCATAATCATTTAAACATATTTTTTCACTTTTTGAGAAAACTTTTTATGTTCCCATCATTAATATTTATCTTATTGAAGTTCCTTTATCATTTTTGATACAATTTCTTCTTTTAATGCACCGTTTATGAAAGAAAAGGCATTAAAAATAAGATTGAATCTATTTTACAAAATGAAACTTTGGATTTTTGGTATTGTTGTTGCCTACAACCAAATTTAAAAAGAAACCAGTTTCCTGTAATACAATTAATGTAGTAGTAGAAAGTAGGGATCGTTTCCATGAGGAATTTCTAACAGTAAAGGTTATATGAGTTTAAAATTAAAACAAATAGGGGGTTTAATTCACGTAAATTTAAGAAATTAGAAATGGAAAAAATCAAAAATCAACAAAAATAAACAGATCTAAAAATTCACTAAACAAACCTTAGTTTCGAGTCACCAACATTATCACACTAATATGGATCCTTGATAAAAAAATTCTGTCCATCAACAAACATTCATTAGGTAATGTTTTCTTTTAAGTTCAAATGAATAGAAACATGTATTCTAAACATGCTTATTAGTCAAAAACTTATATATGATCTTAAGTTTAATTGATTAATCTTTATGAACTAAGAAACCAATGAACAAGACAACATATGTATGACATGCATTTAATCAAGTCAAGTATCTTTTATAATTTCCAACTCTAATGTAAAGATGGTAATCCTAATTGTCACTTTTGATTAACAAAACTAAACATTATATCCTACTAATCTAGATATTAAACGAATCAATTCCTAGTTGTGAAATCAACTAATTCAATTGTAAAAAGCAATTCTGAAGACACTCAATATTCGTTAATGAAACAAACTTTAATTAAAAATCTCACATATAATAGATTATAATGTGGTTTCCTTCAACCAAGAAAAATGACTTAGCTACTCATAACGAAAGTAAAAATCAACTAAGAAATAGCCAATTACAAAGTCTCCATCCCTGGTCTTTTCTTAGAAAATCCAAAAACTCCTAGAGAAAATATTGTAGAAAATGAAAAACCTAACTATGGTTGACAAAAACTAGAAGAAGTCTGCAAAAAACCTAAAACTACTCCTAATCATGGCTAACGTGAACAAAAAAAAGTATCTTCTTTTATGCTCTTCGATCCCCTCCCTTTTTTGTGATCTTTAACAAATAATCTTTCCCCCATATTCAGGTTGCATATCCCTATCAATAATCTTTGTCCTTGCACGTGCCCACGCTTGATTTTCAGTCAGTCTAGAATTTCAGATCATCTTTGCTTCCCTTGCATCTTTTTGATTCAATTTCATCTCCTGGGTGTTAAAAATCATTTGAGAATAATTAAGAAACAAATCCATCAATTTTGAACAATAATTTCAACGCATTAAAGAGATTTAAATTCAAAATAAGCACAAAATGACAACTTAACAATTTTGAAGATTTACCTCCAATTGTTAAACCTATTGGTTGCAAATAGATTTTAAAAAGGAAATTTATTCCTAATGGTTCTATTGATAAAGATGTGACACCCGGATACCCCCTGAGAGGATAAGGGGACGCCACGTAGACAACATAATGCATACAAAACCGAGACAAAACTAATTCCTACGAAACATTCATCAATATTTCGTGGAAGCATAACATTCGAAAATAAACATTCCACACATACGAAACACTTTATACATGCCTTTCCAGAATCTCAAACAAACATACATTACATATCATAATTTCAGAAACCAGCCTGAATTAAGGTTAATACCTTCAAATAAAAATTTAGGAGTCATATACATCATATACAAGTCCAAAAAAAACTCGAAATACATTTTTGACAAAACAAATTTCAGACTCCTTTGGCCATTACGGTTGACTTGTCCTAGTCCCTACATCCTTTTGTTTGAACGTACACGGGACAAATCCACTGTGCTAAGCATATAGCTTAGTAAGTAATAACTAATCTATTTATAAGCCGACAACTAATTAAACACAATCATGATATATTAGAAGCATGCATTAACAGTTTATCAGAACGAACAATTCAAACATATTCGGTTGGATCTCAGACAGATTGTATAGAAAATAGAACTGAGTCTCAAAAGAGGGTATGAACCCTTCATAATCAGAACACAATTTCATTATTTATATCAAATTTAGACAGAAATCAGAATACAAAATCATATAACTGTTAAATCCATTTACAAAAGCAGGTAACAGGACTTATACAGGAGATACCATGATTGGTATCAGCAGGAGAGACATATGTCTTGATATCAGGAGACATCGAAGTGTCAGTACAGGAGACATCGAAGTGTCGATACAGGAGACACCGAGGTGTCAATAACAGGAGACACCGAGGTGTCAATAATAGGAGCAGCTGCATACCATTCTAGGCATGCATATTTTCCCATGACTAGGACTTGACAATTTTAAAACCAAACAAATTCATTTCATGTTCAACATAATTAGCCAATCATGGCTTTCATGCCAAAAATTCAACATATCAATTTGACAGCTTTGCAAATCATTCAATGGACCAAAAACAGTCAAAACAAAACTATCAAATTTGACCATCTAAATTATTTACAAAAAAACCGTCTAAAACTACTTACAAAAACTCCCTTATTGCCTATTGCCTCGACATCCCGGCAATATTTGGAATCGATCGCTCAATGCGTTCCTCTATAGCATTTAATACAAGCACATATCACTATTGTGAATAATTATAAATTAAATTATGCACACTCATGTATACTGAATATGTATGATGCATGTTCATGACAAATTCTAGGTTTCTTATCCTTAATATTCTCACATTATTATTCATGTGAAACCAAACTCAATTTCTCAATGCAGATTTATTTTACACTCAACCTTTGGGTCCACCTTGATCAATTATTCTCATTAAGTATTCGAGGTTATTGGGTAATACTTCCTTTTAGAAAGTTGTCCATCTTTGTCGTAGGTTTCCAATGATACCAAGTTCGTAAAATTTGGTTTAGTATACTAAAATTTATACTCAAAAGATTTCAGGTTGTTTTTGAGCTTCATCAAAATTCTTATCTCAACTTCTAATCAGATTATTAAATTCTTAGAGGCCGAATTTGTTGGGTCCGCGACGTCTGCTCGGCCCCAGGCCACAGGATCGGCGAACCCAGGCACCGGTGGATTTTAACCCCCAAGGGAGGACCCACCGCGTACCCCATTAATTGGTATTGTCCTCTTTGGTCAAGGGTGAGAC
>JANZLD010000001.1:24114401-24125564 GCA_026413575.1 Erythroxylum carthagenense
ATGCATGATCATGATTTTCCAGCGCTCTAATCCAATTCCGCTATCTCTCGCTTCACAACTAAAATTCACTATTCACTAGGTCACTAATATCCATTGATTTCATAAGTCTCCAATTTAAACTTCAATTAGTCAGAACATAGCTCTTAGGTTGTATTTGATACTGTAATTGCCTCTCTTTCGATAATTACGATTCCTCTAACTAAAATTCAAACTCTCAATCTCAACCACAATTGTAGACCTCTTTTTCTAGTCCACAACGAATCAAGAATCACCTCAATTGTAGGTCTACACCAAAAGTTATGCCATAAAAACCAAAACAATCCCATCACAATTTTCTGTCTTTCGCCGCGGCCTATGGACTCTTGCCGAGCTGTGAAAACAGGCACTCGCCGCGGCGTGGTAACGTTCGCCACGGCGAACAAATCCTTTTTGCCTCGCCACGGCGCTCCAATAACACTCGTCGCCGCGTGCGACTATTCATCTCCTTCCCCACTCGATTCTCCACCATTTTCACTCACTCAAACTTCCATTAAACACATTCAACTACCCTATCTAACACATTAAACACAATAAATGCAACAACCACAATAAATACAACATTAAACAAAATAACTTACCAAATCAAAGAATTGAACGGCAACCCTAAAAACCTCCGAAAATCTCTCAAGCTCTAACTATCACGGTGATCCTCCAAAGCCAAGCTAAACATCGACATCTCCAAGATCTCTAGCAGTTCTTCAACCACAAAGAAAAGGGAAACAAACAAAATCTCCAAGGGAAGAGAATCACACCGTCAAAGGAAGGAGAAAAAGGAAGAGCTTTAGGTAACTTTGCAATAATCAAATCCTAAAGCTTATATAGGGTTGATTTAAACCTATAGGCTATAATCCTCAATTTCACTCAATTTTAGTCTCTAAATTTCAATGGCTCAACACAATAATTCCTAAACTCATAAATCTAATTTTCCAAGCCATTTACCACTCACTTTTGGAACCGGAATCTAGATCATCAATCTCCAGGTCATTTTCTCGGTCCGGACTCATAACTCTAAAAATTCCGGGAAATTTTTCATAATTCCTCAAAAATGTAAAACACTCGCTCCCATACTCAACTTTCAATTTCCAATTCCCAAAAAATTTAATTTTCACTATAATTCAACTATTCCATTCAAATTATCCCCAATTTCACTTTAAATCAAATCTAACTCATTTATCTCAAAATTCACAATTCATCTCATGATCACAATTTAAATGCTGGAACAATCATGAATGCATGTCACTATGTATGCATGTGCAACATGATCTATCTCTTTAAAATCACAAGCCACAAAGCACTCGGGCTCAAATAATGTAATAATAGAACTACCCATACCAATATGCTCATCGCATCGGTAACGGGATGCTACACTTAAACCACAAGAGATCCATAAAAGATTACAAGTATCTGCAATTGAGCATATTTAAAAAAAAAGTTAATTTGACTTTAGGAACTCCATAGTTGGTTTACAATATCTAAAAATTAATCAACAAAATCAATAGGATGCAATGTTTCATTCTACAACTTTAACCAACATTTCTATAATAGGTAAAGAACTTGTAATAAAATTAAGGAATTAAATAGGAAATCATAGATCAAAAAATAGATAAAGACTATCTAGAGATAAGAACACCATATTAGAGTAGTCCCTCTTTACCCTATAACACATAAGAAGAAAAGAACCAAAGACTTGAAAACATACTATAAGCATCCATGGAACAATAACCAATTTTAAAAAAATTATAATGATAGTTAAGAATTTCAATTCCACACATTTTACCAAGTTACAATGAAATAAAATCATAAGTAGCATAACACTTCGTAGCTCAAAAATTAGAGAAACAAAATTAAGAAAAGCTAGTCTTAACACTTAGTAGTTTCAACTGCATGCAAAATTAGGTTATTTCAAAAGCTTGATTTGGTTAAATCAAATGGAAGGTTGTATTTGCATAATATGTCCCAATTGATCTAAATTTGACAAAGATCAATCTATGTCAATTGTCAAGTGGACATATGCATGTCAATTATGTTAGGAGCTTCTAATGCTTAGATAGATGCTATGATTCTTATGTGAGGCCACTTCATGTATGTCAATCTATGTCAATTGTCAAGTGGACATATGCATGTCAGTTATCTTAGGAGTTTCTAGTGGTTAGACAAATGTTATGATTCTCGTGTAGGGCTACTTCACAAAAATTTTGACATAAATAGCTACATATTAATTGCAACTAGACAATTTGTTAAACAATGAAGCATGGAACATCTATACTTTAATAAACTATAACCAAAATACGATTCACATAACTGCTTTTATAGTTCTATGCTATCTATGGCGTAGGGTCACGAACATTAATCATGGTTTCAAATGTTAGTTGTCCATTACAATGGAGGATTTTAAATATCATATGAATATTCTTCTTAAGAAGTCTTCTTTTGTAGGTTATCATTTTTTTTTTCTTTGACATAGTTGTTGAAATTGAAGTATAATTTAAATCACCATTAAACATGCACTGCAAAGCACAAAATCTTTATCTTCATATAAGGGATGTCCTAAGTAGGGGAAATGAAGCAAATATGATATCATGTGAACATATAATAGAAAGATCAATCTATGTCAATTGGACATATGCATATCGATTGATCTAGATTTGGGTTATTTCAGAGGTATGCATGGTTATTAATAATTTTTTAATAAATGTAATATCTCAACATTTGTAAAGTAGAATGAACAAGGGATCATGAGGAATCTAGCATTATGAAAAAAAAAAAAAAGGGAACCACGACATATAATAAACATAAACTACAAACTAGACAAAAGAAGAGACCTACCATGTACTTATTGTGTAAGAAATTGGGAGAAACCGAGCGAGGAGTATAGGGAATTAGAAATTTGGACAAAGAGTGAATGGTGAGTTTAGGAAATTAGGGATTCAGAATTGATAGGGAGTTAACTTCATTAGATTTTTATCCTTACAGGGTTTGTTTTGAACGTTTTGCAAACTTTAAGTTTAATTTGAACACTTCAAAATATTAACTTTTAATTTATTAGTAGAGGTAAACATTAGAGTCAATTTTGCCCTTTTTGTCGAATTGTTACATAAACGTTATGGTAATTTAGATTAAACACAATCTTGCGAGGAGGTTCAGAAAGAAGAAAAGAAAAGAAGTTGTACATCTCTATTATATGAGTTGCTTTTGGAGTCTTCCTACGTGCCGCTCGGTTCATTTTTCGAGCATGAAAGCCAACAGCAAGTGGAAAGACTTTGCTAATTTTAGAACAAGTCCACGGACACGCACACATGCCCAATTCATTTTTCACTGCATCTTCTCTTCCAACTATGGGAATGGTCTTGGCAATTTCCTCTCTGTTTCCCCCCAGTGAAACTTTAGTATGAATAAAGTTTGACATCTAATTGAGCATATTATGGACTGAGCCATGACCAGCTTTATGGACTTTAATTGTCCATGGGTTGTCAATATAGGGTAAAAGGCCATCAGGTCAAGGTCGAGTGGAAAAACGATGTGAACGCGGTGGTGTAGTTCAAGTCCATAAACTAATGCATGTTATAAATTAATATTTTATTATTTAATATTTTTTTGTAAGTCATGATTTGATGATTATTTAAAAGCATAAGGTCAACCCTTTCTTTCTTACTACGAAAGAAGACCAAAATTACATGCTCTCTCTTATTTCAAACGCAAAAGCCATCCTCGAGAGCACAAGTGTCATATACCTCAAAATGCCAACATTTGTCGATGCATGTTCATTGGACTAACTTTAATTAAGTGGGTTGTTAGGCAAGATTAACGTATTAAACTGAGAATCTTAAAGCTAACCCATTTAATATATTTTTATATCAAACTAGTCTCCACATTCAATGATGTTGTCCTCCACTCTTGACTCTTACGATTGAGTGTCTCTTTAGCTTATTTTATTGCTTAAAAGATATTCTATGCATAAGCACTGCATTTGGTCTTACATGATGCTTTTAACAAAGACAATAGAAGGAGACTTTGTACAGTTTCTCTCGAGTAGGGCAGGACTGAACTTTTTTTTAATTTTCATTTTTCGTCATTATGTTTTCGGTGTATTAAATAAATTTTTGGAAATGCTTCACTAATCATATGCTTCAATTCAGATGAAAAAATCATAATTAATTTTACAGTTGAGGGCTCTCTATCCTTCTGGTATGAGTTTTTCAGGGGACCATCCAATTATTGATCTAATGGACGCAAATAAGCCACATCTTTTGTGGATGGTAAAAAGTAGCTTGGTTGACTTATTAAGTGAGTCCAGCTTTCAATTGGACTTCTTTGAGACAATTTTTTTTTGGGTTCATTACAAGGGAAAGAAACTCAAAAGTAAACAAACACGCGACTAACGCGTGACACATCGATACATAGTTCCTAGTTGTCTTGGTGTCTTTTTTTTTTTTGGTTAAGAATCGGGGCTAACGCCTAAAATAAGAACTACAGTACAGCGACATGAGGTAAAGTAACCCCAACAACATCAGCAAATAAAAGTGAAGCGAGACCCTCAAAAACATCACAAAACCAGTGTACACCCATAGGTAGCCGGTAGCTATAAGTCGCTAACCAATCCGCACACCGATTGCCCTCCTGAAAAATATGACTAATGCGTACTACCCAATGCCTAGACAACAACTCTTTGATGGCCTGAATCAGGGGAAGCACCACTAGATGCTGATCATTAGTGAAAGTGGCCACCACCAGAGCAGAATCAATAGTCAGTTCGACCTGAAAATACTCATGAAGCCACGCAAGAGTCAAGCCATGATATATTGCCCATAACTCTGCCTGCCATGACGAGCATAAACCCAGATTTGCTCCAAACCCAACTATCTAGTGACCGCCAGCATCTCGGAACATGTCGATGAGGGCTGACTTCGTTTTAATAGAAAAAGCACGAGTTTATGACCTTCTTCAGGCATGCTTAAACCGAGGGCAGCAATAATCTGTGCTTTTTTTCTAGGAAAGTTCTTTGCAGATAGTTTGATACTGTATTTATTAATCATATTTATAAATTATTTATTTTCACCGTTACAAGAAAATTACAAATTATCAATGAAAAAATACCGTAATAAATTAACGACGGGAATTGATTTTCTATTGGTAAAATTGTTAGAAAAAATAGTATTTTGCGACTGACAAAACATTCATCGGTAAAGGTAGAGAGAAATTACCACCACAATTTTGCCGATAGAATATAACAACGGAATAGTGAAGGTCGTTGCAAAAATAGGTGATAATGGTTAATGGCAAAAATAACCATTGGAAAAATATCTCTCAGGTTACAAAATATTTTTATTATCAGGAATCTGAGGTACACAAAATATATTCATTAATCTTTTCTATTTTATCTAATTTTATACATTAATTGAATAAATATTGTCATTTATAAGTACTTATACTATGTTTTTCTTTTTTTTCAAAAATAATGTCTTTTAGGATTCAAACTTTGATACTGTAATTTATAATGTATGAGAGAGGCGAACTCATACAAGTTATAAAAACTTTCTTAGTTCAATATACAAGAATGTTGTATAACCACCATATATATCTGAAGAAATGTAAAGTCATTGGCAGTAATATTGGGTATCACCTAAGGTATTGCTCATTTCGAAAAGCAATTCTTCCAACAGACATAGAGGAAGAGAGTCTATCCTTACAAACTGGAAGATCTATGATCCACCATAATCATGCAGAAAAAATTGTAAGTATCAAAACTTTACACTTATATTATGATTTTTGTATTTTGATGTATGAAATTTGATTTCAACATAATTTGATGTATAAAATTTAAAATAAAAATATATGTGTATTATAAAGAATAATAATGTTATAAATATTTGGTGCCATTAATAACTGTCTTGTTGAGTTAATTTTTTTTGTCTAACAGTGGATAAATATCATAAAAATAGAGAAAATTATGTCGAATTTTTTGTAAATTGTAATTCACTTATAACAATTTATTTTAGCACAGGAAAAACCTATAGGCAGGAAGCCTACGCCACGCTAGCTCTTTTTGCATACTCACACCAAGAAGTATGATGGTGAGAACTTCGTCAACACCTGATGTAGACAACCTCATGTATGTAAAATTTATGCTTTAATATTAATTCTTAAAAAATGATCACTTATTAACATGAACAATTATAATGATAGGACCAAATACAAGCAAGCATTGAATGACAGTCTCAGAACTCTAAAATTGTTGATGAGGGTCAGGCATATCTTGTTGCAGTGAGTGATAGGGACTGTGGTGGAAGGTTTTTCTGCTTAAATTCATTTGCAAGCATATGTTATTTGCAATCTTCCACATTCACTACAGCTAGATCTAGTAGGTGGTTCGCATCGAATGAGAGTCCTTCAGCTTGAGAGGACAATAGAGAGACTGATAGAGTATATAACTTAGCTCCATAATGAGGTGGAAGAGTTGTAGGGGAGGAACAGGACCTCATCGCAATAGTCAGAGCATTCACCTTCACCACCTGCATAGCTTAAATGGATAAATGAATGTATTTGATGTTTTGCTACTCTTAAGTTTTTGTATAAATTCTTAATTTACAGTTATCTTTAAGATACTTATTATTTTACATTATAATTTTTTATTATATTACCATTTAGGATATTGTTTACTTTATATTTATTAACCAATGTTATATTATTTATAGGAATTAAATGTATACAAAATCATAAGATTATCAACAGAAAACTAGGGTATGAAGTGAGAAATGGTGGTTGAAATTTATCATAGTTAAATTTCTCGATGAAACTACAATATTCCGTCGCTAATTAGCAACAAATGATAGATTTTGTCGGTCATTCCATCGGCAACTTACTGATGGAATGTATCACTCTGTTAGTAAAAATTTAGCAACAGATAATGTTTTCTATTAGTAAATTTAGCAACGAAATTTGTAAATCCATTGGTAAATTTAGTGATGGACCTATATATGTAAATTCACCAATAGAATATTGTGATTTTGTCAGCAAATTAGTGACGAAATATTGTAAATTTGTCGGTAAATTTACCAACAAAAATACAAAATTTCATTGGTAAAGTTACTGATAGAATTACAATATTCTATTGCTAAAGTTACCGACAGATTTACAAAATTTCGTCACTACATTTGTGATGGATTTTTTATATCTGTCATTAAAATTTACCTACAGTTGTTTCTCCAATGACTCTTTTCGTTGGTAATTTATGTCACTAAAACCTATTCTTCTTGTAGTGCATTGTGTCGTGTATGATTCATCTATAAACATGTAGTTTTGGAGTGTTTAAGAAAAACATGATTGTTTTATTAGATGTTTTCAGTTGAGTACTACCCCGAACAAAAGTGTGGCTCAAGACATATTTAGTTTAGAAAATCATAGGTAAAAACATGAGTTAAAGAGACGAACATGTTGGTATAGTGAAGATATTTATGTGAAAGATACAATTTGAGACACAATTATATTATATATCATGTCTAAATGCATAAAAGAGGTAGAGAAGTAGAAGGATCCATAGTTGGGACACACAGGCATCATTGAACCCATGTTCATGTATAAGAAGAAATACTGAGATCTATGACTTGGGACATGAGTATATCTGTAATAAACAATCTTATTTAGAAATGTGTATTTGGTGAACTTTAGAATCCATGATTCTGGGACTTATTAGAATCATGATTATGTTGGGTTTAATTAAGTAGTTTTATTTAAACAATCTTATATAAATACAACTATACCAGTTAGAGTTTATAATTAACTATAATTATGCAACCTAGCCTATATAAAAAGGAAATTTATAATTTTCAAATGAGTTTTTAACAAATCAATACTTAATCAATCATTATTGGTTCTTGAGAATGTACGCATATCTAATTAACTAAACCTGATAAAAATTCTTCTTATTTGTTTGTTTCTTTTTTATAACACATATCCTTATTGCATACACATTATTTCTTTTTTTTAATACAAAGGAGCTAAAACACAATTAATCTAAGTCACGCAAAACTCGGCGGTACTCAGTTCCCAGCCTGTCCTGTCGATTTTTCTTTCCGTGTCGAAGCGGATGGTTTTACAGGTGGGATTTGGATCCTCTAGAAGGAGGTTTTTCAAATTTCCATTGTCTTAGCCCACCGTCAATGTATACATACCATCGTAACATATAATGATTCCTCGTTTGATTTTATCACAGTATATGCTAGCCCTCAGCCCTCAGCCCTCCTCTCAAATTCATCTCTGGCCAGCACTAGAGTGGCTTGGTCGATTTCATAATAGACCCTGGCTTATAGGAGGAGATTTTAATGCTAAATTGGAGCTAGTCGACAAGAGAGGGGGTGCTCGAGACACAAGCGTCGTGAACAAACATTTTCAAGCTTGCGTGCACGCTTGTAGCCTTCATGATCTGGGCTATGCTGGATCTCGGCACACGTGGTGACGCGGCATAGTCCTAGCTCGGTTGGATAGAGTTTTTGCATCGTCTTCTTGGATGAACTCCTTTCCCCACGCAGTTAATCATCATCTAGCCTTTCTCGGGCCAGACCATCGGCCCATGTGGATTAATCTTCACAAGTAGGCTTCGCATCAGTCGGGGCTCTCGGACTTTCGGTTTTAGAATGTCTGGCTCTCCCACCCGGACTTTGATGAGTTGGTGGCTGAACATTGGCTTCCAGTCGAAGCCATGATGAGTCAATCGCTTGCTAAAATTTCCCAACGCCTCTCGCAATGGAACTATGCCGAGTTTGGCAATATTTTTCATTGTAAGAAGCGGCTGCTTACTAGACTGCAGGGCATCTAGAATGCGATTAACGATGATAACTTTGATTCCTTAACAGCCTTGGAAGATTAGTTAAGTAGGGATCTAGCCCAAGTTTTGAGCGAGGAAGAGATCTTCCGGTACCAGAGAGCTCGGTGCGAGTGGATTTCGCAGGGGGATCAGAACAATAAATATTACCACACCCTCACTTTGACCAAACGTAAGAAATTGAAGATTGCGAGCCTCAAAGACACTCAGGGGAACTTAGTTTCCGATCCAGAGCAACTATGACGGCTAGCTCATGACTATTTTACCACTCTTTTTACGAGGGAGGACCTCACCCCAACCCCGCTCAGGATTACAAGTAACTTCCTGACCCTACCTGAATCCATTTTGCACAAATTAGACACTCCTATTCAGGACAATGAGATTCGACGAGTGCTTTTTGATATGAATCCGAACTAGGCTCCGGGGGTGGATGGCTTCAATGCTCTTTTCTTCCAGAGACAATGGGCGAGGGTTGGTCCTAAAGTGACGGAGCACATCAAGTCACTGTTTGACCGGGACAGTTGGGGCAGGGATGTCAATCACACCCTCCTAGTTCTCATCCCCAAAAACCCTTCTCCTGCTCGTATTGATCAGTTTCGTTCGATTAGTCTGTGCACTGTCCTTTATAAAATTCTCTCTAAAGTCCTTGTGAATCGACTTAAGCCCTATTTAGACCACCTTGTGAGGGAGAATCAATGCAGTTTTACTCCAGGACGGCACATTACTGATAACATCATTATCACCCAAGAAGCTATCCATTCGATGTGACGTAAGACTATTCAGACCGGCTTTATGGCGATCAAAGTGGATTTAGATAAAGCTTACGGCAGACTTCGATGGGATTTTATCCACAGCACTCTTGAAGATATCGGCCTCCCGGACTCCCTTATCCGGGTCATCATGCAATGTGTTACATCTGTGACCACTCAGGTGGTTTGGCAGGGTTCCCTCTCAGCTCCTATTACCCCTCTCGGAGGCTTCGACAGGGTGACCCGCTCTCACCATATCTCTTTGTCCTGTGCATGGAGCGTTTAGGACATCTTATATCCAGGGCTGTGGGTTTAGGCAGCTCGAAACTGATTAAATTGAGCCCTACAGGGCCCCCTTTGTCCCACCTGTTCTTTACGGATGATCTTATCCTATTTTCTGAAGCTACGGATACACAGGCACAAGTGATAGCCCAGACGATGGAGGCATTATGTTTGGCGTCTGGATAAAAAGTCAACACCAAAAAAACCAAGATTTTCTTCTCCAAGAAAGCTCAGTCGGTCACAGCACTCTAGATCAGTCAAGCTCTTCATATCAAGGCCACCACCAACCTCGGCAGGTACCTAGGCGTTCCTTTGCTTCATAAGAGAACCAGGTCGAGCACTTATCAGCATATTCTAGATACCGCTCACAAGAAACTTACAGGGTGGCGGGCTCGGCAGCTGTCACTCGCGAGCAAAGTCACCCTAACCCAATCAGTGCTCTCGCCCTCCCACTCTTTACTATGCAAACCATACGCATTCCACGTAGAATATGCGATGAACTGGAAAAGATTATGCGGAGCTTTATTTGGGGCTATACGGGTGAGCAGAGGAAACTGCTCCTAGTTAACTAGGATACGGTTTGTCAACCAAAAGCTTCTGGAGGGCTAGGCATTAAGCACCTTCGGACGACCAATGATGCCTTGTTAACCAAAATGGGTTAGGCTCTGATCAAGCATCCCTCGACCTTATGGGCCTGCATCCTACGAGCTAAATATCGTTTTGCCACTGATCATATCCCTCTCACAATTGCTCAAGGTAGCGCTTCAGTTTTCTGGAAGGGTCTTGCAACCATATGGCCTTACGTGCATCAAGAAGCTTCCTGGACACTGGGTAATGGGCACCGCATAAGTTCCTGGTTGGATAGTTGGGTCCCAGATCGGGTACCTCTAGTTACTGTGGCAACGACACCCATACTAAAGGACGATCTAACCGTTACGGTGGCAGATATGAGCACACGGGATGGTGGCTAGAAGTGGCCCTTGTTTCAGCAATACATTCCAGCTTCAGTTTGTATGGATATAGTGATGTTACATCCCTCTCCTGATCCAGATGTGGAAGATAGCATCAGCTGGCGACACACTGGCCATGGTCGTTTTACGGTAGAGTCGGCTTATGAGATTATTAGAGGAAGTCCCCCGAGCAACTCTCCTGCTCCCTGGAAATTAATTTGGAAATGGACAGGGCCTCAACGGATCTGGTGTAACATCCCGTTACCGATGTGAGGGCATATCGGTAATTTGAATGAGTGAACAGTGAGTGCATTCATAATTAGTT
>JANZLD010000001.1:24131304-24143870 GCA_026413575.1 Erythroxylum carthagenense
ACCCTCGCGGGTCACGAGTTCGGATATCACCCTCGATATCGGGTTCGGGTCACGCGGGAGTGGGATGCTACATCTGGGCCTTCCTTTGGCTCATGACTCAGAACAAACTCCTCACAAACCATTAAAGGGTAGTGCAGCATCTCGCATCCGATAGTAGCTGCCTCTTTTGCGGGTAGGAGGAGTCCACCTTACATGTCATTTGAGACTGCCCGCGAGTACAGGACTTTTGGAAAAAAATTTCCATCAGTGATTGATTCTGATTTTTTCCAACAACCTGCAGAGCTTGGGGTTTGCACAAATATGCTCAAGCACTCCCACAAGCTATGATGGGATTGGGCTACGATCCTTAGGGTGGCCTGCTAGATGCTTTGGACGTGGCGGAACAAACATCTATTTGAGGACGATTTTGTTTGGCCGGTGGATGGTACGAAAGTTGTTATTGCTTATGTTGAGTGGATTGAGCGAGCAAGAGCAGTGGAATGTGGCGTTGCTCCACATTAGGGTCTCCCGTTAGGGAGCCGAGTACGCTGGATTGCCCCCCAGCATCCTGGATTAAACTTAATACGAACGGTTCTTTCACGCCAGGCCGGGACCTCGTTACCACTGGGGTTCTTCTCCGTGATGGGTAGGGGCAGTGGTGCGGAGGCTTCCTTCAGCACATTGGTCATGGATCACCCCTCCTGGCCGAACTATGGGGCATTCACTCGAGCCTCACCCTCGCCTGGAATTCTGGCTACCGTTGGGTCATCCTAGAAATGGATGCCCTCGAAGTCATCAATTTGCTTTCATCTCCCATTTCTGAAACTGATAGTCATCATGTTTTGTTGGCAAGTATACAAGGATTGCTCCAGCGTGCTTGGGAGGTGCGCATCCAACAAATTCACCGGGAGGGCAACTAGTGCACAGATCACCTGGCAGCTGTAGCAGGCCGACAAAGCCCGGGACTCCATCTCCTTCGAGACCCTTCGTTGATAATCCAGGATCTACTCCATACACATTATTTCTTAATAAATGGTATTATATCGTTGTCAAGTCAATAATGATTTTTGTTGTAGAGTTCAAAATGGGGAAGTTTAATGAAATTATGGAATTTCAAACTGTGACGATGGAGAATGAAGGATTTATTAGCATAATAAGGCTCACTGAATTGGTTGCACGAGAATAATTTAGAAGAAATGGATGAACGCAATTGGGATAAGTTGCAGGCACAAGCAACTAAACCCATTTGATTATATCTAATAGATGACATTTTGTACTACATTATAGATGTTGCATCCCTTTATAGAGATATGAAAAATAGCTAGAAAGACAATATATGTTATGTCTTTTGCAAATAAGTTGTGTCGAAAGCAAAGTCACAAGTCAAAGATGTAGGAGGTAATATATTTAAAACAATATGTGGCATACAAATAGTCAATAAGTTGCTAAGACTCGAGGTAAATATTGCGGACAAGCATACAGCAATGATTTTGTTTTATTTTTTCCTCTTTCTTATAAATATGCATTGACCATGCTCAAATTGGATGAGGAAACTAGGAATAACAATTTTATCCCAATTAGAGTTTATAATTAATTATACTTACACAACCTAGCCTATATATAAAGGAAATTTATAATTTTCAAGTGAGTCTTTAATTAATCAATACATAATCAATCATTATTGGTTCTCAAGAATGTAGGCATATATAATTGATTGAAGATGATGAAAAATCTTTTTGTTTGTTTGTTTGTTTTCTTTTTATAGCTTATATCCTTATTGCATACACATGATTTCTTAATAAGTGGTATTATATCATAGTTAAGGCAATAATGATTTTGGTTGCTGAGTTTAAAATAAGGAAGTTCAATGAAATTAGGTAACTTCAGATCGTGATGATGGAGAATGAAGGATTTATTGGCATAATAAGGCATACAAAATGAGTTGTAGGAGAATAAGTCATAAGAAATGGATGAACACAATTGCAGTAAGTTTTAGGCATAACCAACTAAAGCCATTTGATTATATCTAGTAGATGATGTTTCATACTACATAATAGATGTTGAATCCTTTGTGGAGATATGAAAAAAGATAGAGAGCCAATATATGTTATATCTAAAGCAAAGCTTATACAAGTCAAAGATGTAGGAGGAAATAAATTTGAAACAATATATTAATATGTTCAACTAAATAGTCAGTGACTTACTAAGACTTGAGGTCACTATTATGAACAAGGATAAAGCAATGATTTTGTTTTATTTTTTTACCTCTTTCTTATGAATATGCATTGAACATACTTAAATTGGATGAGGAAACTAGGAATAATAATTCTATCCTGATTAAAATTTATAATTAACTATACTTGTGTAAACTTGGCCTACATATAAAGTTAATTTATAATTTGTTAGTGATTTTTTATTAATCAATAGACAGTTGATCGTTCTTAGTTCTCAAGAATGTAGGCATATCTAATTAACTAAACATGATTAAAAAAATCTTCTTGTTTATTTGTTTCTCTTTTACAACTTATCCTTATTGCATACACCTTATTTCTTAATAAGTGGTATTAGATTGTAGTTAAGTTAAAACTGAGTCTGATTGTGGAGTTTAAAATAGGAAGTTTAATAAAATTAGAGAATTTCATAATGGGGCGACAGAGAAGGAAAATTTTATTAGTATAATAAAGCTTATTGAATGGTTTATAGGAGAATAAGTCAAAAGACATGGATGAAATCAATTAGACAAGCGCACAAATAGCTAAAATCATTTGATTATTTCTATTATATAAGGTTATGTACTACATCATAGATGTTGTATCCCCTGGGCTGATGTAAAAAAAAAGCTAGAGAGTTAATACATGTTGAGTCTCTTAAAAACAAGTTATAGTTAAAGTAGAGAATATACGAACTAAAGATGGTGGAGGAAATATATTTAAAATAATATATCAATATGTTCAACCAAATTGTCAATGACCTATTGAGACTCAAGATGACTATTGCAGATAAGTATAAATCAATGATTTTGCTTTATTTGTTACCTCTTTCTTATAAATATGTAGTGACCATACTCAATTTAGATGAGAAAACTAGGAATAGCAATTTTATCTCAGTCCACCTTGAGGTCAATAGGCCAAAACTAGGTTGATAGGCTTAGGCTTGGAGCTAGCCTAAAAGACCTAATCAGCCTAAACCCCTCAACTAAAATAGTGTCATTTTAGTATAATTGACCAAAATAGTGTGTTTTTGGTTTGTAGAATTAAGAACCTATATATCAAAATGATGTTACTTTGGTCAGTTATGTTAAAATGATTTTATTTTAATAGTGACTTAAATGAGCTCAACTTGAGCCTGAACCTTGTGCAATAGGTGTCAAGCTAGGCTCGACCTAGTTGTGCCCATTATTATACCTAAAGGAAATAGTTGGTGTGGAGGATACCGTTACTACGTTATCGGCTTATAGAGACCTAATATTAGGGAAAGCTCTTAAGGTGAAGAGTTATATATAAGAAAAATGAAGATTATGGAGGTAAGTAAGGAAAAGATACCTCTTCTAATTGGAGTTATGGATCTAAATTCAAAGGTAACAGGACATTTTTGTACTACAAGTGCAAGCAAACTGGACATGTTAAGGAAGGATTATCCAAACAAGAAGGAGCACAAGGATAAAAAGAAAAATGATTATTCATTAAGGTTGTTAATGTAATGTAGAGCGGAGATTTAGATTATAGCAATAGAGACATGCTTTATGTTTTAACTAATCATCTTTAGAACTCATAGATATTGTATACATGGTTATCACTTAACACCAAACAATACACATCAAGCAACTTTGAGCTTGTTCAGTTGAGGGATGATAAAGCTTAAAAAATCATCAAAACAACAAAAAATAAGATTAAGATGTTTGATGGTATTATTGGGATTTTGAATAATGTCTGGCATGTACTAGATTTAAGAAATAACTTAATCTTTTTAAAAACCTTATAGGATAATGATTTTGAAAATATAACTGATGGGGACAATATTAAGGTGGTAAATAGTGTGATAATTATATGAAAGTCTTTAATTTAGTAGAAAATATCTATAGACTAATAAAGAGGATATATGTAGATGGAGAAGTTGCATTAACTGAATCAAAGGAAGATTGTACTATGGTATGGCAAATGTAATTGGATCATCTAGATAAGCAAGATATAATGGAACTTCATAAGGAAAACTTATTAAAAGCTGACAAATGCCAAAAGTTTGACTTTTGTAAGTTTCGTCCATCTGATACAATGACTAGGAGAACCTTTTAAGATGTAGTGTTTAAGGGGTGTTATATGTTGAGATAAATTTGAAAAGGACATACCAAAGTCAACAGTAAGCAGTAGTAGTTCAAAGGTGATATAAGTGAAATCAGAATAGTCCAGAACAGATAATCAAAAGGGTTGAAAATTTTAATTCTATAAATAAAACAATATTAGGAAAAAAGCATAAGATGTTATAGTAATAGATAGAGCTAGGCAAATCATCATGCCGTAAAGGAGATATAATTGGGAAGAATTGGTCACATATGCTCTTACCATCAATGATAAGAAATCAACCAACTTTTAAGAGATTGAAGAATGTAAGGAGAAAGATAAATGGATTAATGTTATAAGGGAATAATGAGAAGTTTCATAAAATCAAAAAATTGATTGCATCTAGTTAAAACTTATTGGAAAAGGTTCATACTTCAGACAATGCAATTGACATATTGACTAAAACAGTTAACAAGGAGAAGTTTAAACATAGGACTTGGTTAGTGTCTCAAGGTATTAGACATAATAATAACCTAATCTGTGAAGAATATATTCACCAAGGTAGAGAATATTGAGTATGACTCATATAAATTCAAAATTTAGGGACACAATTATGGCTAAGCCTACGTCCATATATAAAGAGAAACAATAAGATCCATGAACTAGTATGCAGTCCATTTACGACTAACAAATTTATTAGAAAATACAATTATGATTTATTTAAACACTAAAAAGATTCTAAGACCTATTAAATCATAGTTACGTTAGGTTGAATTTAGGAATGAACTATTTAAGTAGACTTGTATCAGTTAGAGTTTACAATTAATTATACTTGTATAAACTTAGTTTATATATGGAACATATATGTAATCTTTAAGTTGTTTTTTAATTAATAATAGACAATCAATTAATTTTGACTCTTGAAGATGTAGATGCACCTAAGTAATCAAAGCTTGTTAAAATTATTTTATTGATTATTTGTTTCTCATGAAGATGTAGATGCACTTAATTAACTGAAGATCGTTAAAAAAAAATTGTTGTTGTTTGTTTCTCTTAAAGATGTCAATGCACTTAATTAACCAAAGCTCATTAGTTATTTGTTTCTTTGTTTCTTTTATACAACTTATGTCCTTATTACATATATCTTATTTTTGTTTATATATATAATTGGGACAAACACTTTCAATTAAACAAAGTGGTGATAAATAGATAATTGACTATATTTTACCACCTATATTTAATATATTTTGCTCGATATTTTATATTTTTATCATATATTGGGTACTTTAATATATTGCAAGTGTGTTTACAGGTAATAGTTGCCTTTATAGACTTCAAGGAGAAGAATTTAGACGAAAACACAGTATAAAACAGAAAATCAACAATCTACTTTTGCACGCTCGTGCACTTTTGCAATACCCAACGATTTCTAATTATACACATCCCTATGCACAATTGTGCACACGACCGTGCATAACCCAAAAACCTAATTTTTCATATAAAAGTGACGTTTTAGAGACAAATCAAAAGAGGAAGCAGTTGGCATCATTCTCAAAGGTTAAGAGGCGATTTGAGCTAGAAGAGTGGGAGAAGCAAAGATTTTATCAACAAATCCACCAAAATATAAGATCAGACATCTACATCATTATAATACTCAATGAGAACAATCAGGAAGATTTAGAATTATGATTTCTTTATTTTCAATTCAAGTTTCTATATATGTGTATCTGATTTCATATTTGACAATGTATAACTAATTGTTTCATTAGTATCTAGGTTAGAGGAACCCTATTTGGATACTTTAAAATGTGTTTATTATTTTGTTAATGCAATTGATTGACTGATTATTGCGATTCAATTATCTATTTTTATATATATTCTAGTAATCCAAAATATTAAACCATAATCTGATTTCATACGTAGAGATTAAGAAATCTGGTGTGAATAGATTCACGATAATTGGAAAGAGCTAATTGCAATCCTAGAGATAGGATGACATAAATCTTCTAAATTATAGGCAAAACTAATAGAGAGATTCATAAAATGGTAATGCAATCCTATAAATTTTGACCTGAATAATTTAGTTAGGACCTTAAGATTAATTGTTAGTAGACTCAAGGTCAGCTACTAGCACACCTTAGGAATCTTCACGATCTAACTAATCAATAACATAATTGCATTACAAATGATCAATTGGTTAAGGGCTAAGGAGATTTGAAATCTAGATACTAATTATTTGATATCGATAATTTCCTAGTGCTTCCTGAATTTGCTTCCTGAATTCTCAGTTCAATTCCGTTTCCTATTTTTATTTTACTTGCCTTTGTTTTAGTTTCTTTTCATTAAAAATCTAAAATTAATCCTTAGGCTAGATAATAGGGGAAGGGTAATTACTAATATTCATAGTGTTCGTGGGATTAATCCATACTTGATGGTACTAGCTATAGGTACATCGTCCACTTATTTACAGCAATTTTCTACTATCATTGAGCTCAAATATAGAAAAATGTCACTTAATATTTTAGCTTGTCATTAACTCAAGATGAATTCATTTATGATATAATTAAAAGATAAAGATAAAGATAAATAAAATAATAGAAGCACGACAAGAATGAACAAAGACATAAGCGTCTACAAATGTCAAAAAGCACCAATAAGCAAATCATTGCAGCAAAGCAATTATGAGAAGGGAGGAAAATTACGACAACAACATTCAGTAAAAATTTCACTAATATGCGAGATCTGAGAAGGCCCAATAATATGCAGTATTATATCTAACTAGTAAGGAAATTGTTTTTGAATGACCCACATAAAAAAAAGAAAAAAAATAAATAAATATTTAATAAATAAAATATGAAACAAGTATTAATAGTAGTAGCGCAATAATAATAATAAGAAGAAGGTTAGGAAAAAACTTAGCTAAATCTCTAAGAAATTACTATATATTTAAAAGTTAGGCCAAATAAAAGAAGAAAAGCAGTGGAACGAAACTACAAAGAATTGAGGGTGAAGGTGAGGCCAAAGCATAACAACCCGAAAAAGATAAGAAAGAAATGTCAAAGTGCAATTCCACACGCAAACATTGGGAAAAAGGAAAAAAGTGATGAAATGACTAAGAAGTATACCATCACAACAAACAAAACATATATACGCCGCTTAGATGCGCAGAAGGCGAAACAAAAGACAAAGGAAAAGAAATTATTATTAAGTCACAGAAGGTCTGATAAGGTTCGGACCAGTCCAGAAAGAGTCTCTGCTTTCCGCTGCTCTAAGTCTGCAAAGTCTCACCCCTTGTTTCTTGTTTCAATGCCAACACAGCCCGCTGATCACGCATGACTCATCATTCATTGTCACACAGCTCATTTATGAATATCACACACTTTCTTTTCAAATTTCAAATACATACGTATAGCCTCCCCATCTCTATTTTATCGTATTGTATGTGCTACTATTACTCTTGCTTCTACACCGTTCTTTCCATGAAATTGGTAATAATTTCTGGTATCATTTATGGACTTTGACAGGAGTACTTCATAACTCTAGTTATCTCTTAACCTTGTCTGTTTGAAGAATATCAATATTTGTGTTAGGATGATAAGTTAGCTGAGTTTCTTCCTGTGACCTCTTAAAGTAGCATATTGATGAATGAATATATTAGAAGAGTTGTTTTAATAAAGCTTTAAGTAAAACGTGCGCACAAAACATAAATAATAGAACACTTTAACTTGGGGGAGGAAAAGACTACACAATACACATAGAGCATAAACTCGTTCATGTACACAGAGAAAAACCAACCCTCTTCTAGACTAGAGGACTTGATGTTATATGCAACTCTTTCTCTCACTTTCCATATCATTTGTTGACATTGAGGACTCCACATCCACACACAAATTTCCTCATAAATTCACAACACCATCGCCAAAACTCAAAAACCAAAAGCTGTTACGTAAACCCCTTTAAAATCCCATCCATCCTCTCCCTCTTCCACCAACCCCATACCAGAAAAGTATAGAATTTCTGAGTATTTCATGCCTCGATCTCATGGCCTCCACCTCTAACACAGCCACCATGAACCAAAACCAACCCACCTTTGGATCCGACCCATCAAACTCTTCCAACACCACCTTTGTTCAAGCCGACCCGTCAACGTTCCGAACCATAGTCCAAAAGCTCACCGGAGCACCAGACGAGCCATCGGCACCGAAACTGCCTCTCACCCACCAAACCCGACCCATCAACTCTCCAGGCCCCAAACGACCCGCATTCAAGCTCCAAGAGCGTAGACCAAGCGCTAAGAACCTCCAAATCAACCTCTATAACAACAGCATCAACAGTTCTACAATAAAGAACAGTACTTTTGAGCATGGTGGTCTTTTCCATCTCAGACAACGTGGGTTCTTGGTGTCCCCTGTGTCAACGTTGGACTTCTTTGCTGGGCGTGCAAGTCCGACGTCACCGTGTGAAGAAGAGGAAGAGAGAGCCATTGCTGAAAAGGGGTTCTATTTGCATCCTAGTCCTAGAAACACTCCTAGAGGATCTGACCCTCCAGAGTTATTGCCTCTATTCCCTTTGCAGTCTCCTAGAGACAAAGAGATTCGTTAAGATGACGATTCCAGTTTCTTTTCTTAAACAGGAAGACCACAAGGCAAGGCTGATATTGGTTTGTATCTATGTGACCTAGCTAAGGTTCTTATTCACAAAAGTTGATGTTATCTAATTTACCGTTAGAACTTAGCATTAGGTGGGTGATAACTAGCTAGCAGGTGACGGTTCAAGTCCAATTGTGGCCTGTGGATAGTCTTTCTTGCTCTGTGTATGCGCTTATTTGAGCACTAATTGTGATTTTTCAGCTCCTTCAAGCCTTTATTATGTAGCCAGTGAGAAAGTCTGCAAGCAGATTATAGCGGAAATAAAAATGTGTCCATGCATATAAATATGGTTCTTTAACCTTAGTCACATATTAGGTTGGTAGGAACATGGTGATCTGTCAGAAAAAAGGTTGTACATTTTATGCTATCAGAGCTCTCGTATAATCCATTTTGCATGTGCAAACAACTACATCTAATAACACTCTGTCAGTTCAGTTGTAGATATAGTATTCGCCAATTCCTTCCGTTTGAACCTGAAATCTATCTAGACATTGTCCACAACAATTTATGGAAGAAAAATGTTGAATTCTTCCAACAACAAACAATCTAGTTGTGTTGTGTAACGAAAATTTAAGTTCCTTTTGATGTTGAAGTTGGATTCTTAATTTCCTTTTCTATCGCGTAATTCAAAGCCAAAACAATGATCGAGTAAAAAGCTGGAAGGCGTTGGATTTTAATGACAACAGTAATGATTGTCGAACAAACCAAGGGCTAGGATCTGTGTCTAAGTATTTAATGTTACATTTTTTACGTGTCAGGGCAATGAATTATTGCAAAGTGAATATAAGTGCAATGTACTACTGTCTGATGTGTAATTTCGAAGTTGAAAAAAGGAATCTCAGCCGTGAACTTGTAGATCAACGGCTGATAACGTTACTGCTATCAAGTGAAAGGGTTGACTTCTGCAAACTAGAGACATGCAAAGTTTTCAATGTTCTGCAGTATTGACAGGCTGACAGGACGGTTAGATTCTATTCTTTTGTTGGAGTGTCAAAGTCTCGAGGTTCATAGGGTTCCCAAAGAAAGGTGGAAGAATTCAAGAGAAATTTTTCTTCGAAGGCATTTTAACTTTATGTCATTTTCTTATCCGCAGACACGTTTTGTGAAGTCTTCCTCTAAATTAGAAAATGCTATTTTAATAGTTTTTACAGTAGGTTAATGTTGTTTAAACTATTTATTGTTATATTATAATTACACAATTGGGCCTACGTCCCTCTGAAACGACCCAAGGCAGACTATACATAGGAGTTAAGGAAGAATATTACGGCTTGAGATCGTCTGTACCAGCTTTTCTGTCTCATCTATGTGCCAACCCCTCTCATCCACATATTTCATAATAAATAAATGGGACAACATGAAATAAGTGGATGGGAGGGGTTGGGACAGAGATGGTACAGCGTAGCCGGTACAGACGATCTCATCCCGAATATTACCGAGTGTTTGATTTGTGTCATTGTCTATGTACACCCAGGATTAACCAACTCTTCTTGACAGCCATTGTTGGATACGTGGCAAGATAATTGAAAAGCAGGGAACAACATAAGTTAGATAAAGAAAACTGAAACGGGCGTTTCTCCGGATATTGTGCGAATTCGCATACTAAGTCTACCTAGATTTGATTCCTACAATGTGCAAGATTCATCTTAATCCTATAATCAATTGGTTTGTTGTAACTTTTTTAATATAATTAAATAAAAACATTCTTTATCTTATGCACATTTATTTAATTAACTAACGTATAAGATGAAGTACACAAAATAAATATAATTTTGTAAGTAAAATTATGATAAGATCATAATTATAAGATTTTGTAAGCGAAATAATGAAATAGTAGCAAATAAATTAGGAATAGTTTATCTAAAAGTGCTAGGCGTTGTGAAAATCTCTATTTTAAGTTGAAAATTTCCCCTCTACGGTACAGCAGCACAATGAGATCTGACCCTAAAGTTAACGCCTCATTCACTAGCTTCAGTGCACTCTAAAGGACAGAGTAAGATCTGTCTCCGAGAATTAGCAAAAGCAAAAAAAAAGTACAATATAAAAGATGAGAACATTTGTGTACAAAAGTATCTGTCTGTGGGAAAAATGCTTGTGTTGTATAGAGAAAATGGAAAAGCACGACAGCGGAGATAGCAGCCAATAACAAAGCAGATGCATGACATTTATAGAAAGCAGAGAGACATTCTTTTATTGTGTATTAAAGTAAAAGGAACGTTTGGGTAATAAGAATAAATATATAAAAATATGGTCATTATGAAGGGCCCTAAAAAATGTATGACTTAATAGTGGAAAACATATGACTTAAAGCAAGTGGGCCCTTAAAAAATTCAAGTCACATGCGTGTTGCGTCACATCGCAACCTAGCCAAGCTGGGCGGTGCATAAGCGCACATGTGTGTGGAATTCATACCCTCCTCAAGAGACTTGATTCAAAGACACAAAACAATCTAGTATATAAACTAGGTGAAAGTTCCACACTCTTTTAATTTGGGACACAAACAAAAGTAAGAAAGAGAGATATTTCAAGTTTTGGAATAACACCAACAATCCTCAACTTGGGCCAAAACTTGAGAAACAAACTATAACAATTTATTAGAGATAGCGAATAACTAGGAAACTAAATCTTGAACTTGGTATCCAAGAAAATCAGAGACAAAACATGCTAGAGAAATAAGCAATCTCAAAATGCCTTAGTCTCATGATCACTCTAAAGAGATAGCCCAAATGCTCTAATAGGAGGGTGGCTAGCTCCCAACAATCATGTAGGTGAGTCCATCAAGTGTGTACTGCTCACACCATCCAAACTTGACCTACGGAACGCATTAAGGATTAAACCATCCAACCTCATCAAACGCAGTAAAATTATGTTAAGGGACGCAATTTAACAACTGAATGTGTATCAATATTATTCCACAAACAATACAAGTAGTCACCACATAACTTTGTTTGACCCATTGAACTTGGTTTTCCAAGACGAGTGTGTATCATGAGGTTACTACACAACTGAGCTCAACCCCATCTTTTTAGCATGCTCTGAAACTAGGTTCTTCCTTAAAGTTTTTGTAAACGGATTTGTTAATTTTCTCTCTGACTTGACATAGTCCACAGAGATTGTACCATGTCTAATTAAAATACAGACAATTTTATGTCTCAATCTGACATGTCTACTTTTACCATTATATACCTTGTTCTTAGCAACATGAATGGCAGCCTGTGAATCACAATGAAGGAACATATAAGGAATTGGTTTTTCTCAAAATGAGATATCTGCTAAAAGATTCCTTAGCCACTTAGCTTCCTATCTTGCAAGCTCTAAAGCTATAAACTCAGTCCATTCTTGATCTCGCAATACATGTTTTCTTAGATAATTTCCAAGACACTGCAGCTTCTGCCTAGGTAAAAATATAACCACTGGTAGAGTGTGTATCATCACTCTCCGTAAGTAAGTTAGCATTAGAATACCCCTCCAAAACAAGAGGATGACCACCAAAAGATAATCCATAACACATCATACCTTTCAAATAACTCAACAAATGAATTAACGCATTCCAATGCTCTTGACTAGGATTATGAGTACACCTACTATGTAACATCCCATCACCGATGGGAGGATTAAATTGGTCAATTGGGACAGGCTAGTAATTAGCATTGCATATTTTGAA
>JANZLD010000001.1:24143970-24158080 GCA_026413575.1 Erythroxylum carthagenense
TTTCTAAAAGTGGTCAAGATTGTCACGGACCTTTATATAATTGAAATTGTGATATGATTAAAAATGATTTCGAATTATAGTGGACCCGATTGTTCATTGATTTCGCGCTTGTGATTGATTCAAAAATGTCTTAGAAATGGCATACTGAGTTTTGAACGGAAATTGAGTTCGGTAGCATGCCATTTTTGTGTGGCGTAGACTCGGATATTACCCACGATATCGGGTTCGGATCCTGCGGGAGTGGGATGCTACATACTAAGTCTACTCACACAGTATGTAATATTAGGACGAGAATAGTTCATCAAAAACATTAAACTACCAAGAATTTTAGCATACTCAGCTTGGTTTACAATGTTTCCAAGATTTTTCTTTAAAGCAACATTGACATCATAAAGAGTCTTGACTGGTTCAACATCACAGTAACCAAACTTCTTTAAAATTTTCTTAACACAATAAGTTTCATTCAACCAAAAACCATAATCAGTTTTATTAAATTTGACTCCTAAAAGAAAGTCCACAGGTCCAAGATCTTTTATATCAAAGGAAGACGTAGTATTAATGACAAATAAACTAGTACCAAAATGAAGCATATCATCCACATAAGGAGTTATGATCACACAACCATTGACATCATATTTCACATAAATACAAGAATCAGCATCACAAGAGGTGAAACCATGTTTTAAATTCTCACTTTCAAATTTCTCATGCCACTATTTAGGAGCTTGCTTAAGTCTATACAAAGACTTAACCAACTTACAGACCTTTTGCTCCTGACCAGGCACTCTAAACCGTTCGGGCTGGATCATATAAATTTTCTCATCAAGATCATCATTCAAGAAATTTGTCTTAACATTCATTCGATGCACATAAAGCTTAAACACTTAGGCAATAGCAAACAACATCTTTATAGATGCAAATTTAGTAACATGAGAGTAAGTATAAAAAAAGTCCAGTCATTCCTTTTGTTTAAAGCCTTTAATAACAAGTCTTACCTTGAACCTCTCAATGGTTCCTTCAAGTCTCAATTTCTTTTTAAAAATCCACTTATACTTCAAAGACTTACACCCTCGAAGTAGATCAAATAAAACCCAAGTTTTATTATACATGATTAACTCTAACTCACTATGACTTCCTTCCAAAGGTTAACATCCACAGATTTCATTGCTTCCTCATAAGTTTTGGGATATTCCTTAATAATATAAGTCGACACAAAACCGTCATCTATCTCCTTAGGTTTTTTCACCACAAAGGAAGTAATAAAGTCAGAACCAAAACTGGTGGGTACTCTAGCTCTTTTACTTCTCCTTAGTTCAACAATTTTTTCTTCCTTTATGTCATCAAAGGTAGAAGAACTAAGGATAGATTCTCTAGGAACTTTCATACTCACTTTCATAGGAAAAATATCCTCAAAAAATACTACATCTTTTAATTTCATAATTGGTTCATAAGTGGTAGATCCCTCTTCCTTAACGATAAATCTATAGGCAGCATTATTAGAGACATATCTCATAAAAATTGAATCAATGATCTTAGACCCAATTTTATTCCTCTTATGCTCAGGTAGAGAAACTTTATCAAGATAGCCAGACACTTTCAAAAAATACAAGTTAGGTGGATAAAGTTTCCAAATTTCGTAAGGGATTTAATCTAGTTTCTTATAAAGGACTCTGTTCCCCCCCATAAAGTTGGGTAAACCTAAGGATATCAACATTGCATTCATCATATCCTTAAGTTTCTGGCTTTTCCTTTTGGTTATTCCATTTTGTTCAGGTGTATAAGGGGCTAAAAGCTTATGAATAATCCCAAATTTTTCATAATAATTAGTAAAAAAGTTAGTACTATACTCACCACCTCGATCAGACCTTAATCTCTTAATTTTCCTATCCAATTGGTTTTCAACCTCAGCTTTGTATTTCATTAACATTTCCTTTGCATCACTTTTATTTTTAAATAAGTAAACATTAGTAAATCGAGAGCAATCATACACAAAAGTAATATAATATCTCATTCGTCCTTTATTGACACAATTTTTAAAATCACCCAATTCTTTATGCACCAAGTCTAACAATTGTGATTCTCTCTCAGTCATTGACTTAAAAAGTTTTCTTAGAATGTTTAGCCTTAACACAAATTTGACAATTTTCCTTTCATTAGTGATATGGTTAGGCAACAAGTTTAAGCTTTGCATCCTTTTAATTGATCTCAAATTCACATGCCCAAGTCTAGAGTGTCATAGGTTTGGAGACTCAACAATATCTGCAGAAGAAGTAGATGCATTCATTTCAACATCAAATACAAATAAGCCCCCGTTACAAAACCCTTTATTAACAAAGTTTCCATTCTTAGTAAGAACTAACTTATCGTAATCAAAAGTAAGTTTAACATTAGCTTTTTAAGTAATGCTCCAGAAATCAAGTTTCTATGAACATCAAGAACAAATAAGACATTTTCTAAAGCCAAAACTTTTCCATAAGTGAGTTTGAGAGTGACCTTTCTAACTCCTTGGATAGGAACTTTGCTGGAGTTGCCCACATACATGAATTTACCATTAGTAGCATCATTCAATTCTTAGAACAGGTCTTTGTTGGTACAGATGTGGCATATGGCTCCTGTATCAACAATCCACTTGACTAAGTTTCCAGCAAGGTTGACTTCGGTCACCACAATAGTAATGATCTCCTCGTCATCATCACCAACTTCAACCAAATTAGTTTGAGGCTTACCAAATCTCTTCTGCTCACCCCGTTGGTATCCTTCTAGTTTCGTTTCCCAAACTATCATGGTTTCTGTCCTTGGTCCTTTTTCTTATGGTTGATTTTAGCTTGGAAAAAAGTAGTAAGATGGCCTAACTTATGGCACCACCAACAACCGCCATCAATCGTTTTGCATTTGAATTGACCACGCTTGTTGTTATTGAAAGACCTATTGTGTCCATTTTTATAGGAGTTTCCTACATTTTTTGTTTTCAATAACATTAGCCATAATAGTAGGAGTGAGGGTGAGTGATTTGGCCTTGTCTTATATGCGGTTGGCATCCTCAATCTTTATATGCCTGATCAATTCTTGTAGCTTCATGTCCTTCTTCTTATGCCTCAACTGGTTTTTATACTCATTCCATGAGGCAGGCAATTTCTCAATAAGGGCACTAACTTGAAATAGCTCACACATGCTTATATCCTAAGCCAAGATTTCATCAACCAGATTTTCATACTCATGTAATTGGTCCATAATGGACTTATCATCAATAATAATAAATTTTAACCACCGAGCAACTACATATTTCTTAGTACCAGCATCATCAGTCCCATGTTTCAAATCTAACGTATCCCAAATTTCGTTAGCAGTTTTGTACTTGCAATAAATATCAAACAATGGGTTTATCATATGGTTGAGTAGCACTCTCCTAATAGTAAGATTATCCTTAGTTGTCTTAAGGCCAATATTATCAGTAGGAATTTCTTGAAACAATACATAATCAATTTCGTATTGCTAAAAGTAAAATAGAATTGTTTCAAACCATCATTTAAAATTTCTCCCATCTAAAGGCTCTAATCTAGTCAGTCAGGTGTAATCCTCTAGGGGACAAAACCTATGTGGGGAATAGTAAATGTAGAACCTACATTTGTCTTATTCACAAAAAACATAATGAATCCGAAAATAGCAGCAAGAACAATGATATTTCAAATAACTCTTTCTGACTTATACCAGAATAAACACGCAGTAACATAGTATTCTAAATTATACTAACACACAACAAAAAGAACGTAACAATTTGCAAACAATAGCTTGAATGTAATCTTTCAGACAACAGTAGCAATGCAACAGAATTCTAACAAACACTAGGCAAATATAACAAATATCCAACAATATTAGCGACACAACAATAATTTCTGACTTAGATTGTAAGCAAAATAATGAAATAGCACCAAATAAAATAGGAACAACATATCTGAAAATGCAAGGCATTGTGAAAATCACTGCCCTAGGTCAGAAATTTCCCCTCTAAGGTGCAACAAGACAATGGGATCCGACCCTAGTGTTAATGCCTCCTCTACCAGGTTCAGTGCACTCCAAAGGGTAGAGTAGGATCTATCTCTGAGAATTAACAAAAACAAAAAAAATGTAGAATAAAAAAGATAAGAAAATATATGTGCAAAAGTGTTTATCTACAGGTAGAAAAATGCATGTGTTGCATAGAGAAAATGGAAAAAAAAAACACAATAACGGGGATAGCAGCCAACAACAAAGTAGATGCGTAAGATTTTTAGAGAGTAGAGAGGCATTCTTTTAATGTGCATTTAAGTAAAAGGAACGTTTGGGTAATAAGAATAAATATGTGAACGTTATGGTCATTATGAAGGGCCCTAAAAAATGTATGATTTAATAGCAAAAACAAGTTTGACTTGTAGAGTTAACGGACAAACAGAAAATGTATGATTTAAACTAAATGGACCCCCACAAAATTCTCCATATCACAACCAAGCCAAGCCGAGCGATGCTCGCACATGCATGTGTGGTATCTATACCCTCCTCAAGAGAGTTGATTCAAAATCTCACAAAACATTCTAGTATATAAACCAGGTGAAAGTCCCTTACTCTTTCAATGTGGGAGACAAACCAAAGAAAGAAAGAGAGATGTTCCAAGTTTTGGAACAACTCCAACAGATTTATATTATATATATTATCCTTAAATTGTTCTTAGTTGTTTCTCTATTAAAGACTAAGCGTTAATATAACAGAAATATTAGCACATATTGTCTCTTTTTCTTATAAATAGTCAATCTCATAGACTAAAATATGGAGATACTTAAATAAGCATGTAGGTATTTGTTAGAGAACAAGTATACTAAACTAATCCAATATAAGAATTCTATTTAGAAAACCTTGCATGTCTATAAAAAATTCTCATTGTAATAAATGTATTCGTGATTGTTTGACTTGAAATCTCTAAAATACCTCATATATGGATTATTAAATTTTGATACTACTTGTGACTTATCTCATCCAAAGGTAGCTCACTTAATAGTCATTAGATATAGAATGAACCATATAGAATTAGTTGAGAGATTAATATATGAATCATCACTGTAAAGTAATTAGAGATAATATGTTATTGTTCTCGATTATTATTGATTTGAAAAATTCTTGACCATGGTTTAATGACATTTTAAAAATGGTTTTCAAGTATTATTTAGAGAATCAGTTACTAATGGTAGAGAACTAATATGATTAGATTCAAATAGAGTAAATATTAATTATATACTCTATATATACTCATAATATTATATAATACAATAATTGAATTATATTAAAAGTTTATGCATGAAGAGTTTAGCCAAAACTACATTGACATTCCTAATTTAGATGATCATGTTGTGTTGCTAGATGCCAATTTTAATCTATAAATATAAATTATTTAATTAAAAATTAAAGATAAATTAAAGGATTTTGATTCATCTAATCCTAATTATAGTTTAGGGTTATAATTTATATTTAGCACTAACAAATTTAGAAACCTAGTGGATCACATATATAGAACAATCTAAAAGAAAAAAAGGTAATTTAATTAAGTTAAAATTTAAAGTTTGAGAAACTGTATGATTTAATAAAAGATATTAATAAATAAGGAATATTAGATATTGGATCTTATTTAGACTCAATTGGTAATTAATTAGAATCAATTTTAATTTTAATTAATGTTTGATTAAAATAAGGATTATACTTAAATTAAATTATCAAAAGGTCTCAATTCTATTATAACAAGGCATAAGCTCTTTAAGAGCTAACACTCTTTGCTTACACCTCTCTACGCTACTTGTAGAGTTCTCTCAACTGATTTGTGTAGACACTATTAATCGCCTAATACTGATACAACTATGGTTGTTAGACAAACTTGTGGATTAAAAGGAGTTGTAGAAAAAGGAATCAAACTTTATAATAATATAAGAATTCAGATTTATGTTTTATTATGTTTATAAATTAATCAAGTTGTATATTAATGTAATTCTGACATTCAAAAAGTCATAAAAATTTTATTTTTTTTCTACTGTGTGTAGGATTAAATATCTTCCTAATTTTCAATAAAGGTATCAAAATCATCTCGGGTCAAATATTAGCGTTTAGGTGATGAATCCCCCTAAAAATCATTAAATAATTAACCTTTTATCATGCAATTATTTCATTGATTATTAGAGCGTGAAAATTTCTATCTTATGATATTAACTCTCTCAAGACTACTTCCAACTAATCCATCAGTTGATTAACAGAAATCTTTCTAGCTAAAACCCCTAGAATTGTATTATCAATT
Source organism: Erythroxylum carthagenense (assembly GCA_026413575.1). NCBI lineage: Eukaryota > Viridiplantae > Streptophyta > Magnoliopsida > Malpighiales > Erythroxylaceae > Erythroxylum > Erythroxylum carthagenense. The sequence continues at coordinate 24,150,281 of JANZLD010000001.1, forward strand.
TATGAATTCTACTATTAGGTTTGACCCTAATCTAGATATTTTATGTTAACCTATCTCTAGGTTTGCAATCAACTCCTTTCAAATATGGTAGATCTATTCATATAAAGGATTTCTCAATCTCAATTATATGAAATGAAATTATGCACTAATATTCTAGATATATTAGAACAAGCATAAAGCACATAATGGAATCACAATAAATCCATCAAAATATTTGCATTGGATAAAAGATTAAGATATATTGTATCATAGTTAGGGTTCATAACACCTAGACACTAAAAAGCGTTTAGTTACTCATAATAAAAAACGAAATCAAGTATAAACATATAGAAAAACTAATAGAAAACAAAGAGTTGATAATTCTAAATCTTCCTTTCTATTTTATTGAATCTTCTTACAAGTTTAGATTTGATGTAGCCTTCTTTTAAATCTCTTTTGATGTTAACTTTATGTTTTCCTCACCTCTAGATTCATCACCTCTTTGGATGTTTCACGTTTCAATTTTGCTACAAAATTTGGCTCTCCCCATTGACTTTCACGCCCTTCTATAGTAAAAACTAGGAATACTGGGACATACACGGTCACTTACACAGCTATGTAGGTGACTTTATAGCTCCAAAAACTAATAAAATTGTGACTTTACACATTCGCATAAACTTATACGGCCATATACATGGTTGTGTATTTCCAATTTACTTCAAATCTTCATTTTATGTCACAATTTCATCCGAATTTGTATTCTTTTAGTCCATGAAGGCAATTATCACCCATAAATGAGAGAGTGATGATGATTGTAAGAGAGGCAAGAGAGTAAATAAGAAAAATTAAGGGTTTAGGACATTTTAAAGGCATATCACAAACTTACATGGATCAATACACGGTCGTGTATTTGATCGTATAAGTCACTAAATTTTAGCTTTTCACGGGCTTACACAATTTGTTACACATTCGTGTATCTAACCATGTAAGTCTACAACAACGTGTCTAGAAGATGTGTAGCTCTTTGTAAACATGTACAACTTTAAAATTGGATGATCAAACAAAAAAACTTTGTACTAAGCATTATAACACATTAACACGTATATGCTAATACCACAATCTTCTTAAGATGCTCAATTATGTATCTTCAAACACATTAAAATCACATAAACATATTCTAATCATCAAAACAAAAGTAAAATAATATGGAATTTAAAATAAAACCTAAACTAATTCATAGGTTGGCTCCCATGTAGCTCTTGTTTAACGTCATTAGCTTGATGTACCCTACACTTTACCATCATCCAGGATCTACGATCAATGGCTTACTTCCACCCATTTCTCCATATAGCAGTTTTGTAGCCCGTAAGTAAGTCACCTATTGTAGGATAATAATAAGAGCATAATTTATTAATACATTAATGCCCTTTTTAATGACAAAATGTTAATAAAATAAGGGATAGAAAAACTCCTAAAATCTTCAATTGACATAATCAGTTTGTCTTTGAGGAAGTGGGAACCCCCATACTTAATATGGTTACCAATGACTCATTAGTAGTTTCCTTATTTCGTTCCTCTTTCAGTTCTTCTTCAACCACCTTTGTCCATTCTTCTCCTTCTTCTTCTTCCTAGAAAATTGTTTCTGGCTCGTCTTCTTCAATTATCTTCTGCCACTCCTATACTTCTTTTTGGACAAAGTCTTCCTCTTCCTCTTCCTATACTACCTCCTTCATCCCTTTTTGGAATGTGACTTTATTTATGAAGTCAACCTTTGTTTTTTATTAACTTCGTTGCATTAATAAGCCTAAATAATATTCTATGTTATCCCCAAGATATTCAAGTGAAGAAAATATTTCTTCAATTTGGGTTTGGTTAGCTTTATTTTCGGCAAGTAGTTTCATTATTTTATCAGTAATACTTTTTCCTTCATCTTCTTCTTCTAGAAGCTCTTTTCCCTAAAGGTGATTTCCATTCTATGATCTTTAGGATTTGTTTCAGTAATACTAGGCAAACTCCCGTGTAGTTTATCATATAATATCTTCACTAGTTGATTAACCCGATTTACCGTATTATGCATACAAGCTTTAGTTCTTTGAAATCTCTCCCTTAGTACACACCAATTAGCTACACACTTAGTAAGGTATTCTATTAGTTTATTTGTAATGCTTTTGTATTGCTGCTCTTATAATATATATTTAGTTGGAGCATAGTCATTACATCCATATGCATAAGATTTACTCCACTATGAATTATACATATTCTTGTATAATGCACCTTGAGGTTAGTTGTACATGCTTAGTTGCTCCCACATATAGTATGGTGCCTAACATTGATTGTAATAATTACTCCTACAAATGTCGCAATAGGACTTTAGAAATTGATGGAGCTTTCGAAAACATGTAAGGAAATGACTCTTTCCAATATGGTGATGTTACATGTTGTGATGACATATCATAACTCTTATAAGAGTACTGTCTACTCCATCCATCAACTTTGAGTTGTGGCTATTACGTTAAATTTCAAGATCCTAATAATAAGTCACAAACTCAAAGTCAAAGCAGTGAAGCTTAAAAGATAATTAAATAAATAAGCCAAGAATACAATAAAGTACAATAAAAATAAATACATAAATAATGGTTAGATTAGTAGAATCTAGGCTTTCCTAATATTACAATCCCCAACAATGGTGCAAAAAACTTGATTGATATTTTTCTTTATATCAATATTAAATTAACTAAAAATACACGGTGTAGGTATACTTAGCATGTGCAAGTACGGGTCAATCCCATGAAAACAGTAAATGTTAGTAATTACTGTTATCTTATTATCCAGCCTACAAATTGGATGTTTGGTTTCTGTTTAAAAACAAAACTTAACAATTAATCTAAAATTGGAAACAATAATGAACTCAGAAGACCAAGGAAATTACGTAGAAAACTCAATATCAAAGATTACTATCTAGGTGATGAATCCCTCTAAAATTCATTAAATAATTAACCTTTTATCATGCGGTTATTTCACCAATTATTGGACCGTAGAAATTTCTATCTTATGTTAATGACTCTCTTGAGACTACTATCAACTAATCCATTGATGGATTACTAGAAATCTTACTAGTTAAAACCCCTACGATTGCATTATCGATTATGAATCATGTTATTAGGTTTGACCCTAATCTAGAGAATTTATGTTGATCATCTCTAGGTTTGCAATCAGCTCTTTTTAGTTATCGTAAATCTATTCATACAAAGGATTTCTCAATCTCAATTAAATGAAATCAAATCATGCACTAATATTTTGAATATATTAGAATAAGCATAAAAAAACATAATTGATTTACAATAAATTCATCAAAATAATTGCATTGAATAAAATACTAAGACATATTGTATCACAAACTAGGGTTCGTCACATATAAACACTAAAAACCGTTTAGTTACTCATAATAAGAAATGAAATCAATTATAAACATGAAAAAAAACTAATAAAAATAAAGAATTCAAAATTATAAATCTCTTTTCTATTTTATTGAATCTTCTTGCAAGTTTGGATTTAATGTAGCCTTTTATCAATTCTCTTCTAATGTCAACTTTGTGTTTTCTTCAAATTTAGATCAAAATGGTCACCTCTCTAGATGTTTAACATCTCAAGACAGTTGCAAAATTTTGTTCTCCCTATTTTGCCTCTATTCACCTCTTTTTATAGCAAAAACTAGGGTTATTGGGACATACATGGTCACTTACACGGTCATGTAGATGACCTTGTAGCTCCAAAGACTCCTAAAATCGTGACTTTAAACATTAGCAGAGACTTGCACGGCCACATACATAGCCGTATATCTCCAATTTGCTTCAAATCTTTGTTTTATGCCACGATTTCATCCTAATCTATCACCTTTTAGTCTATAAAGGCAATTATTACCTATAAATGCATTTTGAGCAAGTTTAGTACTAAATATATAACAAAAATATAAAATATCAAGCAGAATACATCAAATATGGATGTATAGTTATAGTCAAATATGCATCTATTAGTGAAAGGGTCGAAGCTGGTGTCATTCACTTCATGCCTATTACTTCTTGTCATCAATTTACGCTCTAATTTTCAATAAAATGTTTTCCAAGTTTAGTGTTTTTAACATTTTTACCCACTAGCTTGAGGAGGGCTAATGAAAAATTAAGGACATTATTCAGCTAGCTTTCTCATTTATTTTTTATAACTGATTTTCTAGTTAGTTGGTCTATTAGTGAGTTTGTTAGAAACATGTTAAGTTTATATAAATGTCAGTAGAAGTGGTACTGAACTTGATGTATATAAAGGAGCTTACTACTTTTTCTTTGAATGACAAAGCTCATTTTTCACTCTCCAAATTCAAGAACCTACGCCCATTTAAAACATGTTACAGTGCTGAAATGTTGGCCATACCACCTGAAATATAGAGTGAACATAGTTAAGTTATAATTTTTGGGTATATGACTAGCTAAATCATACAAGTTATAATATTTTGCATATGATAAGTTCAATTTAAGTTGTAAGCGTTAAATTTAACATGAATTTAATTGATCTATTTAGAATCAATAATAAATTTATACAACCAAAAGTATGTGAAAATTTATATGTTTTTCTTTCCATTTTTGTTTTAGTAAATTGTTGAAAGTGTTAAGTCAAAATGACTTTACGATTAATTTTGATGAAAACCAAATAATGACGAAGCTGAAGAAATGAGACAGAAGCTGAAGAAAAATGAGACGGAAGTAGAAGAAAGTGAAACGGAAGCTGAAGAAAAATGAGACAGAAGCGGAAGAAAGTGAGACGGAAGCAAAATGAGACGAAAGCAAAAATGAGACGGAAGAAAAAATGAGACGGAAGAGTAAAAATGAGACGGAAGCAAATGAGACGGAAGCAAAAATGAGACGAAAGAAAATGAAACGGAAGCAAAATGAGACGAAAGCAGAAATGAGATGGAAGAGCGAAAATGAGACGGAAGTAAAAATGAGACGGAAGAAAATGAGACGAAAGAGTAAAAATGAGACGGAAGGAAATGAGACAGAAAAGCAAAAATGAGATGGAAGCGAAAATGAGACGGAAACAAAATGAGACAAAGCGAAGCCGAAAATGAGATGAAAGAATCGAAGACGAAGAAACAAATCAGTTTGAGTTAGTTACAGAACTTGACTGAATAACCGTTTCTTTAAAGATCAAGAATCAAGAAGAAAGAAGCAGTTATCAAGAAGCAGTTGAAGATGAAGACTATAAATATGAGTCGAAGTAGAAGACTGAAAAAGTTAGTGATTTTGTTAGTGATATTCAAAAGCTAAATATTGTATTTGTGCAAAAACACGAGAGCTATATTTTCTGCAACAAAGCTCGCAATATCTTTCTGTGAGAAAGAAGAAAAGCTAAGAACCTGAAGAGGCTAAGTGAGAAAAAGAATACTTGTTGTAAGAGACCTGAAGAGGCTCGGTGAAAAGAATACTTGTACTTTTGTGAAGTATAGTAAAATCTCATAAGGGATTCTGAGGACTAGATGTAGCCCATAGTTTGGGGTAAACCAGTATAAAATTGTTGTGTCGATTCTCACTCTCAACTCTTAACTCTTGTTTCTATTGTTGATTTAAATACTTCATAATATTGTTTGTCAATCGTTTTGAGAAAACAAAATTTTAAAGGCGTTGTATTAAAAAATTCGAATACATAATTCAACCCCCCTTCTTGTGCACTTTGTATATTGAATACTAACGTGTGATTCACTTCAGAAAGTTTGTAAACTTCCGATCAAGATGTACAAAATTTGTTAGAAACAATATATTCCTTTCTTAATGCTTATAATTGTTAATAGTTTATAAAATCTAAGTGCTAGTGAAATTTTATTTTAAGTAGATATATGAATCCTATCAATTGTTTATATTAATTTTATTATTTTAACATTCTCCTTCTTAGACAAATATTGATTATCATGTTTGTGGCATAAAAAAAATGGCTAAGAGAACAAAATAAACTATATTAGTTGAACTTTTAAAAATCATTTAGTTTAAAGATAAAACAAGTCCATCATTTGGCCTTATAAACTTTCAATACCAAAAGAAATTATAAACATATGTCATATGCAGCATAAATTCTACATAATTACAAATATCTGATAAATTTACTAATAGGAATAGGTAAATAATGTATGACAAAAAACAATAGTACATAGATGATCTAAAAAGCATCATATAATGTTTGTTCGTCTCAATTTCTGTAAATTTTATGTTAAAATACGATAAAGAAATTTAATTTATCTCATTATATAATAAACTAAGCTGCATTAGAGAAATTCTTTATGTGATTAAAAAAAATCATATCTCTCTATGTCTTATAAAACTATTGTGTCTCAATATACTTGAAAGTGATAACAAACATATAGTCAAAGTTAAACTACAAATATACTCATTGATACATATGTTAAGACTTTCACTTATATTATGACAATAAAAAATAACATATACGACTGAGAAAAAATGAATGATCGTCAATATATACAATTCAATCATAATGCAAAGAGAATAAATTTGTATTTAAAGCAAATATATAGTGATCTCTAACCAATGAGTGTCAAATAACCTCCAGATACCCTTATTACAAAGATATCTATTAAAATAGCTTGCAAAGTCATTTAGTTAAAGGATTGACTAACATATATTTAGTTAAAACGTGATATAATATGATGTCACCTTTTTGTACAAGTACTTTTATGATCAAATATTTGACATCTAAATTCTTAGATCGTGTAATATTCTTATGGTTATTACCGAACAACACTATAAAAATATAATCACAATATAATAAGATATGTGTAACAACTTAATCAACTAGAAACAATTTAAAATCTAAATTTCTCAACAAAATTACTTGTGAAGCAATCACATAACATGCAACAAATTCAATGTGCATAATAGAAGAGGTCACAAGTATCTATTTGACACTTTCCCATGAAATAACACCATTTATTGATGTAAAAATATAACTTGATATAGATTTATTATTATTTAAATACACACTAAAGCCAGAGTTTGTATATGCAATCAAATTTAATTCAACTTCCTTATATATCAATATATAACTATTGATTTTTTAAAGGTATTTCAAAACTAGTTTAACTGTGTTTTATAAATTTATATCTAGATATTTAATTTAATAATCTAATATCGAATATAATATCATATTTAATACACCACATGAACAATATCAAAAATCTTGAAGGACTAAGTGAACCTATAAGTTAAGTTAGAATTTTATGGCATATGATTAGTTTAATCTAAGTTGTAAGGTCACAAACATTTGAAACAATGTTACTCTTTGTTGTGATTGTTAGAGATTTTCATAGATTAAATTTTAATCCCAATTAAGGTTTTAATCTAGATTGAGGTAACTTTACAATAGTCTCAAAAAGCAATCGGTTAGTCCAACAGCTCCAAACTGTAGCGGACGTAACCAAAATGGATGCATTCCATCATCGTTTCCAGTGTCATATCGGCTCTATTTGTAACACCCCACTCTCACGTGACTCGAACCCGATATCGTTGGTGATATCCGAGTCCATGCCCTGTGAGGGTGGCGTACTACATCAGTCGGTAGACCTTAGTAAAAACCCCTTTTTAATTTTTTCTCAAACATTCATCCCATCAAAGCCATTTACCCCCTTTTTTTTATTACACTCATGTGCACAGAAAACAGTAGACAATTTGCATCCACGTGCATAGAAAAACATTTTCAGTTAATACATATAGTCAACAATAAATTACAATAACCATTTCATGTACAAAACAGAACCACATTGGC
>JANZLD010000001.1:24169078-24188271 GCA_026413575.1 Erythroxylum carthagenense
AATGGCCATATGAGAATTTTGTAAATGGCCTTGTATGATTGAAAAGGGGCTTATGTCCTATTTGATTATTTGATTTCTGCATGTGTGTCCAAAAAAAAAACATATACTGAATTTTGATTGATCGAGTGCGTAGCACACCACCCTCGTGGGGCGCGGTCTCGAATATCACCATCGATATCGGGTTCGGGTCTTGTGGGAGTGGGGTGTTACAACTGGGGTCCTCTTTTAACTCATGCGGTGGCCCCGATCCCTCTAGGAATTATTGATCACCGGGTGCATCATTTTACAGACACTACTAGTAACTGGAATTTGGCCACTTTTCAACACCTACTCCCTCTAACGATTTGCTTGGCTATCGCCGGTATCCTTCCGTCGAAGCCGTTCTTAGGGCTGGATAAGCTTATTTGGGGCTACACGGAGAACGGACATTTCACAACAGCATCAGCTTACTCCGTGATCTTGCACCACGAGGAAGCCATGACCAATGCATACTGGAGGACTATCTGGCAGTGGCGGGGTCCACAATGAATCCGAGCATTTCTTTGGCTCCTATTGCACGAAAAGCTTCTCACAAATCAACAACGGGTCTACAGAAGTTTCACTTCAGATGCAACTTGTTACTATTGCCACCTCGAGGAATCCTCTCTTCATATAGTGCGGGACTGCCCCAAAGCCCGCACCTTATGGAATAGGTTTCCCCCGCAAGTTATCACTGCAGAGTTCTTTTCCATGGATACCAAAGAGTGGCTCCTAAAGAACGCCCACACACACTGATTGATAGGGGGCTTCGACTGGGCTACTATCTTTGGCACAACGTGTTGGTTTCTATGGTTTTGGCGAAATAAGGCCCTCTTTGAGGATCACTTCTCCTGGCTGATTTCACCAGAGCATCAGGTTATAGAATATATACATCACATTCACATGGTGGCAGTTTGGCAACAAAGATTTCATATGAGCAATTGCACTCGACGGGAACTACTCATCAGATGGAGCAAACCTCCTCAAGGCTGGGTGAAATTAAATACAGATGGGGCCAACAAAAACTCAAGCACTTCGGCCAAAGCAGGTGGCCTATTGCATGACAGTTCAGGCGCTTGGTTGGGAGGATTCGCGCAGAACATTAGCTGGTGTTCCCCGTTAACGGCTGAACTTTGGGGTGTGCTCTCAAGCCTTAATCTGGCATGGTCCTTGGGGTACCGCCATATAGCCTTAGAAATGGATTCGAGTACAGTATCCAATATGCTTTCTTCTCCGACGCTTGCTACATCCTTAAACCCCTTAGTATTGGGAATTCATGAATTGCTCTCCTATAACTAGGTCGTCGTAATTCGGCATATCTACCAGGAAGGCAATCAAAGTGCGAACTGGCTTGCTAATTATGCAGAACAATTCTCATTAAAGATCACTACTTTCGAGCACCCACTAGGAGCTGCATACCTATCCTCTTAGAGGATGAGTTGAAAGTCCGTCCCCCGAGAGCTACCATGTAATTTGTAACGCTTATCTTCCATATAAGTAAATAAATAAAAAGCTTTACATTGTAATTGATTACGACGTCTTTGCCAGCGGAATTCGTTTTGTTAAATGATTCGTTCGGGAAGGATCCGTACTTAAGTGGTTTATGTCGTTATATCACAGGCCATAAGGCCCCGTTTAGCTGTAGTTTCGGGAAGGCTTTGCTTTGGTCTAAACATAATACGTCCCATGCCAGGCACCACCACCACAATTAATGACTTCTTTAAGCAGTAATACCATACTATAGAGAACGGGAATCAGCTGCGAGCAACTAAAGTAAAAGCTTTTGGTTTTCCAGTCAGAATAACGGGGCAAGGAGACAAGTTTTCGTGATATTAATAATACTTATCAAATGTAAGAACCCTCCAATCTTCTAGGAGGCTGAGATATTGGGTTCCACTCGAAATAACTCATGAGAAGGCTAAGGAGAATAATAACAGGGAGACAAGCCATGAAAAGTAGAGATTCCATAAAATTGGCAATGAGCCTTTTATTGTTTCAATAAAATTTGTGAAACCACGTTTTGTACACAGATATAAGCAGAACATACCAAGTTGGAAGCTTCTGATTAATTTCTACACTGCTTACATAATCAAATTTCCCTTCCTATCTTGGCCTAATATGTCAAAGAGGATAAGGCTGTTTCATTAAAACCAGATAGAAAGGCAGCACCTGTCATGTTGATTTCTTCTTCAGCTAACAGAAGTACAAATTGACTGCTGATTGCACAACCCAGGTACTCCATTTGGGAAATGCTGCCTATTTCTTCTCCGCTTTGTCACAACTATGAATCCATCAGCATCTCCATTCTTCTTTCTATTTACACTTGGTTTCAGCTGGTCATGATCGTTGGACTGGCTGGCAAAGTTTGTCTTCCCTTCATTCCCATGGAATATTTTTATTATTGCCCTATCATTTGCAATCTCATCAGAAGCATTCTCTAAAGGATCAAACTTCTTCTCACATGATAAGGACTCATCTCCAGAATCAACTTTATTCTGGACTGATTTCACAATGAAGCTGAGCAGAATCTGCCTTGCAAGTTCGTCCTTGTCAGACTGTGTACTGCTTTTCTCTGCAGAACTATAGCTCACGTCATTGTTGGATTCCTTATAAACTTTTCCTTCTTCAACCTTGCTTGTCTCAAGCAAAGGCTTTGCCTCTGGTGGAACAACAGTATCTTCACTTACAGAATGCATTTGACTAGCTCTCCTCGGAACATATTCAGATGCATTTGGGTTCATGCTTCTGGGAGGTACTGTCACAGAGGATTGTTGTTTCAAGAAACTCTGTTTCATTCGGTAAGCTTGATTGGCTCTATAGTACAGAGGTGATCTAGGTCCACAGGGAACTCTAGCAGCAATAGTAGGTGCCACTGATGCTGCAAGCATACCTTGACTAACATTTACATCATAAATATTTGGCACGGCAACCAAGTTTGGTGGGTGACCAATGGGAAGAGCTCCTGGTTTAAATGGTTTGGCAGCAGCTGAAAGCTTGCGTCCATTAGTTTCCATCGACTTTTCCTGGTCAGAAGGGGTCTCTTCAAGCTTAAGGCCAGATATTTCTGATTCAGGTCCATTCTTCACTTTATCATCACCTGATATATTGCCAACAACATAATTAGCAGTTTCCTCCTTTGATGTTTCAGCTGGAATGCTGGATAACTGGGTCTCGAGTTTATTCACACTTGACTCTTCTACTGTCTCTGCAGATGGCTTTAAAACTGAACCTGGCAGAGCAACGGCTACTTCTTTGTAAGATAGAGATTTAGATGCAACAGCAGCGAGATTAGATGAAACTTTAGAGTCACAAACTTTTGTTGGCAGTTTTGTTGAACCTTCCAAAACATTCTTAGTTTGTTTTTGTTTCATCAACTCAGTTTTGGAGATCCCATTAGGTGTTTTCTTGGGAGGAGAAATCACATCGTGCCTGCAACTGCTTCCTTTGATACCACTTGTTTTTAGCTTCGTCAAAGCTGGTCTCCTGAGACCAGATTTCCTTCCAGTAGTATTATTCGATCTTCCTCTTGGATTGGCCTCTTGCCAGCCTTCATCTGAAGTTGTCTCTTCAACCTCTTCACTTGAAACTGTTGATCTGTATATAGTAACATCATCACTTTCTTCTTCTACATCAGGACCATCACCATGAACCAAGCCCACATTTACATTGCCAGCATAGTCATCTACTCTGGTTGTTACACTCCGTATTTCATTATGGGTCATCAGATCTTCAGTTATTACCTGTTGATTGGCTTGACTAGTTTTATCATTAACCTGCAGTATCTGGCAATTTTTAATCAAGGAAGATTAGAATCACATTTGGTCGTCCCTAAGTTGTGGAATGCAAACCAAAATTGGCGTGCTGTGAAATTGTAATACCTTCTTTGAATACATTCTTAGTAAATCCGTTAATCTTTTTAAGAAGAAGAACGACAAACACAAAAGAAATAAACATGTTTTCCAATTGCATAACCTGGATAAGTTCTATCTTCCAATTTTCCATATCTAGTAAATTCTCTACTATAATAAACAATTCTATTTAGTAAATTACTTTGAAAAGTTCTCCAACTTTAGACTCCACCGAGGCACGGTTTTAAGCTGATTCCATAGTGATGCCAAAAAGTTCAGTTTTCCTTTTCTCTATTTTGTTCTGATCTTGTGTAAAGGGCAAGGAAAAGTCAAATTACCAAGATTCTGTTGCTTTATCACATGGTGAATTAGTCGTATCCAGTTACAAAGCTGAGTTTTAAATTGCCCATAGTGACTAGTAAAATCATATTAATGCAACAAGCAAGTTGAACAGTTGATACCTTGGGGCGGCGTTGTTTCCTATGTGCATCACCTCCTCTACAATCTTGACCTGGACTAATATAATCCAGTAGATCTGATACACTGCAATAGAGATCACAAGCTTTGGTACTCCCAGACATATTTGCACATCCAAATACAAGTGATTTGAAGAATACCATATCAATACCTAAGATGACCTTTGCTTGCAATGGATGCATCTGGTTTAGGAGTTCCATTTCTTGCAGCTTCTTGCTGTTCAAGAACTTTGGATTCAAAATATTCAAGCCATGCAGCAGCATCCTGCTCAAAGAATGCAGCCCCACGCCCACATTATGCATAAAGAATCCAAAGGAAAACCAAATATTATGTACAGCATTAACTACATTATCCATGGCCTACTGGATGGGGAATAGATATGCTCCCAGGCTTTGCGCCCTAGCATTCTGACATATCTCCAATTTATGGTAACAAGCAAGCAACGTAACATGGTCCAAGAGTGAAATTTCTGATTACCTGAGTACGCAGGTCCTCTGATCCAAGTTTTGCTTGAAGTATTTTGAGTGTAGTTTGCTCATGTTGAACACTCAAGGAATATGCTTCCATTAGTGAAAGAGCTATGGCTATGGCATGGTAGCTTGCTGCTGTCTGCAAGTGGAAAAAAAAAAAAGAAGAAATTTGCATCAAGATTTTCTCAATCCCTTTTGTTTTTTCATATGAGCAAAAATATGGAAAATATTTGCTTAAAATGCTAAGCTTGTGTAATGAATGCGAGGGAGATAGAGAGACCTGTATGTGATCGGCCCCTAACAATTTCTGGTTGCATTTAAGAGCTTCATGAAGATATCTGAGAGCAATATGAACATTCCCTATACCCTCCTCCATCATTGCCACATTGATGTATGTAGCAGCAGTATTGGGGTGGGACAATCCACAAGTAAAATGGAGAAGGAACAAGGCACGGTTTACATACCTGCCAATATTTATTTATCATTGATTAAAGAGCCAATATAGCACAAAGAACCAAAAAAACTTAAATTGAAAAGGACGTGATAAAGGAAACAATTGAATCAGACACAACTATAATTGCATCAAAAAGATACAACAAATAACTACAGAAGGTGGGAAACAATTCAAACTTAGAGACTGAATTGCTAGAAATCCAGCTTCCATGAAAATAGCTGGCAGATTGTATAAATAAATTAAGATCATAGGTCAAATTTCCATGACTTCCTACATGATCCCTCTTGATCCAGCCAAATAGAGATTGAATGGCACATAGACGGTTGGTAAATATATGATAAGCTCAACAAAGGACCGGCCTAGTGACTTACTTCAGAGCTAGCTCAATGTGTTGGAGACGGTAGTAAAACACAGATAGATCCCCATAGGCTTTCATTGTATCAGGATGATCAAGCCCAAGTTCCCTCTCATTGATATCCAAAGCCTTCTGCTGATATATAGTTGCCTGAAATGGAGACTAATATTTAGTGAATTCACTGACATATCTGCATTCAATTAGTCAGCACAACCTTTCTTGCATCAAGTAATCCAATAGTTTTATACATGTCAAGGGACTGAACTCATGTTGTTTGTTTGTTCCGAATAGCTTCTATGCTTGAATATCCAAATCTGATATATCTCTAAGCATCTGTTTGACACTCCACTAACCTGTGAGTTTCCTACTCTTGAATAACCATTTAAAGAAATAATGTCCTTGTTTAATTTAAATTACACATTCTACAGATCCAATTCCACATGTATCTTTGTCTGAAGACGGATGATATTTTTACACACAAAAGCGAGCAAAACATATCAAATACATAAATCAATCTTTTATATAGCTGATAAGTCGGTTTACCTGATTAAAATCTCCAGTGTGGTAAAGAACTACAGCTAGAAGACTATAAGCACCTGCTGTAGTTCGGTGATAGGGGCCACAAACAGCTATCATTTTTGCTAGTGCCTTCAGTACAATCAGAAGACAATATAAGACTAGAAGAAACTCTCTTTGGATATAGATAACTCATGTAGCATTTGAATGATATTGGAAGGGTTAACACCTTGGTTCCATAGTTAACAGCGTCCTCTAGTTTTCCTTTATCAAGAGCAATCTTGGACGACTCTAATAAGGTTCGACCATCTGCTGATGAGCATACTACATGCTGTGGAGCAAAGTGAAAATATGTAATTCACATTGACTTACTATTAGCTACCTACCTATAGCAGAAGAGGTTGATGTGAAAGAATTCGCACCTTGCACACTGGAACAAGGCTGATGATATCAGACTTCTTAAAAGGATTAGGACAGTCCATGTCGTAATCTCTAGGTACCAACTCCAGCCCAACCTGCACAGTATTGTTTATTGATAATTATTCTTAGGATACATTAACAAGCCACGAATAATGAAAGTAAATTAAACAGAACAAGAAAGTACCTTATGGCAAAGTCCACGGAGAACTGAGAGCTTTCTTAAACATTGCAACTCATCATTAAATGTCCATCCAAACCTTCTAGTAAGAAAAGTTTGCAACCACTTCAACTTCAGACCATCATCTTTTACATACTCGTTATCTTCCACCCGTGCACATCCAAATAAGAAATTCAAGGATGATGCAATGGCGGAAGCTAAATCTGCTACATTGGGAACTGATGCAATAACTGCATTGAGTATGTGCTTAAAAGCTCGTGTAACCATTTCATGTATACAAAGTGATCTTATATGAGGAAGCTTCTCTGAAAGTTCAACCTGCAACAAGGAGAAAGAAACAGACGAAAGAAAAAGTGATGCACTTAACAACTTTCAGAGACAGAAGTCCACAAACACAGATGCATATTCAGAGCAACAGATAGAGAGGAGAAGGATGATACGGGGAGAAATTACTTACCACGCGACCCAAAGAACGCATCTGTAGTCCCCGTAAATGCATGAAGTCAGTCATTGTGCGGCCATCAACCGGGGAAAGCTCGAGTGAGCCAAAGTCTGTTACCTAATGTAAGAGAGATAGCATAAGCTATAAATCTGATAGTACATGATTTTATTGGCAGAAGTACTCGACATAGATTCTAGTTACCAGTTTTGGCAAAGCAATTTCATCATAATACTTATGTGCCATATGGATAAGTTCATCAATCGACTGCTCCAAGAGGTAAAACAACCCAGTTAGAGAAAAAGGTGACACAGAGTATCCTACCAAAAAAAAAAAACAAAATCAACAAGCGTAGAATCAAATGAATAAAAAAATGTTCCTTTCAGAAACCTTTATGTGAAGATCAGTTCCTGTTTCTTTCAGCCGCAAGTATGCGTCTTCAGAAATTAGATTCTTCAATTCGTCCCCACAGCTGGTTTCTTCAGAGCCAATATGTCCCCCATCAGTTCCCATGCTTTCATTGCCAAGAATAGTTTCATTGTCCTTGTCATCATGTGAATAACTTCCTTTAGGTTTCTTGCCTCGCTTCTTCAAATATTTAAATTCCTTTCCCAGACCTTTTACAGCATGTTCAGTATCACTTTCACCTTCAAAGCTTTTAGAGCTTGAATCTGTTTGAGTTTCTCCCTTTTGCAGATGTTGCAACCAACATGAACCAAGTTCCCACCTAACTGACCTTTCTGAAGAAGAGGGACTCTCCTCTAACTTCGTCAAACTATCTTGAGTAACTTGTCGAACAAGAAGCCTAGATTCTTCAAGATCATCCAAATTAGAGATAGATGACTGAACCCCAGATGATTCAGTATCATAAGAATTATGAAGCAGAACCCTCAAGCTGCATTGAGATTTGAACCTTCTAAGTCAATAGCAAATATGGAAAGATTGAATTTAACCGTAATGTTTTCTTGAAATTTTCATTTTATAAAGGATTTAAAGCTTTTACCCATCATTGTAAACCATTTTAAAGTTTTCCCCTTGAAAAATTATCTTAAAACTAGGTACGAGACAGAATATGGAGAGCTAGTCTTAAAAAACTCTCCCTTCCACGTAACACGATAAGAAGGATCCAATTGACGGAAGCAGACATATCCAGTGCTCTTACGAGACAAAATGTTGAAATAAACTCTGACACAGAATGCAACGTATAAAACAAGCCAGATCTATCTTACAAATTACAGTAGCATCTTTCATTTAGAATTTTCCCATATCAATTAAAACACAATTGGCAGTCAGATCTTCCTGTTAATTGCTAGTCATAGTCTCCTAGTATGCTAGTGCTGTCTTCTGTGGCCCAATTGAATCTTTCTGACAGGAAAAGAGTGAGATTATAGATTAGACCTGTTAATGTTAAGAGCATTAGCTCCTCCATCCGGTTGATCATCAATTTTAATATCTTCTGTATCACCCTTCATCTTCTTCAAGTTGCCAACAACTTTCACTGTCCCAGTATATCCACAGTGTCTTACAATGACAACACCCAATGATGCAGTATCCTGTGAAAAGTTTGCAGTAGTGTTCAGCACTTTGGTTGAAAGAACTATGCAAATAATGTGCAACTAGCTACATGTTCAATGAAGTCAAGAGCAAAGCTATTACATTGGGTAATCTTCATGCTGTCATGCAAGTTACTGAAAGTAGGGTTCAGAGAACCATACAATCTAGATAGCATTCGTGATGCAAATATGAACGACTCTATCAGTGCTTCTCAAACCTTTATTCCCTTTTCAACATAAAAACTGCACTTGAGTTAAACAGGTTACATATTGAAATTATATGTATTCATCATCTCCAGAAGTACATAATTTTCAGCTGCAAAACAGTCCTCAGTGCATATTAGAAGGGAGGTTGAGGAGGAAAGGGAAAGGTAGGATTGCTTATGGTTTGGACAACCTAGGGTATAAAGGAAAATTATCCAATAAAAGGAAACTATCTATCATCGATGAACGTAATGCATCCAAGTACTGTTATTTACTACTAATAGACACACAACCTTTGCCCGTACTGAAGAGCTTTCTGTCCTATATGCATCTGAAACTGACTAGGTACTTGAATATTGGACAAAGAGACATAAAAACGCACTTACATGAACAATAACACTTTCATCTGCTGTTATTCCTTTAAGCAAGTTCCGTTTAACAACTTCCTTATCAGTGGCACCAGATAACACATGGCCATCAACTTTTACCTCAGACTTTGAATTGACGTTAGTATCATCACGTTTGACAACAATGGACAGGTCGCCTACATGTTCCTCAAATAAAATTGAATCCGAAGAACAGTTTACTGCATGTGTGGGAGAATTAATGAGGCGCTGGATAATTCCTACAGCTTTAAAAATGGAGACATCAACAAATTGACTATGAAGCAAAAACGCCTTCCGGTCGCGAATCACTCTGTCTTCCTCTGTCTTGCATGGTAGGCTAGCCAATATTTCAAAATAAGTAGCCCATGGTCGAAGATCATATTCACCATCTCTTCCTTGCCCTCCACCATTACCACCCCAACTTTCATCTTCTGACGGTAGTGATGGGAATTTGGATGGAGAATCACCAACAGATGGAGGAACGAGCCACGTATTTGTACGAAATCCATAGGGAAGATTACCAAACTGGAAACAGAAATAAATGTGAGCTCACAGAATTCACCTCAAAAGAAAATCTATAAATTTAAGGTTTTGTTTTTGGCAACATTCGGTACAATAATAAAATATATTTATCACCTTGTTGTGCTCCACAAAAGCTTTCATAAGTAAATCATATGCCTGCATCAACACAACACCCATGTTAATAACTCCAAACTCCATTACAACAATGCAAATGACTGGAACACAAAGTACCCACATTAGCAAAAGCCCGGCTAAGATTTTGCAGAAGATCCACCAACGAATGGCTCTGCGAAAACTGTTTTCCCACTGCATAAAAGCCCTTTACTGATGCAGCCACATTTATTTGCTTCCCGTTGCAGATTTTGATCTGTAACATCAAGTACATTGCAGCTTCATTGAACTCCATTCGCAATGAGTGAGAACTCAATGAAAAAAGACAACTTTGCATCTCATATAAGCTCAAAACTTACATACATGAAAAGGCAAAAGATAAACAATTACGAACCTGAATCTCAAAGTAGTCGCCTTCACGCCTCGGCTGCCCAT
Source organism: Erythroxylum carthagenense (assembly GCA_026413575.1). Classification (NCBI taxonomy): domain Eukaryota; kingdom Viridiplantae; phylum Streptophyta; class Magnoliopsida; order Malpighiales; family Erythroxylaceae; genus Erythroxylum; species Erythroxylum carthagenense. The sequence continues at coordinate 24,179,465 of JANZLD010000001.1, forward strand.
CCTTAGGATCACATCTCCTCAAATCTACATCACGAAATTTGCCTTTAAAATGTTAAGTAAATATTAAAAAAATAACGCAAGTAATTCACATGAGCTACGAGATACATATTACGAAAGTGAAAAGCTTAAAGGCGCTAATCGATCACATAACTGTTTTTTTTTTTACCTCGAAAAACCAAAATGTACATTTTCCAACGCATTCTCAGCAGCCAAACAACAAAGACAAAAAATTTTGAAGACGAGATAGTAAGATACTTACAGACGATTGGAGGAGTAAGGTGAGAGAAGGAGAAGAAGTAGTAGAATTCGGAGAGCTTTGGAGTTTGATGAATCGCCACCATGTCTAAACTCTCCGATGAACCCGAAGCCGTCGGAAGCGGCGCCACTCCGTCATTCGTCGTTGCAGGAGATGACGGAGTGCGGGGCCCATTGCTGACTGAAGTTGCCGGAGAGTTCGGTTGAGGCTTACCGTTGGGGTTACTCTTTCTGACGGAAGGCGACGTAGACTGTCGGTTGGAGAACCTGGTGGTGCAGGCGACGATGTCGAGTAGCCTCCGCACGTGAGCGATGGATTGGGACTCGTCGACGTAGTCCTCTGCGCAAGGGGAGTGGCAGAATTGTGAATAACTAGGAAATATTGGGTATTTTTGAAAAGTTAGGTGGAATTATTTTATTTGACATTATAAGGTTTTATAGTTATTTAGCAGCTTACATAAATCAATTGAATTCTGTATACCAAAAGAGAAGGAGTCATTTAATATAAACCCCAAAATTCACCTAATCCTATCCTACTAAAATGGAATAATTAAATTAGTTCTGCAGGATTTTTTTCTTTTAATTTCATTTTTTTTAATCGAGGTATCCTAAAAGAATTTCAATTATAACAAGATATTTTTAAATCATTTATACTCAAATTAATCTCCACTTAAACTGTAGGCAAAACTTTAAGCAAAAGTCTGGCTCTAAATTTTAAACAACTATTAATAAAGTAAATAGGAAATAACCAGCTTACAAAAGGTATCATGTCGTGTAATATGTCCCATAAACGAGTTGGAATCTAAACACACGGTCGGAGTGGGAGTGGGACTAGTTATGTATGGAAAGTTAGTTGCAACGGCGGTGCATTGCTAGACTTATTCAAGACGGCTACAAAAGCACAGACATATATTGTTTGTACCTATCTGTCGCAACCAACGTTATTTTGAATGAAATAGTACTACTAATAGCTGCTAAGCTTCACGTGTCATGCACGTTCCTATGCTCCCCACAAGTAATGCATTTCATAGGTTGGTAGTTAGCCTTCATCAACTTGGAATGAAGAGGCCAAATTCTACTTCAAACCAAACTCTGAAGCTAAGCCCATTGAATTACTCAGGAGCTTCAACGTCTTACGTTTTTTATTATCTCCACTCGCCAAACCCATTTTTTTTAATTATAATTCCCTAGCCAAAACCAGAAAGGAAAGTATCCTTTTGACAAAAATGATATATTATATTTAATGTCCACACCCACACATGGTGGCTGGCTGAGGCCTCACCAATCACCTACCTTCAACCATTCTGAGCAAACAAGGCTTCAGACTGACTATCTCCACTTTATCACCCAACCTCCTGCCTTTTACCTGATAAACCAAAGTATGTATATTCTCAATCAATTTCTCATACTCATGCAGTATTCGGTATCAGACGGCCAAAAAGAAACATGCTCCTGAAAATAATTAAAAACAACAGGCGGATAAATAAATGGAAGAATCACAGAATATTTACTTCATGCGATAAAGAGTAGCTTGTGAGATGGCATGTCTCTACATTCACAGCCAAGAGCTTCTTCACATCAAGTATCCTGTCGGTGGATATACCCTTCAAAAACATTCCATTTCAACAAGTGAGCCAAATTTCTTCTATTTACTAGTGCTTAAGGGTCTCCTTTTTTTTTTTTTTTTGTTTCCTCTCAAATCCCAGGTTTGTATATCCTACCTTCAGTACGACTTGAGATTCATAAGGTGTGATGATAGTGATGTCAAGAACAGCGGGGACTACTGCACAGACAAGAAAATCAATGAGGGCATTAATACAAAAACTTGATGAGAAAAATAATTTAAAGATGTATACTTGAAAAGCAAAAACAAAAGGATTTACCTTTCTCCTCTTTCCTTTTCTTCTCTGCCTTGGTTTTATTCGACTTGCCCTTGCTAGACCTTGGGGCCATTTCTTCTCTTGATTTACAAAAAAAAAAAAAATCAGAAGCACGAAAAAGGTTACATATTTTTTGGAAACAAAAAGTTTCAGATACCCATTTCAGAAACCGATGATAAGAAAAGGTTATACAATAACGAAGAGTATTAGAAGAAGGAATGAGGAGTGAAAGAAGAATAAGAGCAAAAGAAAACAAAAAGGAGTGACTTCATAAGAGAGAGAGAAGAAGAAGATCTTATGACAGTTTTGAGTCGAAAAGAAGATAAGATGAGGAGATAATAGTTGGGCTTACCCTCTCGTGGATTTGTAAGCAATCCTAGCCTCTCCTTGATGCTAAAAGCTCGATTGCCTTTCCAATCTGTACCATCTATTCTGAAAGATAGCTGGGACCTTATTATAAGACCATGCACTCCGACAAGACCAAGAAATTGTAGGGACAAGAAGGTGATTGCGCAGTGGTGACACTTGGCAATTTGTTATTGGATGCGTAGGTGGAGATTAGCAGTACATTGTTGGCTCTGGCCGAGCAATCACTCGTTCGTTGAGTGTCTTTGGTTTTCCCTACTAGTTGGTAATTGAGTGGTATTTTAGTGTTAGGATCTAATCAGAATCTGCTCTGTCTACATTAAATTGGTTTTTTCTAGAAATTACTTGATGAATCATCTCTTTCGTCACATTTTAAACGGTGATTCGTGCTTGTACTCTTGTAATTTTAAACCAACAGCTCATCCTTTCTTTCTTTGTTCAATTAACTGTTTAAATCGTATATTAATATATAAGATATACTTGAAAATTGATTCCTTCCCTTTGGAAAATAGCAACGAAGAAGTTTTGAGCCTGTCGATGATTACATGACCAAAATGTCGCAGAAACACAAATAGGAAAATATTCAATGAAAGATTGCAATTATTTGTATTCTTTGCGTTCGATTTGCCTCCATTCACTAGGGCCATGCATGCGATTTCTATTCATTCCTCCACAACAGCATCTCTTATAATCTCAAATCTGAATGCTCTACCAGAACAAGTAGCTTCGAGAACTAGAAATTACATGGTTTGAGTATTTACGTTCTAATTAGTTTTGGTTAGTATATATATGTTATCCTATGATAAAAGTTAATGTATTGTAAATTTATAGTCAAATAATGCAATTTAACGTATAAGATAACACGGGATATTCTAATTAATTAATTCTCTCTTTCTGTATCTTATACGGGATATTCTAATTAATTAATTCTTTCTTTCTGTATTTGAAACAATGACACATGTAAGATTTGTTGGTAATCTAATCATTGACACGAGAGAAGAGAATTTGGGATCAGAGCTTTGCCTCTCACAAAAAACTTACTTAATTCAAGTAAAGATTAGTTTGGATATAGATAGTTTAAAAATGCCTTCTTATAATTAAGATTATCTTAAAATACGTTGTGGGTAAAAAAAAAAATTAAATGATTTTACACTGTAAGAGTTGTCAACTGAATCAAAGTCAAAACGGCACAAACATACTTGTTCCATGCAATTTTTTTTCTTGGCGGCCCTTGACTACTAACTTATTTTACATACCCTAGCCATGGAATTCAACAAGTGCATGAATCACGAATGGTGGTGCAATATTTGACTACCCACTACTTTAATTATCTGCCATTTTCTACCCTAATTGAGCATAAAAGCTATTCGGTCACTGATAATTTATTATAATCAACCAGGTTTCGTTCCTAATTTTTTATAAGTTAGGGATAAAGTAAAAAAAAAACTGGGAAATGAGTGATATATAAATATATAAACTTTTAAAGCATATTTTTATTATTAAAATTTAATATCAATAGAGAAATAACTCAAGTTATAAGCCTACGTAATTAATAAAATACTAAATGATTATAACAACAACTAAGAACATTTCACAAATATCAACAACAATAAAATTATTATAAATAGTAGCAGTAACAACAAAAGTAATATCATAATTCAAAACACTAAGAAAATTATACTAACAAATACACAGATGATTATGAAAAATAATTTCTCCACACATTTTTTCATGTAAAATTATTAATAATAGTATTAAAATTAGCATTGTCCAACATATTCTTCTTGATATATAAAATAGCTAAATTATTCTCTCTTTTTTTACAATGATGACTTCAAGTAAATTTTCAATAATTTTAATTTTTAAAAACTTCTCTATACAACAGTAACAAGTAAAGCTAATAGAATTTGATAAGCAATTGAAATATTTGAATAACACTCTGCAACTTTAATAAATTCAAGAATTTCAACAGATAATATTAACTTATTTGACAAAGTCATTTGTACCACTTTTAATTCATAAAAAATCATTTAAATCCACATTCGATACATTATTATGAAAAAATATAATTGTAAAATTAGTGCAAAATTCTCTTAATTCATAATTACCCGATGACCTCAACTTATATGAATCAAATAAGAATCCAAATATACTTTAAAATGTTGTTAATTGTTTAAATTTATTTTTTAACAAAGCAATTGTCATGTCCATAATAACTAGAAGTGATAAAAGAATGGTGATTCATTATATACGACAGATAAACATATAATATGATAATAAATGTACATTTTTAAGAAAAATCAAATATTACAAAAATGCCACAATAATTATCTAGTTTTTCAATTTTTAGTATATACTTTTAAATAAACACTCATTTATTCTAATTTAATTACTTGTGCGGTGTATTACAATTTAGTTTATCCTAGATGAGAACTTATCTTACTCATTTAAAAGTTTAAAATTTTTAAAAAATTATGCTCTCCATAAATCATCAACCCCACAATAGGAGCCATCAAAACTTTTGTATTGAAAAATGGAGTTTAAGGAATAGCCAAAAATTTAAATTTCAATTATATAAATTAATTAGGATCAAATATTATCATATTAATCAAATATATCATTGTTAATAAAGATATTAGAAGCAACTTTTCTTTAGCTCTATTCAATAAAACTTGTTAGAATAAGAAATTCAACCACAAATTTTTTCTTTTCAATTTCTAAAATGTAAAATGTCCAAAAAATGGTATATGTAAATATATTTAAGCAGATTTGTTGATTTTTTTAATTTCTACTTCTTTTAATGAACATATTTAATAACTTTTAAAATTTTAACTCTTTTAATAAATAAAAAACAGTTACTCTTTCCGAAGGAAAGATCAAACGTAAAGAATTCATTTAGATTGAGAATATGATGCAGTATCTTCTTAATTTCGAGGAGGTTTCCTAAACTTAGGTTTAATGTAGTAATGCTGAGGTTTTAATTAATTGCTAACCATTCATTTATCTAAGTTACATATCTTGAACTCCAATATATATATATGTATGCATGTCGAAGTTGCGCTTTACCAACAACAAGATCATGAACATCAAACATTTCTTGTCAACTAATTGATCTATTAGAGAAATAAAATGTACAGGTTCTATATATGAACAAAATATTCGTAGGACTTGAAATATGAAAATCGGCCTCCATGATTATTTATATTTATTATTTACCCAGTCAAACGTAAGCACCTTGTTACTCTTGGCTCATTTGATGTTGCAAAAAGAAAAAAAGAAAAAAGAAAACCATTCAAGGTGGTCTTCTGTCTTTATTCTTAACGTTGTTTTAACAAATGAGTAGTAACAGTATCATTCGTCATGGTCACAATCAGATTTTTGTTTTGGGGACCAGGACCAGGTAGAAAATGGAAAGAAGGAAGAAGAAAAAGGCAGCTTGGTGAAGTTCAAAAGTTATAATAATTGTTACTGCCAAGTAATAAAACATACAGCGAGAAGGGGAGCGGAGCCGAGGAGCCTCCGTATGTTCCCCACATGTTCTCTTAAAATCATAGTCAAAGATTGTTACCGGTAGCAGTGCACCAGTACAGTACTACACCCTTTAACAATTATTTCAACTTTTGAACTTCATCAGCCTGTATATATAAATATTTGTAGAATTGAATTGAAAAATATATTGCGTAATCAGAACGTCTTTACTACATATATTTACACTTTCAACTATATTCAAAGTAAAGATAAATGATAAATTATATTTATTACTCAGGGTTGACGGATTAATCTCAATCATTTATTTTTTAAAATGCTCACATGAGAAGTGTTTTGTTTTAACCGTTGACAAATTAAGAAACGAAAAGGCCATTGTATTTTAAAATTATTATAAATTATTCAAGTTGTTATTCTTTATTATTATTTTCTCTTCACCAAACATTGTTATCCTAAACTTCAAATTATTTAATAAGCTAATATATTAGAAAACTGAGCTTCCACTTGATTAATATAGAGAAAAAAAGTAGTATTAGCAGATATTGCTAATAATAATAATAATAATATTATTATTATTATTATTATATATTCTATATTTTTTATTAGAATTATAAACTCAATTTTTGTAAAATTAAATATCTAAAATCTTATGAAAATATTCAAAGAAATAATATCATATAATACTCACGTCCTTATAAATCTTTTCCTTTAGTCATATCTTTATACATAAACAGTTAATTTAACCAGACATCTTTAAAAATATAGTTGATATTGTCAACTTATCAAATCAACTAATATAATCTACTGTCAGTTAAACGTTATAAAATTAACTAATAACTAATACAATTCGCTAAATTTTAAACAAGGCTTTAATTTAATCATAACTTATAGAAGTGTAGGTGACCACAAGGTATGAAATTATTAATTTTGGATGAATATAGGAATTTTTACAAATTATTTGACTTTTTATTTTCTGCTCGCGTTGTAATCCCACTTTGAATAGCATGATGTTGGCATTTGGCACTAATAGTTGTAATTATAGCCCTGACCATTTCTCTACATTTGTATGCACAGTTTTTACATGCTATATACACATTTTCCTTTTTATTTCATTGTTGGAAAGTAATTTGATTTGCATTAAAAAAAAACGTGCCTTTTTTTATTTACTGTAACTTCATTGCGCTTAAATGAGGATGTGAAATTGAGAGAGAATGCCAAGTACTAAGCTTTAGATAAAACCTCATTTTGTCCTTCTTTTAAGAAACTTTATTTGGGTAAAGGAAACATAAAACCTAATTTTAACAAATTTCATCGTTAGAAACTTTATATTGGTTTCGAAGATTAGAAAAAAAAAAGGAGCATTTTGCTTCTATAATAATATCTTTATCAATGTTATAATATCATAATGTCCTAATAAAACTTTGGAATGAATTACTAAAAACGTCAAATAAGAGTAGCAAATTATGAAAAATAAAAAACTAAATTAAATAAAATATTTAGAATAATATTTTTATGTTAATAAATTAAGATAATTATCAAAACAGAGTGGGTGTGCATATCAACCAATTTAAAACTCAATTAATTAACTGTTACGCTTATAAGCATAAAGAGTCAATTCATAATTATGTTCCTACATGGTCATTGAAAACAACAATGACAGAAAATTATATCTTAAAGCTACCGTAAGTAAATAAAATCACTCTGTGATATCTGTGTTATTCTAATTATGTTTTATTCTATCTCATCTATATATTTATATGAGTGTTATTTGTATTGTTTTAATTTTAGATTGATTGAAATAGAGTTCTCGCCATAAAATAAATGTACATAAACGTTTAAGTGAAATAGATTGAAACAGATTCAAAATAGCATAAATGACAAATGTGATCAAGCCCCACCACAAGATGCCTTCACTAGATGCTTTGATGCAACGACGGCAGAATTCCACTCCTCTTTGTCCATAAGAATGTGCCCATAAGCAATCGCCGCCCATTCTTTTCCCACAATGTACCTTCTGCGAAATGACAAATAATTAGAGAAAATATTACCGCATAATCAGTAGATACCTTTCCCAAGATGCTTGGACGGCTGGACCATACACATCACATGCCAAGACAAAAAGTGAGCATGCACCAATAATAGACACAAGTAAATACCCCATTAGTTACTCAACATTGTTCCCAAGGAACTTCATCCAGATCTGGACACCTATATAGTCCACCCTTCTGTGCTCTCTATTACTTTGTTGAACGTTATACTTTTTCTTCTTTTATTGTAAAGAAGAATCATTACGAGTGACAGATTTCTCCAACAACCACAATGAGAAATTAACTAAAAAAAGTTGACCAGAACACTTGTGTCAGCTGCTGTATTTATCGGTCGAAGATCAAAAAGTTAGGATAAAGAATTTTATTTTATTTTTTTTCCGTATTATTGGTATAGTAGTAAAATTAACAAAGTAACTGTTGAAAAAGTACGCAAGATCGAATCTAAACATAGCGGAATAAATTTAAAATTTTTTCTACATAATCAACTTTAACAGAATTAAATTAGAAACATAAAACAAGAAATAGACAAAGCTATACGAACCTGCTCCGATTTTTTGATACAATTTCTTGTTTTTTCGAAACTGACAATTCCACGAGCCGTTCAATCATCCGGCCTTTAACAGTATCCACAGATTTATTAAGAGAAAAACTCAAATCGAATTTGAGAGGAAAAATTGTAAGAAGTGCTAGCTTTCTTTTTTTTTCTAATTTTTCCTTTTATATGAAAAATCTTATTTTTCATATCCTTGGATTTTATTAAAATTACAACTAA
>JANZLD010000001.1:24232573-24252073 GCA_026413575.1 Erythroxylum carthagenense
CGACGGTTCGGGTCGCTCGTTGGGGCGCAGCCCGAGGGGTCGCCTCGGGATTCGGGTTACGGGGCTCGGGCCCAACACAACTCGTGTGAGTTAAGGGTTGAAAATCCAATGACCGGATTTGAGAGGATGGCCGACCGACACCCGTAGAGCTTGGTGAAGAAGGGGGTGAGAAAAAAAATTCTTCCAAAATGTGTCACCCAAGCACTACCTCACTATAGGCAAAAAATGAAGAAAAAAAAAAAAGGGACAAACTAAACTCAGCCAAGCTCTAATATTATGAGAAAGTAGAGGAAATGAGAAGAATGATCTTATTATTTTCTATTAGAATGATAAAGGTATTTATAAAAGAGTACATAGGCTAAACTAGGAAAGTAATCCCTATGATTATGCTAAAATTCCTATGAATATGTTATTTATATTAACTGTATAATCCTATGAATATATTACAATTTGTAACAGTTATTTACAGCTGCAATATTCTGTAACAACGACTATCATATTTCTAGCCATTATAAAGATAAAATTGCTTTTGTTATTGATGTTTATTTTCGACCGACACCCATAGAGCCTTGTGAAGAAGGGGGGAGAAAAAAAATCTTCAAAAATGTGTCACCATGCACTGCCCCATTATAGGGCAGAAAATGAAAAAAAAAATTCAAGAGAGAAACCAACTCAGCCAAGCTCTAATATGCTGAAAAAGTAGAGGAAATGAGAAGAATGATCTTATTTTCTATTAGAATGATAAAGGTATTTATAAAAGAGTACATAGGCTAGACTAGGAAAGTAATCCCTATGATTACGCTAAAATTCCTATGAATATGTTATTTATATTAATTGTATAATCCTATGAATATGTTACAATTTGTAATAGTTATTTACAGCTGCAATATTCTGTAACAACAACTATCGTATTTTTAGCCATTACGAAGATAAAATTGCTTTTGTTATTGATGTTTTCTTTCGACCGACACCCATAAAGCCTTGTGAAGAAGTGGGTGAGAAAAAAAATTATTCAAAAATGTGTCACCCATGCACTGCCTCATTATAGGGCAGAAAATGAAAAAAAATTCAAGAGAGAAACCAACTCAGCCAAGCTCTACTATCATGAGAAAGTAGAGGAAATGAGAAGAATGATCTTCTTATTTTCTATTAGAATGATAAAGGTACTTATAAAAGAGTACATAGGCGAAACTAGGAAAGTAATCCCTATGATTATGCTAAAATTCCTATGAATATGTTATTTATATTAACTGTATAATCCTATGAATATGTTACAATTTGTAACAGTTATTTACAGCTGTAATATTCTGTAACAATGACTATCGTATTTCTAGCCATTAAGAAGATAAAATTGTTTTTGTTTCCTTTCGACCGACACCCATAGAGCCTTGTGAAGAAGGGGGTGAGAAAGAAATTCTTCAAAAATGTGTCACCCATGCACTGCTTCATTATAGGGCAGAAAATGAAAAAAAAAATTCAAGAGAGAAACCAACTCAGCCAAGCTCTCATATGCTAAAAAAGTAGAGGAAATGAGAAGAATGATCTTCATATTTTCCATTAGAATGATAAAGGTATTTATAAAAGAGTACATAGGCTAAACTAGGAAAGTAATCCTTATGATTATGCTAAAGTTCCTATGAATTTGTTATTTACATTAACTGTATAATCCCTATAAATATATTACAGTTTGTAACAGCTATGCAATGTCAATTAACAGGCAAGCAATGGTCACATTAGAATATACTTCAGTGTTTGTTCTCTCTCTGTATTTTCTATAATCACAATTTTGAGTAACTGCGCCACCAAATTCCTTGAGCTGTTTATTGCCATGAAAGTTGTGGATTGGCGCAGTTTTGTGAAGCATTATTTTCTTTCTTAAAAATCACAATTACTTGGTGTTTTTGGCACACATCTGAGTAAATTGGCGCAGTTGAAAATTCATATGTAGGAGAAGTATGTAATACATAATGGTTTACAGTTTGTTCTGACCAAAAACTCAATTTCAGTGCATCACATATGCATATTGCTAATTTATTAAATAGGCATTTCAGTGGAAAAAAAAAACTCCTAAATTCATTTCCTAATTGTATACTTGTAGGAAAACTGGCGACCCAAGCACAGGAAAAAGAGTCACAAATAAGGTTATTTCAATTATTACCAATAATCCTTACAGGAACATGAACCATGCCTGAAATGGTGAAATCGAGTTCGATCTCTGACAATTACTTCCCTATCGTACATCTTAGACACCAATTTTGCCACTTTGTGACAATCTATACACATTCTGAGATTCTTCACAACTCTAATTGTGACGCCAGGTCCTGAATTGATGAGCCCAAATGCAATGGCTAACTTCTCACTGTGTCGGTATAGTGCACTCTCCTTATCCTCTTCTCCTATATCTAGATACACTTCTGAAGTATCCGGCGAATAACCTACCAGTTTCAAGTCAGCTGTCATTTCCTCTAACTTCATATATATTTCTTCTGTTTGAGGATGTGATTGGTCGCCAGCCACAAATTCGTGGACAATACCATTCATCTCTATCAAGCTACAACCTGGAATTTTCTTGATTCCTTTATCCGTCATCACTTGTCTTAACTCCCTCAAATTCTTCCATTTCTTGCAAGCTGCATATATGTTACAAAGCAGAACATAAACAGCCCCATTATCTGGCTCTAACTCAAGCATCTGTTCAGCTGCCATTGCTGCTAATTTTGAATCTTTATGAATTCTGCAAGCACCAAGAAGAGCTCCCCAGACAATTGAATTTGGTTTAATAGGCATGTTCTTTATAAGTTCAAGAGCTTCTGTGAGATATCCTGCTCGGCCAAGAAGATCAACCATGCACCCATAATGAGCTACATTTGGCTCAATTCCATAACGGGTGGTCATGCTAGCAAATAATTTTCGTCCTTTATCAACCATTCCAGTGTGAGTGCAAGCACAGAGTACACCAATATAGGTTACTTCATCTGGAATGATTGAAGATTTCAGCATTAAGGAAAACATATCAAGAGCTTCTACGCCATATCCATTCACTGCAAGGCCAACAATCATGGTTGTCCATGTAAATTTGTCACGATTAGGCAAAGTGTTAAAAACGACCTGTGCCTTCTCAACATTCCCACATTTGAAGTACATGTCTATCAAGGCATTCCCCACACAGGGGTCAATCTTGACCTTATTCTTGTACATATATGTCTCAATCCACTCTCCAAGCTCCAGTGCCCCAAGTTGTGCGCACGCTGTAAGCATGCTGACCATAGTGAACTCATCAGGTTTTATATTTGAAGCTTGCATCTCACGGAAGAGTATCAAGGCTTCTTTGAAGCAGTTTGCTCTAAGGTACCCATCTATCATAGCGGTCCATGAGACATAATCTCTTTCTGGCATCTGATCAAAATACTTCCTTGCCAAATTAAGTTGGCCTGTGTTCAAGAAACCAGTGACAATTGCAGTCCATGAAACCACATCTCGATTCCTCATATTCTCAAAAATTCCAAGTGCATAATTCATTTGACCACAAGCTGAAAACATATCAATCAAAGCATTTGACACTATCAAATTTTGCTCAACAACTCCATCTGTAATGTAATTGTGAGCATGTTTGCCACATTCAAAATCTCTCAACTCAGAGCAAGCCGACAGTACTGAAACCAGAGTAACTGAAGTGGGTACCACTCCCTTCTTCTCCATCTCATAAAACAGCTTCCTAGTTTCACGATACCGCTTTATTCTATTGTACCCAGAAAGCATTACATTCCAAGTAACCACATCACTCTTACAACTCATATCAAACATCACACGAGCCATTTCAATCAACCCACATGAAGAATACATGTTAATCAACGCATTTTGAACAAAGACATTCCCATGAAACCCGTATTTCACCACATGGCAATGCAACTTCCTCCCAAACTCCAAAGCAACGGCCTTTGTAAAGCCCTTAAACAAGAACGGATACGTGTAGCAATCGGGTGGAACATCTCTCTTCAACATTTCTATGTACATTGAAAGTCCAGTCCCGGGACAATTAATCCTTGAGTACCCTTTGAACATCGTGTTCCAACAGAAGACGCTTGGTTGACGAATTGTGTCAAACAGTCGGCGGGCATAATCCACGTCACCAAACTCACTATTACAACACAAGGAAATGATCTTGTTTTGAACAACAGGACTCGCTATTGTGCCTGTTATGATTGTTTGGGAATGGAATTGCTTGAGTTGGCCCATTGATTTGCAGCTCTCGATGAGGGAGAGATGTGGTTTATCCAGGGAGGAGAGGTGTGTAGGTGAATGTAAGTGGACCGCCATTGAGATCATTTTCTTGACACATGAAAAACAGTACTTAGTTGAAAGGTTGTTATGAGTTTCGTGAGAGACTAAAAGTTGCATAAAGCAAGAGTTGAGAGATACTAAGCAGATAAAAAGCTGTCCATGACCATGACCATGTCCATCTTCTAAGCTATTAACAAATATAACTTTTTGCCTTCTAGTAAAGTGGTCGACTAGTCCGTCACCACGCTAAGGCCTAAGGGCATCTTTTGCCGTATATTCACCCAATAGACCACCAAGACACTCAAAATAAAACAAACAAACGCAGATATTTAAAAAAGAAAAAAATGAATCTGTACACGCACGACCTTTCTCTCTTCGACTTCACTGGCTTATCCGATCCAATTATCGACCCTATTTCTCTTTCCCACCATCACCATCGTTCTTATTTAGTCTCAAGTTCTTCAACCACGAGCCTCCATGATCATCACGAAGCTGATGGGCCCAGTAGCAATCCCGGCGATGGCAAGGCGGTGATTTCGAAGCCAGAGAGCCCACCAAGGCACCGTCACGATGGCACTTCGCCGCTGCCTTTGGGAATGGACTGGAGCCTCCCTCCTCGTAAATGGGTATATTTTAGTTTTTAATCTTCCGTTGGTTTTCTTTGTGCGTTGGTGATTTATTGACTTGAAAGCTTATTTGGTAAGCTTTTGTTGTTCTCTGGTGTGAAGATATAAACTTTGGAGTTATGTTGATGGAAATTGTCATTTTTTACGACTTCATTATCAATAATTTGTTCGTCCAAATCTTGGAATATCTGAATTTGACTGCTGGAAAAGGTATTAAATTTCATTGTGCCTCTATTGATTGCAAACATATTCTTTGCAAACTAATGCTTAAAACTGCCCCACTCTGACTCTGTTTTGGCATTTAAGAGATATTCATTCTAGCGTTAGTTTTCCAAAAATATAGGTTCTATTTATCTAATGTTCATCCCAACTATGTCTCAAGTTACGAAAGGAATCAATCCTTAAAGTGGACTAGCGAAAACCACGATCCATAGAGTATGATGATTTAGTTTAAATGGAGATCCGCCAGAGAAACCATCGGTTGATGAGTGACATTGTGATACAAATATAACTATTTTGATATGGTTCTATTATATCGGTTAATTGGTGATTAAGAATTTGAGCTGTGATAAAAATGTATGTAGTAATTGGAGGTTTTATCTAATATGTCTTCTCATGTTATAGCCTGACCTTTCACTGCAGGATGGAAGGGATTCTATTTGGCCACATGATCCCCATACAGGATGGAGTTATTGTGTAACAGTTCCTTCTTGGATGCTTCTGCCGAACTCGAGAGGCTCAAATGTTGTCACGGTATAAATTATTTCAGTATATCAATTAGATGATATAAGCTCTTCCCGAGTTTCTTCTCTTCAAGGATTCTCTAATTTTAAATTCTAAGTTATGACATTTGAAATTAAAATCTAGTTCGTTATTAATTTGAGCTACGTGCATTATTGCTTTGTGCTATTCTGAAATTTTTTCTTTTTTCATCTCAGATTCTTGACATATTTTCTGTAGTTTTATGCTCTAACATTCATTAAGGACAGTTTTACAGAGTTCAAATTGGTATTCAGTCACCAGAAGGGCTTACCATCACAAGAGGAATACTACGGAGGTTCAGTGATTTCTTAAAGCTTCTTTCTGACGTGAGTAAGAAGTTGAGTTCCTTCCTTTGTTAGGGATTTCACTGGCTGATATATTTTTTTATGCTTGTTGTAGCTTAGAAAGGCATTTCCTCTCAAAACTTTGCCTCCACCTCCTCCGAAAAAGGTATTGAGGTTAAAAAGCAGAAGACTACTAGAAGAGGTAATTTGTACTTTTTTTTCCTTGATCTTTCTATTTTTACTTTCTTGGTACTATCACAGCAGGACTTTTTACTGGGTGGTTGTTGTTGTTTGATCTTTTCTTGTTCTGTTTTCAGCAAACCCCTCTATTTATAGAATAGGAGAGGGGCTTTTCACTAAAACGTCTTTTTTTTGCTTGAGTAGTTTGTAACATATCTTTAGATTCTATGGCTTGTACAGTGTTTAAAATAATTATAGAACTATTTCTCAAAGTTTTTTGTTTGCTCAGCGGAGATGTGCTCTGGAGGATTGGATGGAGAAGCTATTGTCAGACATTGAAGTATCTAGAAGTGCTTCAATAGGAACATTTCTTGAGTTAGAAGCTGCAGCAAGGTTATGTAGGTGTTTCTTGATGCGCCTTTAAGAAATTGTATAATTTAGTTGGAACTTGGTAATTAGTTGTGGCTACTTTATGAGAGTAGTGAACAAAATAGTTGGTACGGATGTTCTAAATTCATATTCTTTTCAGTTTTTGATGATGCGTATCAGCAACTTTCGGATGCAAAATCTTCTTTTAGTGGCATGGTTACCACACCCCTGTTCCAAGCCAACTCAGACATTTCACTGCTTGCTGGTAGTTCACTGATTGCATCTGATCATGGTAATTATTCTCGCGACGAGATATCAGAACTTGGGAATCCAGGCTATGAAGAAGATTATAATTTTGACCCTGACGTTAAAAGTTCAACCTGTGAATCAAACATAGATGATCATCTGGCAGCAAATGCTAAAGATAGCATATTGAACAGGAGTCTGGAAAACCTGCAAGGATTCTCGTGGAGAAAAGTTCTTCATGGGAGAGAAATAGGAAAAAGTAAACCTGTTGAGACCGTGTCTAAGGCTCTGCCTTTCCATAGTGACGGACCACAAACTTTTCCTGAACTGGAGTATCAGGGGTTGGATGGCCATCTCCGAAGACTGTCGTCAGATAGCATTGGGAGTGACTTGACCTCAATAAGAGCTAGTGAAGTATCAAATTTGGGGCTGAATGAATTTTTTGGTGATGATTCCCTTGATTTTCCTGAAGGTGCTGAAACTTCTGGGAGTGATGTTCACGCAAGCTCAAACTTACATTTGCCAAGGGATGCACTAGTTGTTCTTCCAGCATATGAGCGCACTAAGCTGAACAGGGTTCTTGATACTGTGCAACGGAGACTAACTACAGCAAAAACAGACATGGAGGATCTTATAGCACGAGTAAATCAAGAAGTTGCTCTGAGGCAATTCTTGACAACTAAGGCATGCATATTTTTGCTTACTAGATTGTTATTGTTTGGTTTCTTATTTTGGCATCAAAATGAAATTATCTAATGTTTCCAAAGCTGTAGCAATGAATTTGAAAGAATTATTATATAGCGTGCTTTTTATGAAGTGGTTTCTCTCATATTACATGAATATTCAGTTCTTGTTGTTTACTGCAAATTTATCTCATTTTCATTGCTAAGAGCAAGTTGCTTTCAAGATTCTTATGCCCATATCCTCTTCCTTTTTCTTTATTATTTTGTAAGAGCTGCTTAAGTCATTCCCCAAGAATCTATATAGGCAAACCTCATTTATACCATTTAGCATATAGAAATATTTTAGTGGTTAGGTTATATCTCAAATAAGTCAGGTTTTTGCATACTTGGTGTCCTTAGTATGATAGGTTGTGGTATTAATAGATATAGCAGACTACATCTTACCAAGCTAGACAATGGTATTCCTTTTTTGGTTTAGTATACTTATGATTATTTATTAAATCACCATGATTGGTCTTGTTTATTGCCAGTTCCTCCATAGACAAGCTATTAACCATAACATATTGTCTTTGACAATGTCATATGCTTGCTTGAAAGTTATGATTTGAATGGTAGTGTTGAACTCAAAAACTTATGCATGGTTAACTGGTTGTTGCACATCCAAAGATGACAATGGAGGGACTTGTTGGATTCGGGTGTTTATTGCTCGTGTTATTCTGAATCTGTGCAAGTATGAATTGTTCTAGTATGATTGTTGAAACTAATTAAAAGCACTAGTGTTCCATTGATAGTGCTAGGTGTTGTATACAAAAATGGTAGATATTTGGAATTGAGCTCGAGGCTAATAGCAGTTAGGGCATGAATGTACTAATAGCAGTTAGGGCATGAATGTAAATTAACTTATCTCTTTCCTTTTGAAGGTCAAAGATTTAGAAATGGATCTTGAAACTACCAGGACCAATTGTAAAGACAATATGCAGCAAGCTGTTTTCACAGAAAGGGAAAGATTTAATCAAATGCAATGGGATGTGGAAGAGCTTCGTAGACAGTGTTTGGAGCTGGAGATAAAGTTGAAATATGAACAGGTTTATATTGTAACTTCTGATATTTTACTGTTTTCCATTTTATTTATGCAAGTAGGCTTAGTCAATTGCATGCTATTAAATTTCAGGATGAAAAATCCCATGTGGAGTCTACAAAAGCTGCACTGATTCAAGAGAATGAACTGTTACTGCATGAGTTGGATGTTGCAAGAGAAGAGCTCGAAAACTTGCACAAAAATCATGAAGAATTGGAATTAAAATCAAAAGCTGATATAAAGCTTCTTGTGAAGGAAGTCAAATCTCTTAGAGGTTCTCAGTTGGAACTGAAACAGGAGCTTAGCCGCATAATGAAAGAAAAGATAGAAATAGAGGTAACTTCTGTTCTCTGTGGTTTTGATTTGTTATGGTAGTTAGACTTGGATGGTACCATGGACTTGTATTGCTTGAAATGAGAGGCAGGAGATAGGTGATTCAATGAGCAGACTGATGTTCCAATTCTGATTGTTAATACTTTAATTTTTAAATATAAAAAATATCAATTGGATGTAATCAAGTAAGGCAGAAAGTGAGTCTATAGCTGAATTAGGCATACATTCTCTTCTTCCTTTTGACCCATACATACTAACTATAGCAAACATGTAGCACTTCGAAGTTCCTTCCTCCCTTCCTCTGAAGCCGTGCTGGAACTCCCCAAGATTGGTAGGCATACCTTTAGGTTTCCAAAAAGTTTACAAAAATAATTCCACATATTCAAACGTCTAAATGCAATGTGCAAAGAAAGAAGGGTGGTGCTGTTACCATGGGATGGAAAACACTGGCCAACCTTGGCCTTTTGGCTCTGATTAATCAAAGGAGATATGCATACAGATATTTACAAGGACGAATGAATAAGGGTTTCTAAGTCTTAACTTGATGCCAATCTGAAGTCCACACTCGTGTCACTACCCAAGGGAGAATTTACAACATGAAGGCTGCATGATATTAAGTTTCTGCAAGTATAATTTATTATTCCAATTTTCAAGGGGCTGAAGTATCGATCAAAACATTTCGTTCATGTTTTGTCATTTGAGTTATCACTTTTGTAGCCGTAACTTCCATTGTGTTGGTCTGAATGAATCTTCATCTTCTTAAGAAACATTATTGTGGCGATTTGCATCTTCTATCAATTAATGATGTTTTATGTTCCTGTTTTCAGCGTGTTCTTCAAAAGGAAAAACAAAGAATGGAGTATGTAAATACTTCTAATACAAAGTTGCTGCATGAGTGTGAAATTCTACGCAACAGGCTTCAGGAATGTAGTGTTAACTTTCTCATTGAAGAAGAAGATAAATTGGTAGTGGAAACTTCATCAGCCTCTGATGCTATAGATCTCTTGACAACATCTGATAACCGAATCGGTCTCCTCCTTGCTGAGGTAACTGTTGCAGCTTGCACCTGATCCACGCAAAGCTTATATGTTTATATATGCACCTCACACCTATAAATATAGCTTTGGAGCTTTAATTTCTTGTCTGAAGTTTGTGCTTCTTAGCATATGCATAAAACATTGATCCCATCTATTTGAAAGAACAATTGATCTAGCAACTTATTTCAACCAGCTAGTCAAATTTAAGCCCGATGGTAAGCAATCGTCAGACGATGTGCTATAGTAAAGTGCATGCCTATGCTTCATGTTTGATATGGGATCAACATACCTAGACTTCTGATATGGCTTGATTTTTATGGAAATGTTTTCCCACGTCCCACCGGTTCCAAAGCATGGGTCCCTTCCCTTGTATGGGAGAATGGCTATACTGGGACAATGTAGTCATACAACCATAGGTGAAATAGCCAGTTCTATTTTCGATAGCCTTTCTTTTCCATGAATATTTCTGCATTTTTAACTTCTTTTTTCTCATATTGTCTTTGGCCTAAGCTTTACATAATGTTTAATGAAAACTTGAACAGGCACAACTCTTAGCACAAGATGTTGAGAACTCTCTGCGTAAATCAGACGAGACTGGGAACAACAATGGCAACGATGGAGCCTATAACGACCCGAGGAAGATGTTGACTGAGATTTTCATCGACAATGCAAGGTTGAGGATGCAGGTCAACTCTGTAATCCGTTATACTCTGAGCACAAGTGCAAAGTCTGATAAAGAGGAGGAGGAAGAGGAAGGTCCTTTCAGAAACACAGTCTTGAGCAAGTTCTTGGAGAGATAAAATGCCAAATTATGCTCATACCTTACTTTTAGAAGTTATAACATGTAAATTACGAGAGGAAGAGTAAGGCCCTTTAGGTAGTGCGGAACGCCTAGCTCTCATGTGAAGCATTATACAACCATACCAACCTTGACTGTTAAATCATTGTGTTTATAAAAAGATTGTGAAAATTTTTTTAAATAATTGTGCATAATGACATTTCTTAGGTAATGATACAGAATATGTCCGATTTCCTTGGCACAAAACGTAACAGAAATTTCCTAGTTGTCGAAAAATTACAGTAACAAAGCTACTTGTGTTATTGACTGTTGTTAATAGTACGCCACTTCTCTTCCAAATGTTCATATTATCGTTCTAGACCTAACAAAACCCAAAATCAGTATGTACTAATAAGTTTTTGAGGAATTGGCCAACATCCAAACAACTATTCTCGCTCACCTGATGTTTATGATTATACAGTCGTTATCAAGAAGTGAAGCTTATGAAGCAACATGGGTGAGAAGGGTATCACGCCAGATAGTCCTTTGAAACGAGGGCTCGCTGCTGCAGTGCAACTCCTGCAAGATATTGTTAGTCGAGAAGCCTCTGCAAACATGACTGTGGACGGACGTCAGAGAATATATGTTGCGATACTTGGGTGTACGCGCAAACTACTTGTCCCCTCCAAACATTCCCATCATATCCTTGTTAGCACCCATTTGCTTCATCAAGTTTTGCAAGCCACCAATTCCACCAATCTGCTTCAGCATTGATGCAGGAAGAGCTTTGCTCATTTGCTGCGCATTCATATTCCTAGATAATGCACTCATTTCACCCTTTTTAGGAATCTTCAGTCCTTTCATTTTGCTCCAAACCTTAGCAAGGCGTTTATACTCTTCCAACATTTCCTCTACATCCCTCACTTGACGCCCAGAACCTCGTGCGATCCTCATAATACGAGATGCATTCATAAGCTTTGGGTTCGTACTATCTAACTCTGTAATATACAAAGAAATAATCGTTGGAAGGAAGCCCATGATTTCAAGAGTCAAGTAAATTTCACATAATTACTTGCCTTCAGTTGTCATTGAATCCATTATAGTCATGTAGCGCTTCAGCTTTGCCTGGCTTTCCTTTTCATGACCTTTGGGCATTAATTCAGCACTAAATCCCGGAAGCATTTGAAACATCTACAAAGATAAGACAACAAGCGTCATCAAATCACATAAGAAGCTAAACAAAGAAATCACTACATTAAAACTGTCGCAAATTCGTAATAGCATTACAAGTACAACACAGCATCTTAAGACGCATTAATCTGTACAAAAGTAAATCCTTGTAATTTCACCAATTTTATTGAAACCTCAAGTGTTCCAAAAATCTCGTGAACTTATCAAAATTCCCCCATAAACTTTTTTTTGTTAAAAATACTGACAAAACACACACCTAACGAACTTTGTTCACATGAACACTCACATCATAGGCCAATGATTGATGATTAACAAATTATAAAAATAATGCGTCAAACAGATTCATTTATTAATTATATTGACTTATATTTACATATCATTACTTAAAAACAATATTATTTAATATATATTATTATTTTATTAAAATTAAAAATTCATCATATTTCTTAATTATTAATAACATACAATTTAATATGATAAATAAATTGTCTTTTATTAAATTTTTATTTATTTTATGATAATATTAAATTTGATTTCTCGTTTTATGTATAATTTATAATAATTACTTTTATTGACTATTTTACTAATAAATAAAACTGTAACATTTTATTATTTTATTATATATACATCTCATTATTTATACAAAAACATAAATTATTCAATATATAATTATAATTTGATTTAATTGATGATTAATCATAAATTTATTTATAATGTTTTATCAATAATAATTATTATTTTAATCAATTTAACAGGATAGTAGATTAAGTCTTTCATTGAATTTTCACTTTATTATGCAATAATATTACTAAGTAAACGCGATCAATTTCTTATATTTTACTATAATCAATACTTTTAAATATGTAAAAATTGACAGGTTGATTTTTATTGTTAATCAATAAATATCAATTAATTTTTCTTGTCGTATAAGCCAAGTCTACTGGACTTAGTACCAATACTAATTATTTTTTTAATCATATTGACTCGCCAAATTCAATGTCAATACCAAATAATTTTTTTGTTCCAATGGTCTGTTGCACTAAATATTAATTCTAAATAATTATTACTATAAATAAATTATTTATAAATTTATATTTTTACAAATATATAAAATAAAAAATTTATAAATAAAAATGACTACAAATAAATTATTTTCAAATAAATCAAATATTATTATTACATAATTATATAACAATAGGAATAGATAAACAAAATTATAAAATTATAATAACATATTGATCATCTTATTCTTATTCTTATTATATAAGATCAAACTTTAATGAAAACTATCATTTTAAATTGATTGAGATATCATTAACTATTAATGAAATATGACAGTTAACAATGTTATAAGTTTAATATTAATAATGATATTTGCAACAAAAAATCTACCTGTTGTGACACATTCTTCCTCGTGGTTTACCGGATGTGAATATCTAGGTATGATAAATTTGTGTATTCTATTGGAGAAAGTTAACAGAAAAAGATTTGCAGGAATTTGGTGTCGCTAAGATTTTTGAAACACAAAAAGTTGTAGTGAAATTGGTAAAACCACAAAAGAAGTTAATGCCAATTACCCAACTAAAAAAAGGCTAGGAAGATAAAAACCTGGCCAATAGGTCCCATATTGAGTATGTTCTGAAATTGGTCATACATTATCCTCAGGGTAAAGGTCCCTTCTGTAAGTTTCTGAAGAAGTTCAGGTTGCTGATCCATTGGAACAACGTCGTGAATTTTGTCCATGAATCCAGACCAATCACCCATGCCTAGTCGAAAATAATATTTACAGAATTGAGGTCACAACAACATCCTCAGGAAAAAGAGAAAAAGAAAACAAGGATAGTGAGATACCTAAAAGACGACTAACAAAAGGTTTAACATCAAAGACCTCAAATTCATCCATATGCTCTCCTGTGCCAATAAATATGACGGGACTTTTTGTAGCTGCAACACTGTAAATGGACAATATATGGCATATCAGTTTCAACGCTCAAACAAGAGCAGGAAAAAATTTAATGCTTAAAATCATATTGCAGCAAAAGAGAATGTTCCCTTCCCCAATGGATAAATAGATTAGAAACAAAGGAAAAGAGCAAGGAAATATGCTCAAAAGGATAAAGAGCAGAAAGTTTAAGTCCATCCCAACTTAACAATAGTTAGAAAGAAAGTCAAACAAAAACATATTTCAGAATTTAAATTGAGAAATCCATTAAGAGGAGAGTTGGAAAATTATACAGTTAATCTAAACCAAGAAAGCTACAATCGCCGCAATACTTACGCACTAAGAGCACCACCACCCTTTGCATGGCCATCCATTTTGGTAACAATCACGGCTCCAACTGAAACACTTTGCTTAAACGCTTGAGCTTGATCAAATGCTGCTTGACCAATGCTACTATCCATGACGAAGATAACAAGATCTGGTTTCTAGAGAAATATATAGGGGGGAAAGAAAGATAGAAGGGAAGGTGGCTAAATTTATGGAAGTTAAATCCAATAGATTAGAATGTCATGAGAAGATATAATACAAGATGATACCGTTGCTTCAGAAACTTGACGCATCTCCTCAAAAAGAGCAGCTTCCTGTTTATGACGCCCACTGGTATCAACAATTATTAGATCACAGTTTTCCTGCTTGAATCTTTCCACACCTTCAACAGCAATTTTAACAGGATCTGACTCCATGTAACTGTAGGACAAAAGGATGGAAAAAAACTATGTGATTCAACGAACTACACAGTAACACTTATGCATTGTTCTACTAAACTAATGTTCAGTTATTATGCATTTATCCCTCACAAGTTACCTTCCATAGAAAGGAATTTTAGCTTTAGTGGCATTCTGTTTCAGCTGATCGAAAGCACCAGCTCTGAATGTATCTGCACACACTAAAGCAGGCTTCCAACCTTTTCTCTGATGATAATGTGCATATTTTGTGCATGTTGTGGTCTTCCCAGACCCTGGAATTTTCAGAAGCAGAGAAGCATGTCCATATCAATTATAGTAGCATAGAGCAAATAAAGTAGCCAATACAAACCATATTCACTGTAAAAACCTCTCCACCTTGTAGACCAACAAACATTACAACACTAGCCTTTCCCTTCTTCGGAGTGAATGAAGGCTTTCCAGGATCCAGCATTTTGCATAGCTCGTTAAATATTGCCTGAAAAACACAAACTAACATCAAATTAAGCCCAAATATGATGAAGACCATTTCTTCTTTTTTTTTAAGAAAATAAAACAACAAAATAAGGAATCAATTTCCTAAATCCGACAAAACAAAACAAAATTTTTGTACTTGTTGGATGATCTTGCGTTTGTTGTGGCCGGCGGCGAGGTCGTCAAGATTGACGATCTTCTTGATGTTAGACTGCATGTCGCGGACGAGCTTGAACTGAACGTCAGCTTGGAGAAGAGCGCGGGTGATCTCGTTGAGGCAGTCGTTGAGGACTTTCTCGTCGATGATGGTGGCATTGCTCATCTGCTGAATTGCTCGGGAGATACTCCCGCCTAACTGTGCCAACACCATCTTCTTCGATTTGCTCTTTCCTCAGTCTGTCGATTTCTAGGGTTTTGATTGATTCTGAGATAAGAGAGGACACTTTGGTTTCTGGTTCAAAACGAAATTAAACGTACTTTTAGGAAGCTGCCTTTCCATTTTGCCTTTTAGGCTTTTACTGTTATTCTGGTATGGTTCACCAGTATTGGTAAATATTGTATACAGATAATTTTTTAATTTTATTAAATAGTGCTTAATTTTATTAAATTGTAAATAATATTTTAGTATTGTATAAGTTATAATTTTACATTAACAATGTCTTTAAAAATCATAACAACAGATATTTAAAATTAAAATATTTTATTTTTATTAATATTATTTTCACATATTTTACATAATCATAATTAATATGAAAAATCATTTAATCATCGTACGTATATAAAATTAAGAATAAAAACATAACATAAAAGGAATAATAAATATTTGACTCTCTAACAATTATAATTTATACATTTCCTAAAGTTTTAAATTGCTTCGAACAAAAATCAAGTCATTTAACTTTTTGTGCTTCAATCTATTCCTTTTCTTGAAATGGATGAATTCAAATATACTTCAATTCTTTTCACACCTTGTTACACTCATACATTAATTTAGAATTCAAATTATGAACTTTTGCAATTTTAGAGCATCACTTCCAAATTGGTCCTTGATAGATGCAGATTATAATATGTTTTACTAGATATTTAAGTATATTTTTAAGTATTTCTTAGATGGTTATTTTGTGTATAGGCTTAGAATTATGTTATTGTTAAATTTTTGTATGTTTTCTATATGTTTGATTGGTTTAGAGCTATAATTGGATCTTAATTTTTTGTTTCATTGGATGTTTGATATGTTTGTGAGTATTTGGAATCAGGATATTGAAAAATGAAGAAGATGAAGGAAGCTTGAGGGCGACATGTTCGTGCAGAACGAAAAAACACGTTTGTGCCAGAGGGTTTCAATGTGTAAATTTTTTCATTTGTTTTAGGGGCTATTTTTAAAACCAAACATAGTGGAAAAACCCTAGACACGATCCCAAGACCCCAAAGCACTATATAAGAATGTGAAATACAATTAAAAAAACATAGCAGTTATTGCATCAAAGTGAATCACAAGTGGAGAGATCAAGAAGAACATCCCAAAATTCCAAGTCTCCAAATCAAGAAGCAATTAGATTTTTTATTCTTTTTCCCTTATTTCTTTCATTATCCTTAATGTGTAATATGACTTTCTTGATGTTAAACATGTTCATGGAGTTCTAAACTTAAATTAGGAATTATTTAGATTTATTTTGTGACTTTATTCATTGTTGAATTCAATATATTTCTAAATGTTTGTGATAATTGTTCATACATAAACTTGAGAACAAATTGAGAGAGTGAGTCAAAAGTCATTAGTTTTAGATTGTACAACGAGAGTTTGCAGTTTAATAGACCTACAATTATCAAATTAACAATTAATAGAAGAGAGATCTTGGTTGTGAAATTAATTACCTATTAGATAGCTTCAAATCTAATTGAAGACGTTATGAATAGTTTTATGAATTGAGAGACTGGAAATTTGAAAATTTTGAATTCAATTAGGATTAATTGATTAGATCTTGAGAGAGAGTAATCAACACTTTAGAAAATCTAGTATCAAACACATAAATTGAATCAATAATAGTAAAGGAAACAAAATAAAGAAAGAATAGTTCTTAAGTATTCAATCTTGATCAAACCTTAATTTTAATTGGCAGCTCACTTATCATTTGATTACTTGTTTTGTCTTATTTATTTGTTTCAATTTCTATTCTTTAAATATATTCAAATCAATTTTTGAATACTTTAGACAAAGTTAGGTTCAAATTGTTAGCTATTGCATAATCCTCGTGGGAATTATAACCTCTTATATCATAAGATATGATCCGTATATTTGCTGGTATTGAGAGTTTTATTATTAGATATAAAACTTGCCCAACAGTCCCACCTAAGTGATGATTAATTTTTAACAAGTAAAAAAAGTAAAAAAAATATACTTAAATTAAGTTTATCTCTTTGACGAATAATAATTGGCAACACAAAATCAATAGAATCCTCCTTATAAATTTTCATTTGTGAGTTTAGGAGATCTTGTATCTTCTCATGGGCAACAACTGCTGTAATAGTTAATAGTATTCCCATATTAACTTTATCTTTCATCATAAAACTTGGTCTGAAATAGATACTAGGATTCAAAAATGCCCTAACTGCAATTACAAGAGAGTTAACTTAACTTTTCTATCTTTCATTGATGACTGCATGATAAGATGTGTACAAATTTTTAGATTGGCTTTGATTCCTTCCTTCACCTTCTCTATGGCATCATAAAAATAGCCTATTGTTACCTTTTCATTACTATCAACTACATGAAGTAACCGTACCAAAAGCTCACAAACTCTGATGACAAGGAACAAAATTCAGTATCTTCAAGTATAATTCTAGAAATCTTTTCAAAATTCAACATTAGACCTAGTATGCTAAAATGTAACTCACTTATCACTTGTAAACCTTTGTCTCAACTCTTTCTTCATTATAATAAAACACTGAAGAGATAAGAATTTTTTTCAAATCTTGTAATAGCAGGATGACACATGCATGATTGTAGATGAACTTGGTCATCTTTTTTGCTTTATATAGAGTCTCATTAATAATAGAAAAATAACTAGCATCTCTTATATTTTTCAACATTAAATTAATGCAATGTGTAGTACAAGATGTCCAATAAAAAGAATTATACTTGTTTTGCAATCTTCTTCTAGCCGCTTTACAAATAGAATCATTGTCACTAATAAACTGAATAATATTTTCTGGTCCAACGTCATTCACAACTTCATCGAATATTTCAAATAGAGTGTTAGCATTCCTCACAAGGCTAGATGCATTAATATACTTCAAAAACATTAAGCCCTTTACAAAATAAATCAAAAAATTAATAATAGGCTTATGTCTACTATTTATCCAACTATCACACATGATTGAACACCCAAAAGTAGTCTAAGTCATTCTTCTTTCATCCAAATAACTTTTAATTTCATAAATATAACTACTTAAAAGTTTACCTTTGTAGTCATCAATTGAAGAAGCTTTATATCATGGATCGTAGGAGGCAATGACATCTACCATAGGCTGATAATAATAATAGTAAGAAGCATTAAATGATATATCTTAATCACACCACCATCTAGCCATTGTCATGTCCACATTATGAGCTGCTTTTCTTCATTGTAAGGCACTACGAATTGAAGGTTGATCTTCAGGAGTTGTTCATGGTGAAAAAAATTAGATGTCTACTTCTTCTTTTTCTAACATCAAGTGTAATATTCACTTCTTATTAGGTAGAAATACTACCACCTTTAACATTTTCACTATCATACTAAACACCATCAAATGAACTTCCACTACCAATTTTGTAATTCAATCTTTGTCTTTTATTTTTCTTGTGTTGATACTATTCAAGCAAAGCCTTTATTTATCATTTCGTATCATGACTCATTTTTTTTTGCAAAGTTCAACATCGCCTTTGACCCTAGCTAAATGCTTATTTAATCTGATGATTCCTCCACATTTCAAATGCTTGTTACAAAGCAAGAAAATGGTATGGTTCTTCATTTCGAGGACCAATCTAGCATGAGCATAAGCTGAATCATTATATCTTCCTAAAGTGGTTGAATTTTTAGGAGTAATTGAACTTTTTTCCATTTATCTGTAAAAATAAATGAAGACATATATCAAAATTAATAACTTCATATCAAAATAAAGAAAACATAATTTCATCATCAACTACGACAAAAAAAATATGTATTTTTAATCTCAGAAGTCCAAACTAACATAAAAACACATACATATTATGCACAATTACAAAATACACAAATATATATTATAAAATATAACTCATTTTGTGTGATATAAAATTCAATTTCATCCAACACAATTCACCAATAAGTCAAAAACTAAAAATTTAATTATTCAACATACACAAATAAGCAATAAACATATACATCTTATATAATCTTGAAGTGAATCACACGTTAATACAAGGCTTAAAATACGATATAAGAATGCAAGAGAAGGGGGGTTGAATTGTGTATTCC
>JANZLD010000001.1:24254816-24267952 GCA_026413575.1 Erythroxylum carthagenense
TCTGGTTTTCAAAAGGATTGATTAATCTCCAGTCTCTGTGGATACGACTCTACTCACTCTAGCTACAATTTAATTGATTTTTCAGGAGTAGATTTTATTTTTGGTGAATTCGACACCCATCAAATTTTAAAAACATTGATTTCATACTATTTTTTGGCTAATAGAGTACGAAACTCATATCTTTGCACTAATAAGAAATTTAATGTTGAGTTATTTTTTAACAAATTAAAATTTTGATTATTTTAATACTACTTAGTTATTTAAAAACAACCTTCCTACTAATTAAGAGTAAGGTTGTATACTACTAGATCTTTTTAGACTCTACATATTAGCAATATTTTTACATAATGTTGTTGTTTTTAAAATTCATGCTAGTAGTACAAAATTAAGTAAGGTTTGAATTTTTTTTATAATTAACACAAGAAAATATTCAAATTGTATATGAAATATCTTTTATACAAGTAATCAATGTTGTGAATATTATACCATCCTCATTAATGGATTTAGTTTTAGTATAGTGTGGTATTGGCATTGGCATTGGTATTGGTATTGGTCACTATTAGGTACTATGTTAGGTAAATTTTTAAAATTTATAAGAAAGTTATTGAATTTTTAAAATTTCAAAATAATCTCTCAATGTATTTATTATATAATTTTTAATTTTACACAAACTCTATCTTAAAAAATTATAATAATATAAATTTAAAATAATAGCTATCTCTTTATTTTTATTATTATTACTTTTCACATATAAACAATAACTATAAGTAATCTAAAAAAATAGTTTAATTATCATATGGATATAACACTGAGAATAATATAAAGTACTTAAAATATTACAATTTATATCATATAATAAAAATAATTACATCAAAATAGCATATAGAAAGAAAAATTTAAGTCTATAATTCCATAAACATTACAACAAGAGTTTATATCGAATAACATAACAAATAAAAAGTTTAAAATAAAAATATTTACAATTAAAAGTTTTATATTTATATTGCATATATAAAATTCAACATATGAATTAAATATAAGTGAAATTAAAATAAAAGAAAAAAAGACCTAACTTCATTAGTGCCATATCAGCTCAAATTATATTGACTTCAATTTTTACTTGATTTAAAATTCTCATCAATGAGAGGAGTCTCGATCTATTAAAAGATTATAATGTTAAGACAAATTGGATATATAAATTTACTTATTATATTAAAAGTCATAGTAAAAAATAGAATTAAATTGTTAATAAATTATAAGAAATTATAATTGTCTTCATAATGATAATTAAGTTATCTTTTTTTTGTAGATTTAAGTTGTATTTAATAAAGACTAACTAATTTTTTGTATTCTAGTCTAATTTTTTTAGAATTGAACTCAAATGTGCTCTAATTCTTTTTAAACTCAGTTGCACTCATACATGAATTCAAAATTCAAAATTTAAGCCTTTGTAATTTTAGAATATCACTTTTGAATTAGTCCACCGAGCACTATAAGAAAATAAAAATAACTTTATAAACAAATTAAAATAATGATCAATTTCAAACAAGTAATAAAAGTGAAAAAACATATACACATATTAAGTTTATCTCTTTAACAAATTGCAATGGATATTCTAAAATCACCGTGTACATCCTTATATGCTTCTATTTATGAGCTAAAGGGATCTTGCATCATTTCAAATGTAATAATTGTTGTAATAGTTAATAACATTTCCTTATTAATTTCAATTTTTTGGTAAAATTTGGTCTAAAATAGTGCAAATAATAAAGAGTAAAGTTATCTTTTCCCATTTTCATTGATGATTGTAAAATAAGGTATATACAAATAAAGTTTTTGAATTGGTCTTGATTATTTAATTTGGCCTCTCTATTATTGTTAACTTTTTGTTACTATCTATTAGAAAAAGTACTCTCACCAAAGAGCTACAAATTTTGTAACCAAAATTTATGATATTAAAATTTAAAACATATAAAATCATTTAAAAAAATATTTACCTCTAAATAATATTAAAACAAATAATCAAGAAGCACTTAAAGGATAAATCACTCTTTCCTTTCTCAATTTTAATGCTACCCTTGCGTGGTGCTCTTTGTGGGAAGAGAAAGTGACTGTTTTCTTTGACCGTTTCCTCCTACGTTGAAGATCATATCTCAATCTCGAGGATAGACCCAAACAAAAGGTGACTATATCTGTCATTTCTCATAAAACATCCCAAGTTACAGAGGCCATGCAACGCCTCTACATTACAATCAACGATAATTTATGCTGGTTCGTAAAATTTTCTAGAACAGGAGTGGATCATATTTTCCAGTATCACAACTTGAAACAGTAACTTTAAACTTGGAAACGTTCTTGATTAAATAAAGGAAACAATTGAGGATTCTTCCTCTTCCTCTTCCTCTTCCTCTATAATGGTGGTGCTGCGCTGCAGCCACATCGTACGCATGAAAGTGGGTCGATAGCAGCCAGTAGGCGCACAACCTATTGCATTGGCAATCTATAATGCACTTCTGACATTGTACGAGTTACTAATACCACCATAAACTGCTGATGTTATCTTCCCTACAAGACGTCAGGGTGGAAACGTCCTAGAATAGGGCTGCTTTGATGGGCCTGTCGCAAATGCATCATTAATTTGTGATTGTTTACTTGGCAGCAGAATAGTCAAAACATGTTTAGTCGCCACCAAAAAAATGAATCAATAACTGAAAAGTATATGAACTATGCAACTTTCTTCCCTATTTCAAGCAAATGCTTTGAGGTAGGTTCATAAAATCTCCACCCATGATCTTTGAAGAATTACAAAAACTAATTTTAGATGTTACATAAGAAGTGAACTTCTGATGCAATTTTTCACTTATCATAATCCAAGTAAGATGGAATCTGCTTACGCATTACTTTTCTGTCTACTAGATAAAGATTCATGCAATACATCACCCTTTCTTATTAATGGAAAGGATAAATCAAAACAGATGACACTATAGTACAAAAGGTTTAAGAAAAATTTCACCCTCACCTCCATTGTTGTCAACTGTTCCTGGTATTGAGAAACTAAATGCTTCAAGTGCAGCAATTCTCCGTTCTTATCTCAAACACTTCATGACGTTCATGTTGACTAGCCGCAGCTCTTTTGAGTATGCTGTTCTCTCGGACTAACACTTCAACTTGCTCCTTCAATAACTTTCTTTCCTGAGGCTAAACAACCTTATCTGAAGATTCATAAAATAATTTTCAAAATTGAGCTTCAACTAAACAAAGGAAACAACTGCATAACAATAGTATTTAACTATCACTCGTTTTTCTTCTGTTAAAAGTTGAGGTAAAGGGAAGGGAGTGGGAGCAAATAGAAAGAGATTGCACTTCCCTACCTTTGGCTTTAATTCATCCTCCACTCCCTCAGTCCATGTAAGGAACAAATACAATGTTAGAAACATCATTCAAACGAGCTTGAAATACCATCACATGCACCACATCACATTAATAACCTAATTGTATAGTCTCTATGAAAGAGAATCATGCTTCAACAAGAGATATGTGTGCTGTATAACAGTAGTCTACAGAGGAGTTTTCACCCATGAACTAACTGTTAATACCTTCTAAAAATTTTGCCACTTCGGTAGCATATACATTAATGGATTTCTCCAAACTATCCAGCAAAATTGAGGCACTGGCTCTGGAATCAT
Organism: Erythroxylum carthagenense; assembly: GCA_026413575.1. Lineage (NCBI taxonomy): Eukaryota > Viridiplantae > Streptophyta > Magnoliopsida > Malpighiales > Erythroxylaceae > Erythroxylum > Erythroxylum carthagenense. Next base: position 24,258,503 of record JANZLD010000001.1, read on the forward strand.
CAATGCTCATAGCACCATTCATTTCATTCACAAACAATTTCACCCATTCAGCACCATTGATAGGAAGGTAGCATAGTGTTGATGTAGTAGCAGCAATATCTGTACCAATAATCAGTTCACCTTTCAATCTTTCTCAGAATTTGTAACACTCTTTCATTAACAAAAGATATCTAAACCAAAGCTGCTTGCTAATGGAAACAATAAAGGATGTAAATCAATCAAGCTCACTCATAGTGCGATCCAATGCAGAATAATATATTTAAATCATTTTCCTTAAGAAAATTCGTTTCTACAATCAACAAGCACAATAAAACTGAATTTAAAATTCACTACTATAGTAACCAGTTTGGTCTTCACTAATCATCCAACATTTTCAGGACATAACAGCAAAAACTTAAACCACATGTTAAACAGAAGGTCTACATCTTAAAAGAACATACCAGGATAGATAAACTTCACTTGTAGATCTCCTTTTCAATATTCATACAGTAGAATTACATACCTTGCTCCACATTTGCACCCAAATCTTCAGAAGAGGCTGAATGAAGCAGTTCTTCAAAATTCTTACGCACTCTCTTGATTGCAGAGTCCAAATCCTTGCCACATTCTCCCAGCATTCTCTCGAGAAGCTGCAATCCCATATCTCAAAATAATGAAGTTACTCCCAGCCTTAAAACAACAAAACTAACCAAGACCATCAAATCCCACACAGATCAGAGCCTTCCTATCCAACACTAGGTCTATGTTGCAGAAGCACACATTAGATGGGGATTTTTTACAAACAAAGGGTTGCCGTACGTGAAGACGGCATCACAATTGAACCCAATTCAGAAACACCAACATGGGCAAAGCAAGACCAAAAGTTTTTCTTTAAATAAGAGTATAGAATAACTTTAAACAATAGAAAGTTACGATGCAACCCCATTACGCATTAAGAAACAAGGACCTCGGGTTTGGCAGTAGGGAAAGCGATCTTGAGGTGCAGGGGATAGGAAGGAGCAGAGGAATGAGGTGGGGGAGCTGAGGAGGAGCGACGCCGAAGCTTTTTGGAGACAGGAGACCACGCGTCAGCCTAGAATAAATACGATCTCTTGCTACCGCAAATCGCCGTCGACACGATTTTCCGGTGAAGAGAAGTAATGGGGGTCGGAATTGGATGAGTTTTGACGGAGCTGGGTTTTGAATGCTGGCTTTGGCTTGAGGCTTGATGTTATTTATGAGAGATTAAAGCGGTGAGCTACCTTTTTACTATTATGGCTATGGGACTATTCATCATGTCAAGATTAACGAATACATTTACTAGATTATCTGTCAAAAACAAAGCTGCACTTCTATTACATTATCTACTAGCAATAGAACAGGTATGAGGTCAAGTTCGAAAATTCCTGCAGGTCCTCTTCCGAAAATTTGCTTTGCTGGTTTAAGAGACATTTGCTAAGGTGATGCTCAGTTTTGTGTATAGAACCACCACCCCTGTCAAGCGTCAACCTTCATCGGCATTGTCTTAAGTACTTTCTCATGATAACAAAACTAACATTCTCAAAAAAAAAAAAAAAAAAACTCATGATAACATCTCAGAGATAAGAGAATCAGACAGAGAGAACGTTATTCGTGGAATTTCCGTGTTGTTGAAATTTGTATATCAGGGGAGATATCAAATGAAAATGTAAGCAGAAGGGCAGAGTTGGAGCTTGAGCGAGCAGTCATCTCCATCTCAGTTTTGTTCAGCAAAACTCTTATCCTTGAAGTTGGATCATCCTGGGTCTGCCTCCTAAGCATTGCAAGCCAAATCTTGACGGCCGGTTAACACTTTCCGGTCCCTTTCGTGCAACTCCTGTCAATCTAGAGTATGATAGCCATCCTTTCAAGAAGCTGGCTAACTTGAACTCTGAAATACGAATCTCTTCCTGAGGAGTGTTTTTGGCGTTGTTATCTAGCTCTTCCTTCCTTTCAATATTGTCCACACTAGGCTTCTGTTCTTTCTTTTCATCCACTTGTTCTCCTGGTGAGTATGGTTTGTAAGCAACACCTTGATTCTTCAGCCCTTTCCTTGAAGGTGAATAATTGATGGTCAAGTGCCTGATGAACTGAAGCTGCACAAATAAATACGACAAAACCTATCATTGAGAGGCATTTAGCAAGCAGTGAACTAATCTACCAAAACAAGCTCCCAAAAACAAACCTGATCACCATCTTTGATGCCAAAATTTTTAATGCAAGCCTTGTCATTGATAAGCTTCTGACCTTGATAGCACAAGCAAAAGTGCCTCCAAACGTGATCCCTGAGTGCATCAAAACTCTGAAGCGATTAAGCTTAATAAACGACCTCTTCTTAATCCAAGCGAACTAAAACCAAATCACCTCACATCATAAAAACAAAACAGATGGTCTAAACAGTAAGATAGTCGCTATCGATGCAAGGGGCAATTACTGACACATGAGTTTAAATAATAAACTCGGCGTTAGGAGATGTTTTTACCACAAGACGCCCGGTTCACCTTCCTTGGGAGATGAAGTGAAGATCTCTTCCACCGCCTGCCTTAGTTCTGACACCGTCGCATTTCTCCCTATTTGAATTTCTGACTCCGATTATAGATGGAATATATAGAAGAATCAATAGTATCCCATGAAACCACGTATATGAAAATCCAACACTTTCTCGGGAAACAAACAGGAAAATAAATAAAAGTACCAAAATGTGAACCGTCAAGCTTGAGGACAGAGAGACTGAGTAGCTGCTTTGGTAGCTTACGGTAGGAATGCGTGCGTTTCTCGATGAACACCCTTAAATTACCACTTTTACTCATTTTATTGGGATTATTTAAACCTATATCATGACATAAAAGATTTGAAGACAAGAAGAAGAAAAAAGGGAGCAATGGAGAGAGAGAGTCGGTTATTCAGGGGATTTTCTGTTATTTCTCCGTCAATGTTTACCGTTTCCTGCTCTTCTATTCTATACAAAAACATGGGCAGTTGCATCACATGTATTATTAATAAGTCAAAGACGAAAATAGGCAAGTTATGTTAGTATGCATTAGTACACATTGGCGGAAATCTTCAACCAGATGCTAGATTTGAATATGAAACCAAAAGAAGGCTTGAGAAAAATATCAAGCGGCAAGTTAGCTGGATCACAAGCATGACGGGAATATATGAGAGTTCTAACGTAACTTAACAAGTAGATCAAGCATGGTACGAGTTTTGATAGAATTTTGTACCGTATACGAGCTGACTTGGCTATGACTAAGTTTTTGGTGGATTAAAAACTTAGTGTGTACTCAAGTGAATGGACCATGGCTAATGGAGTTGGCATAGGTAAGCATTAGATCGGACCAGTGTATTATTGGCTTGGATGACTCATCATCAACAGATATAAATGAGGAGATCGCAGATGATGTGGCAGATAAGATCACAGTGGATGAACAACAGCTCTAAGAAAAAAAGTTCATGCAGAAGGATCATCTGAAGATAGAGGAAATCTTCGTGGATATGGATAATCATTTCTAGATAGTGTAATCTTTTATCTTCTTGTTGGGATGTAGCTTAATTTTATTAGATATAGTCTTAATTAGATGGGAATGTCATCTATTGGTTAGTTTGGTGTAATATATAAAGATAAGATAGGATAAAATTGTAATCTTAACTAGTAGAGTTCTATTAGGATTCTAAATTAATCATTTAGACGTGCCTATAAATAGATAACTCATTTGAGTCTTGCTTTTCTCATGAGAAACGAGTGTGGGAGATAATAGGGATTGTGAGAGTATTCCTTTGTATACTTTGAGGGAAGTAATGAAGGTAGACTTTTAGCCGTATCTTTTTCTCGTGTTCTTATTGTTGCTATGATTATTTAGTTCTTTCGTAGTTTTGTTGCAAGGGTGTGAGAGTGAAACACTGCAAGGGTAGTGAGATATTCAAGAACAAATAGGTTGGTCGACGATTACGAGATAGGGTTAAATCTTGGTTTGACGGAGTTAAATGAGATTGTCGTGCAAAGGAGTTGGCGCATCATGTGGAACAAGTTCGTGCTTGAAGGAAAACCTTTGTAACAACCAGTATCAGAACCAAATTTTGAGATGGTTGGAGGCAACAAAATGTGTCAACCGAGTGGAGGGACTCATTGGGTCGATTTCTCAAGGGGAGGAGGAGGTCACTTCTTACAATACTTGATTTGAGATATTGGAGACATGAATCCAATAGTTACAGCATCAAATAACGGAGTTGATGAAAGCATAAGAGGAGTCTAGGTTCGAGGTGGCGATCCTAAGGCATGTCGTTGCAACACAGGATATTGGACAAGCGGAAAAAATTTTGGTGAAGGTGTGAGAGCCACAAGTTTTGGACGGCAAGCTAAATGTCAAGGAGCTCGGAAATTTCTTTTAGGATGTGGACCAATACTTTGTAGTGGCAAAGGTGACTGACTTAGAGAAGGTGTTGATGACAATGATGCATTTAGTGAATGATGAAAAGTTGTGATGGAGAATGAGAACTTCCAATGATATCAGTGCAGATTGGCCTCCCATCGACACTTGGAAGAAGATGAAGAATCAAATAATGAATCAGCTCCTCCCTAACAATGCTTTATGGCTCGTGAGGGAAGCCTTGAAGAGGTTAAAGCAAGATGACCAGGTGCGGGAGTATGCGATAACATTCACATCTTTTATGTTAGACGTGTGGAACATGTCGAAGGAGGATAGGTTGCTCAACTTTATATATGGGTTGCAAGGTTGGGCACGAATAGAGCTTCAGAGGTAGAACATGAAGGACCTCCCATACGCGATAGCGATTGCAGATGCCTTGGTGGATCTCCAAATGCCACCACAGATTCGAACTAGCTACGGGGGCAAGAAGATTGGTGGGATGCGAAATTGCTTGGAGAAAGGCAATGAGAAGGTGGGTGAATCTTCTCAAAGTAAGAAACAATCAAAATGGGATATTGCTTGTTTCATTTGTTAAGGACCGCATTTTGCTTGAGAATGCCCAAGACGGAAGGCAGGTGAGGAGTAAGTAAATATTATGGTAGCGATGTATCAAGGAGGAAGGGAGGATGGTTCGACAGAAAAAGTCTACCTTAACAATTTGTTGTGTTGGGTGCAAGTGTTCAAACAAAAGCATGAACAAGATGAAGAGGTAAAGAGAGAGGGAGAGAAGAACTTGACGGAAGGAGTCCACCTCAACATGTCACACTTTGCTCGAGAATGCCCAAGACAGATGACAAGTAAGGAGCAAGCAAATTCCATGGTCATAAAGGATCAAGGAGAGGGAGAGGAGTACTTGATAAAAGAAGTCTACCTTAGTAGCTTTGCTATTTTGGGCACAATAGACCTTATGAAGGGGCGTTCAAATAGTAGCAAGGGGAAACCTGATGGAGAGGAAACATGGTATATGGGCAATGTGTCAATGGCTAAAGAGTCTTCGAGGGAATCACACTTGGAGGAGTGTCCACATATTATTTTGACGAAGGTGTCGATTTCTCCTGATGGGGATGGTTTGTTAAACCCCTAAATTGTGATAGTAGGATTGTGCAGCCATTGGCTAGCCTTGACCAGTATTGGACACGCAGAACAATGAAACAAGGCAAGGGCTTGTAAGGAGGTAAGGACAAAAACTGGCAATGTCAAGTGTTGACATTCATTGGAGCACATTCGCGAAAATCTTTGACAATATGCTAAATTCGAATGTAAAATCAAAAGAAGGCTTGAGTCAGACATCAGGTGGAAGGTTAGTTGGATCACACGCATGGCTGGAATATGTGAGAGTTCCAAGGTGACTTAGCAAGCAGATCAAGCATGGTACGAGTTTTGGACCGTATACGAGCTGACTTGGCTAAGGCTAAGTTCTTGATGGACTAAGGACTTAGTGTGTGTTCAAGTGGATGAACCATGGCTAACGGAGTTGGCATGGGTAAGCATTAGATCGAACCAATGTGTTATTGACTTGGATGACTCATCATTAATGGATATAAATGAGGAGATCTTGGATGATGTGGCGGATAAGATCATAGTGGATGAACATCAGCTTTAAAAGAAAAAAGATCATGTGGAAAGATCATCTAAAGAACGAGGAAATCTTCATGAATATGGATAATCATTCCTAAATAGTGCAATCTTTTATCTTGTTGTTATGATGTAGCTTGATCTTATTAGATATAGTCCTAATTAGATGGGGATGCCATCTACTGGTTAGTTTGATAAAATATGATAAGGATAAGATAGGATAAGATTGTAATCTTAGTTAGTAGAGTTCTATTAGGATTCTAAATTAGTCATCTAAAGATATCTATAAATAGCTCATTTGAACCTTACTCTTTTCATAAAAAACGAGTGCGGGAGACACTTAGGGATTGAGAGAGTATTCTTTTGTATACTTTGAGGGAAGTAATGTAGGTTGGTTTTTAGTTGTATCTCTTTCTCGTGTTCTAATTATTGCTATGATTATTTAGTTCTTTCATAGTTTTGTTGCAAGGGTGTGAGAGTGAAACATGGCGAGGGTCTTAAGATGTTCGAGAATAAGTAAGTTGGTCGATGATTACGAGACAAGGCTAAATCTCGCTTTGAAAGAGCTAAGTGAGATTGTCGTGCAAAAGGGTTGACACATCTTGTGAAACAAGTTCGTGCTTGAAGGAAAATCTTTATAATAACTAGTATTAGAGCTAAATTTTGATATGGGGGGAGGCAGCAGTTTGACAAATTTTCTGTTACTTCTCCTTCTCTGTTTACCATTTCCCTGCTCTTTTATTCTATACAAAAACATGGGCACTTGGTTGCATCACAAGTACTATTACTATAAATAGACAATATCAACATGCTAAGATAATACTCCTGATAGGCCTACCATCCTGAAAACATACATCTGGAAAAGAAAGATGTGAAAATCAAAATGGGATATCAGTTATTTGTTTGTCTTATGGGAGTAATTTTCTAATTTCTTTAATTACTCACTAAAGCTAGTTTAAATAGCAATTATTATCGATTCCTGAGAGAGTTTTTGGGAGTTACATAATTGTTGTTTTAGAGAGTGGGGCCCTCTCAAAAGGTCCTAACCGAATTGCTTGTTACTTTCATTCAATGAAAAATATTTTTGAATTCATTGCAAATTCTTTGATTCATACTCTGTTTTGTTTGTTTTGAACAATCTGAGATATCAAGTTATATTAACTTGATATCAGAACATTGATCCATGACACCAAAACATGTTGAAGCAAAGTTTGAGACCATTGATAAAAAAATGTGAAGCAAAGTTTGAGTCCATTGATAAGGAGATAGAAGAGATGAAGGGAGAGATGAATGGAATGGGGCGAAAAGATTAACGGTATTACCCAGAGTTTTGTCCAATGAACAATTTGAGTGAGTCAAAGAAAAGGGAAAAGAGGCGATCGATGAGGGCATCTCAGGAATAAGTCACTGGGAAAACACCACCACTAATTCCCTTCCAATGATCCACGATGAGTTTCGATGGACGAATGGGGGAACCAGTGAATTGGGGTGATATGAGTGGAGGCATAGAGGTACAGAGAAGGGGTTGACGATTGGAGTTGTTAACGAAGAAAATCCAGAAGGATAGTTGTTTAGGGCATAACGATATTTTGAAATATATTAAATGATAGATGGCGACAGATTGGTGGTAATGTCAATCAGTTTTGATGGGAAGCCGTTTGCATGGTTCAATTGAAATGATGTAAGAACTCTTTTTCAGAGCTGGATGGAATTGAAGCAGAGTGTTCTGCAATGTTTCGAGAATGGGCAGGAAGTAAATGAATATGAGAGGTTTTCAGGCATTAAATAAGAGAGTTCTGTTGTGGAATATAGGCAAGAGTTTGAGACTTGATCCACCACATTAGCTAAGACACTAGAGAAGGTGATGGCGATAACGTTTCTAAAAGGGCTGAAACCAGAGATAAAGGCCAAACTGGAAGTACTAAATCCTATTAGGCTAAAGATTATGATGGATATGGCCCAACTAGTGGAGGCAAAATTTGGGCTATTAATGGAATCGGAGGTTCGATCTTTATGGGATCAACTAAGGGCCAATTTACTAATGAAACCTGGACACTTGGGTTGTATTCTAGAAGCCCATTAGACAACCAAAAATTATGGGTCAATGGTTCTATTCAAGGGATGGTTTTGGGTAATCTAACCCAGAACACATTTGGAGCTAAGGAGCAAACCCAATCTACGCTCACAAGCTTTAAGTAACGGCTATGACTTACCGATGTCGAGATCCAGACACGTCGAGATAAGGGTTTATGCTATACATGCAATGAGAAATTTAGTCCTAAATACAAATGCAAAAGAGAATTGCAGATTATGGTGGTCAAAGGAGGAGATATGGAGTTAGTTGACATCAATGACGAAGACAAAAAAAGCTTTCTTGAGTTTAACAACGACCGAGGAGATGGAGGTAAGTAATATAGAGAAAATATAATTTTTAAAATATTGTGATGGGATTGTCGGTGTTGGGAATGATGAAAATGAGTGCCAAATTTGGGAAAAGAGAAGTGAATGTAATGTTTGATTGTGACGCAACTCATAACTTTATTTAAGAGGAATTAATGGCAACCCTCAAATTTCAAGTGAATTCAAATTGTAGTTATGGAGTAGTTATGGGGAATGGACTCTCGATAAGGGGAAAGGGAACATGTAGAAATGTGAGAGTGTTAGTTCAGGGATTGGAGATAGTTGATGATTTTTTGCCTCTTCATTTGGGAAGTATTGATCTCATTTTGGGAATGCAATGGATAAGCACAGTAAAAAAAAAGGAGGTATATTGGCAAAAGCTTTTGATGGCATTCAATATTAGTGGTGTAACGGTGAGGCGGATAGGAGACATGAGTTTATGCAAAACGGGAATCTCTCAGAAAACAATGAGGAATAAGGTGTTCCGACCTTATTTATGAAAGTTTGTTCTTGTGTTTTGATGATATACTTGTTTATAGCAATGATGTAGACACTTATGAGAGACATCTAGACTTGGCTATAACCTTGTTGAAGGAGACTCAGCTAAACTTGAATGCGAAGAAGTGCAAATTCGGCCAGAGACAAATTGAATAACTTGACCACTGGATTTTAGTAGTAGGAGTGAGTGTTAACTAAAGGAAAATTAAGTGATGTTAAAGTGACCCTCACCTACTAGTTTGAAGGAGCTGAGAGGTTTTCTAGGACTCATAGGCTATTACCGACATTTTATGGCAAAATATGAGACTCTTGCTTGGCCTCTCAGCCAATAGCTTAAGAAAGATTCTTTTGATTGGAATGAAGCAGCAGAGAAGGCATATCAATTACTTAAACATGGTATGACAATGGTCCTAATGCTAGCCCTTTCGTATTTCACTCAAACCTTTGCTGTAACATCCCACCCCCTCCTGCAAGGATAAAATGGTAAAATTGGCATAGGATGAGACTAATAGGGAATAATTAGTACTGTTCATGCATAATAGGATTGATACAC
>JANZLD010000001.1:24313792-24325579 GCA_026413575.1 Erythroxylum carthagenense
AAAAAGGGTTATTACTGAAATTGGGCCCTAATTGATCAGTGAAACTGTTTTGATTGTACTGCATTGAAAACAATGTGTTATCGACTTTTAACTTTATTTGGCCCAAACTGAAAATGGACTTATGTCTATGTTAGTGTTTCAAAAAAAAATTTATACCGATATGTGAGCGATTGACTGGTTTAGCATGCTACCTTCGCGAGCACGAACTCGGATATCTCCGTCGATGTCGGGTTTGGGTCTTGCGGAGGTGGGATGCTACATATGTGTAATGTCTACCATATGCCAGATATGAAGAAAGATTTACTCTTAATTTCACAACTCACATCTTTAGGAAATTATGTAGTGTTTGATCTAAATGATGTTAAGGTGTACTAAAGTTTGAAGCCAACAAGTACATCAATCATAGAGGGGCAACACATAGAGTCTGCCTATGTTATGTTTGCTCAATTGGCATATGTAAATAAGACAAGGAAAAATGAAAAACTTGATATGTGGTATGTAAGGCTTACACATGTGAGTTATCAAAAGCTGAAGGCAATAATGAAGAAATCCTTGCTTAAAGGTTTTCCTTAGTTAGATGTTCATGATGAGACAATATATGTTGGATGGAAATATGGAAAAGCACTTCAACTCCCTTACGAAGAATCTACATACAAAGCTAAGATGCTGCTTGAGTTGATGATCCATTCTGACATTTTTGGATGAGTGAAACAACCATCCATTAGTGGATTTCAATACATGATTACTTTTATTAATGATTATTTAAGGTATGTATGGGTTGACTTTATTAAAGAAAATTATGAGGCAATAATCAAATTTAAGGAGTCAAAGAAAAAGTGGAAAAAGTAAGGAGAGGAATATTATGCCTCCGTATAGACAATGGGGGAGAGTATACATCTAATTTTTTTTAACTACCTACAAGAAAATAAAATTTGTAGGCAATTTAGTTTTCTGAGCACCACTAAAAGGAAGAATTGCCACTTGGCATAAATATATAGAAGTATGTTACATGCCAAAAGTATACCACCTAGATTTTGGGCCAATTGTATAAAGATAACAGTACATGTTATAAACAGATTGTCTCAAGCTACATTGCAGTTTATCTCACCATTTGAAAAAATGTGGAAGATCAAACCCACAGTTAGTCATTTTCGAGTCTTTGGTTATGTTTGCTATATGTTTGTACTAGACCACCTGCGGAGTAAGTTTGATAAAAAGGCAATTCGATGCATATTTGTGGGATATGACAGTGAACGAAAAGGTTGGAGATGTTGTGATCTAATAACAAATCAATGCCATTTTTCTAAAAATGTGGTATTCGATGAGGCATCATTATGGTAGTTGCCACAAGTAGTTTTGTTACCTGATTATGAAGTAATAGAGGAAAAGCTACAAGAAAAGAATTAAGAGCCATCTAAGATTGACAAATCATAAGAGTCAGTTGAAGAAGTAAGATCAGTAGAAGAGTTGGTAGAGATTAGTGACATGTCATCAAAGAGAAGTCCATAACAAGCTGGAGTGCATTGTACAACTTCTGAAGAAGAAAGATTATATCAATTAAAAAGAGCCAGAAGAACAAGAAGTTCTTCAACAATCTTTACACAAGTTAATTAGAAAAAGAAGGTCGAATCCCAAGTATACAAATGCAGTATTAACATAAGAAAATGAAATAGTTAAGTCAATAAGCTTTGAATAAGCATCACAAAGCTTAGACTAGAAGAAAGCAATGGATGAAGAAATTCAAGCATTAATAGATAATCAAACTTAGGACTTAGTGCCACAACCTAAGAATGCATAACCAATTCAAGGTAAAGAGACAACCTAATGGAATGATTGAAAGGTACAAGCCTTGATTAATTGCACGAGGGTTTTCTCAGGACTATGGGCTAGACTATGATGAAACATTTAGTCCAGTAGTAAAGATCACAAAGGTATGTATCCTGCTTGCCCTTGCAACTAATAAATCTCAGAAACTCTAGAAATGGATGTAAATAATGCCTTTTTGCATGGATAACTAGACAGAGAAGTATATATGGAGCAACCTTAGGGATTTGAAGACAAAGTTTATGCAGGCTATGTTTGTAAACTAAAGAAGGCCTTTTATATGCTAAAGAAAGCGCCAAGGGCATGGTATGTTACGATTACTGAATTCTTAATACAAAGTGGATACACAGTAGTTTTAGCAGACTCAAGCTTATTCATGAAAAATAAGAATGGAAAGTTGGCAATAGTGATAGTCTACGCCAATGATCTTATCATTACTAGTGATACTGAAAAAGAAGTTTAGCAGATTCAAAATAATTTTTCAATGTTCTTCCAAATGAAGGAACTTGGTGAATTGGAGCATTTCCTTATACTTGAAGTAGAACAAGTCAAAGAAGGATTGTTCTTGTGTCAACAAAAGTATGTTAAAGACTTGTTATATAAGTTTCTTTCTACCCCAAAGGAGGTGAATACTAAACTTTGTTCAGAAGAAGGTCGTGAGATAGAAGATCTAGCAATGTATCGACCACTTGTGGAAATCTTGATTTATCTGACAATAACTCGACCTGACATAGCATTTGTTGTTAAAGTGGCTAGTCGATTCATAACAATCCAAGAAAACCTCATTTAGATGTAGTTTGATGTATACTCAAGTATATTAAAAGAACTCTTTACCTATGACTACTATATAAAAAGGGAAGCACATGTAAGATAGTGGGATACTATGATGCCGACTATATTGGACCAGGATACTAGAAGATTAACCACCGGATATGTGTTTAAACTTGAATGTGGAGCAATCTCTTGGTGTAACAAAAGATAACCAATAGTCTATTTGTCATCTACTAAAGCTGAGTGAGATGCATGGATAAAGCAGCTACAGTTGATCTTCATCAATCAATGGACTATCCAATAGAGCTAAATTGACAATCAATCATCAATACGTTTGGCAAAAAATTCGACGTTTTATGTAAGAACCAAGCATGTGGAGGTATACTATCACTTTGTCCGAGAAAAAGTGCTATAAGGACATATCAAGATGAAATATGCAATGATAGAAGACCAGAAAAAAGTGCTATAAGGACATATCGAGATGAAATATGCAAAGATAGAAGACCAAGTTGCAGACTTATTTACTAAAGGAATCAACATAACAAAATTTGAAGAATTTAGAAGGCAACTTGGTATGACTTCAAAAATAGGGGAGTAGTCGGTGAGGGGGAATGTTAAGAAGTCACCATCATCTCTCTTGATCTCTTTAGAGTCTTCATATTTGTCCTATATACATAAATAATATTTTATTATACAAACATTCCATAATATAATAGAATAATATTTAGAATACTATAGAAAGACTAAAAGTTGGTTGATAACCAACTTAGTATATTTATAAAAGGAGCTAAGATCGCACGCACGTGTGAATAGTAATTAATGAGGCAAAGTAAAGTGTGTATAAGTGACCAACAATTAATTTTGAGTGAGTGCAACCGTTGAAAGTGAGGCGTCCGTCATGAATGAGTAGAGAATGTGTGAATATTGTTTGTAAAATATTATAATTAATATATTTTGTTTTGAGTTTCTTTTCAATTCAGTCCTTCACGCATTCTGACAAATATCAACATAAAGTTGTTGTCGCTTCCTTGAATAGAAGAACTTATTGAATTCTAGGAGTCACCATGAGTTATCGTCAATAATATATACCTGTGACGTGAAATAAACTCTTTAAGCTGGCATTTTTCTCTCTTTTTATATATTTATTTTCACATAAACACTTTCAGTGGCCTGAGAAATAAAATATGCCATCAAATCAAGAACATTACACTTCCACCTTACTTTATTCGTTTTACCAGTTCATCATTTTCATTTTATAATATCCATCTACTATTCTTTGTTTCTCTGGTAACTAGCTTTATTTTGTCATCTTCTCAACTCATCAACACCAGCTTCTCATACGTACGTCCATCCTTCACAAGTTTATAACACCTTCAACCTCTCGACAACAATTGAAGTTTCAGTTTTATATACCACTCTTCTAGGGGTGCATAGGTGCACTTGCAACGGTGTTTTACAACGAGATTTGTACAATTATGAATGCCTTGAAAAATAAAAAGGTTTAGCGTATATCAAATACTATTTGAATGTCTAAAATATCTCTGAAAAATTAAAAATTAACCTCTTTTACAGCATAAATTCTGATTCATATAAAAAAGAGAGAGTTCTAAAAAGAAGAATTATCCATGAGTTTGAGTATGTATCCTTAAATATACACATTAACAACCTTCAGCTCTCTTCTATATTAAAAGAAGGGTTTCCTTTTGTTATAACCAAAATTAAGGAATGGTTTCTGGTTTGGTCGGGTCGACCGCACAGCGCTATGGGCCGATCGGTCCACGCTCACTTTTACGCCAGGCCCAAGCCCGATACGCATTCCTTACGGCCCGTCAGCATGAGAACTTTCCATGCAGAGATAGAACTCTACGTGAAAATCTAAACCTAGTTGCAGAACCGTATATAAGGTATCGTTCTCCCATAACTCAGGTACGCAATCATAACCTAGCTTTTCTCTCTGCATTCCGCAGCCTTTCCCTCACCAGAAAACTCACTTGAGCGTCGGAGGGGCTAATCGGGACATAACTCTCGACGTGCCTTCACTGTTTTGCAGGTATCTTCGCGTCGTACTCATCACAGAAGGAAGAAGGCGATGGACTTCAATGGCAACGCACCGTTCGGCCAGAACCTGACAGAACCAGTTTCCTTTTGTTATAACAAAAATTTGTTATACCATTATGCTGGAGTAGATTTAGAGCAGAGACCATCTTAAGGAAAACATTTGCTAGTGTTTCTTACGCTTGATTTTTGCAATTTCAAGTATGAATATGGAAGGACAAGCTAAAATAGAGATTAAAAAAGAGAACTAGAATCATTCAACAAAATAAGTAGCTTAACATCAATGTTACTAGTAATGCTGTAAGATGAGCATTAAAGAAGTCTTCAGCCATGGTATAACAGTGCATGGTTCAACTCAGAAGACATACTAATTCAGCTAAGGCAGCCTCAGGTACGATCTCACTTAAAAGGGCCCTTCACCCTTCGACGGAGCCATCCAGAAAAGTCATCAAGACGATATTACAATTAGGTTTTAGTTCAAGGTGATCTGAGCTAATGGTAACCATATAAGCAAAACCCACTAAGCACGCTTCTAGTAGAAATTATCGAATGAGCATCGCCTCTAGATAAAATGTCCGAGCCATGGGAATCTCCAAATGAAAAAAAGGGGGTGAATTAATGTATTATTTTCTTTCTCAGTTATCTATATATTGGCAACACAAGAAGAAGATGGAAATTAAAATTGGAACCTCATTCATTTATGTCTATGTCAGTGATGATCATTGAAGTACTTCAGTCAATAATGTAACAGATTATGGATGTAAGGTGTTGCCCACATCTCAGTTTTAATTCAGTAAAATAGGAAACGGGAGAAACAACAATAATACGGTACTTATTATGTTGAGATTTGATCTCTTTTCCTCACTTCTTAAAAAAAAAACTTATTAATATAATTTCAAATCCTAATAATCCAAATTTTCTCTATTTAATATAAATTTCATTCGAATCAAATATATTTTGTAATTATAAATATTCAATCCTTATATGAGTTTAGGCAGAATTTTTAAAGTGTTTAAAATCATACAAATGAGTTGAAGATGAATATTAAAATTTCACAAATATTAAACTTTATAAATGTTGAAAATTATATATATATATTGTAAGTTAGAGAAAAATATGATCGGATGAGAGAAAAAAATGACAATACAAACATTTCAGAAGACAAATACAGAGTTCAAATACAAATTGATGATTGAAGTAGGGAAGCCGAAAGATCATGAGATTCTATTAGACATGGCGACTAGACTTAAACCATAGTGCAATCAGTGGGCTTGAAGGAGAGAGTCATAGCTTGAAGATCATAGCCAACCAATAAATTGGACTGCGCCAAGTTACCGAAGATTGAACCAACACTTATATCAGTAGGAATAAAAGCAAAGCAGTCTACTCCCTCTGCTGCTTCAATGAATATGGTTCCTTGATTCAGCTTCACGTCTGCACCTTTGAAGTGAGCAGTGAGCATAGGAATGTTAAGTTGAGAATCTGAAGTGTAACATAGTTGGAAAACTCCGTTTGGATCTTGAGTTTGTTTTCCTCCAGCAACCTTGTCAACTTCTGAGGACAAGGCCGAGAAGAAGTCTTGAGGAATTAGTGTCAATGTCGTCCCAGAGTCGATGATGATGTTACCGTCAGATGATCCACTGGAAGAACTTCTATACGGTATCTTTTTATCACCAACACTGATTGCTTCTAGGGTGAGATAGTAGAAAGTATTCGGGGTTCCTATACTTAATGGTGTTGAGACTACTCCATTCCCTGAAACCACAGCATCGTTGCCGAAGTTCAACTTACTCGAGTAGTTTTTAGACTGGGAGGTAAGAGGCACTAAACAATAAGAGAATTTGCCACTGATTGAAGAATCCAATTGCCTGATGAGAGACAGTTGGCCACCTCCAAGACCTATAATGCCTGAACCCTTGGCATCAAAAGTTCCACTGTTGTCATGTCCACAACCAATTATTGTTTTGGGGAAGGACATTGGACGACCATTTGTGGAACCCAATGTTACTGTATCTGCAGCTAGGTTTCCGTTAGTATAAGACTGATCTCCATACTGATATTGGTATTGGCAAATATTGGAAGAGGAACAAAAAGATTGGTCCAGGTAACTGCATTGCTTCGACCTGCAAGTAAAATCTCTGTAGGTTGTGGAAGAGTTTGGATTGAAAAGAGGATCATCTTGTTTGTAACAATTTGTGCAAGGCCTGCACTGGCTCCAAATGAGGTCGCTTCCCGTGTCGGCAATGGCTACAATATCAAAAGGTGGAGTGCCAAATGAAACTTTCATGAGGTATTCACCTCCATCATTAGTCACCCTTGTTTGAGGAGAGTCTGTAGATTCAACAGCTGAAGGATAAAAATGGCCGAGACGTTGAAGGGAACGACGGAATGCATTAACCAAGCGTTGAGAAGGAGTTTCTTTAGGATCGTAAAAAGGAGACCTTGGAGAATCCCTGTGAATTAGTTCCACGCTAAACCCTCGGCGGTTAGCCTCCACGAGGTGGAAAGTAGAAGAGCATGAGATGGAACTTGCTATCCCAAGAAGAAAAGAGCAAAAGGCAGCTCTGAAATAGGCCATTCCTTATATTTGCGTCAGAGAGAAATGCAAGAGAGCAGAAATTGATTGATGAACACAATCTGGCTTGATGGAGTATATCTATGCGACAGAGGGTATGATGTAGCATAACTACAGAAGTAGATTCAATTGGAAGTATAATATGTATATAGCTGTTTATCATTTCCATATTCCTGAAATTAACTATTCATTCATTTGAGCAAGATGCTTGGAAATGGAGGGGTTTCTGTTATTGACTACGCGGAGAATGTTGAACAAAAAGATATCCCGACTAGATTCTATGGTTGGCAATGTGAGTATGAAAAGGACTAATCCGCTATTAGCAAAAGATAATTACTTCTGTTAAGGAAAAATGTTTTAACTTATGTATATTAACAAGTTTCTGTTGCATATTTCACCCTAACCACCATTTACCAATTAAATTTAAGACACATCATCTTATTTCCAGCAAACTATATACTAGCTAGGGTTGAGGATAAACAACCCTAAACTAATAAAACTTTCGGGTCCAACTAAGTGGCCGTAAAAGAAATAGATATATATATATATATAAAGACATTAATGATGTCCTCCACTAACTTTCGACACAATACATGGATAGAGTGTAAGGATGGGGAAAAAGGGTCCGATCCACTCCATAAAAATTCGAAGTTAAGCTCAATTTCAAATAAATCGAATTTTTTTTTCATAAAATTAAATTTATTTTAAAAATTAAAATTTGACATGATAAATATGTTCAATTTCTTGAAAGTTTAAACTTAAATTTATTAAATTATCTTTAACTTGAGAATTGAATATCAAAACTCAATCCAGCTCGTTATTAATAATAATTTGAGTGCTCTAATCTTATAGGTATTTCATACTTAAATCATGTCATCCATGAGTATATTCCACGTAGTAAAATGATGCAACCAATATGTATAGTTAATCTAACCACTGTTTCACATACTTTATAATTATACCCATACCTTTACCTATACACAATAATCAATTACTTCTCAATCTATTATAATGAATAAAAGTTTCACCACCAAATTTATTTGAATACTCGGAGTAAATTCACTCCACAGAAAAATAATTGCAAATACTACACAACTGTTTATAATTTTCAAAAATCAGATTATGTTTATTATCACAACTTTGATTAATTTTTGATTAATTGTAAAGAAGGAATATGATTACATAAAATTTGTTCTTTAATTATAGAATTATGATTATGACATAGATTTAAGAAAACAAGCATCACTATTTAATATTTTAATAATGGATTTTAAAATAGAATGATTCTTTAAAATTTTTTACTGTAGTAATGAAAATTAATTTTACACATGTACCATATTTTAATATGGCTTAAATATGATCTAAGAATAAAAATGAAAAGAAATAATTAATCAAATGAATTTGAGAAAATTTCCCTAATCTTCACATATTTATATACAATCTAAAATGATATATGACATTGAAAATTGAAATGCTTATAAAAATGGTATCTAAATATAAAATCAAGAGATGATAAATGATCTTTAGCTAATTCTTAAAGTTTCATTAAAAATATGTGCAAATTTAATATAAATATCTGAGTATCAAATCAAAAGGTTTACACTTTTTTCACAGCTTTTATGATGTGCCATTCTGTAACTATTGTTCTGCATCAGATTTTTTGATAGGTTATTATGCCAAAATTTGTAATTGATCAGGCATATTAAGCATATTTTAAAACATACGTTATGGAAATACGTTATGGCCAAACATTCTAATATTCTCAATGTGAACCTTTTATTAAACTCACGCGTAGCTTCTTTCCTGAATTGTTAATAAGAAATCAAGCATCGATTAAACAGAAATAAAAACAATAAATTACATGTTTATTGGTCCACTTTGTAAAGAATCCAGCTTCATTTGCAAAAAGCTAAAGTTGATCTAAAGATTTTTTTTTAAAAGTATCACAACAACAAAATTGACTTTTAGCTACATGGACAACTCAGCTTTTGGTGATGATTTTTAATAACATTACCAAAATTTTATCTTTCTGTGATGTTTAATAGAATTGTCACTAAATGCATGTCTTTGGGGATGATTTATGGGAATTGTTGCAAAATACTCATCCTTTTGCTACAATTTAGTATTTCGTTGCCAAAGTTCGAGTTTTTGGTGACGATTTTGTGAATCGTCTAAAAAAATTGGACTTTTGGTGACAAATTTTTTAAATCATCTTCAAAAGTTCTAACAATAAGATCAAATTTAATATTATTGACAATAATTCTAAGTGTAAAAATAAATTTAGCTAACAAAATTATCAAATCAATTCAATAATTTATGAAACTATAGACTCAAAATTAATTAATATTACATAGATTTATACTTTTTATTTTTATTTTCAAATATTTTTAATATGAAGTTTGTAATATAATGATCATATATGTTTCTTACAAAAAAAAACAATAAATATTGAAATATGGTAAGTAATATAATATAGTGATATATGTTAATTAATACAAGATTTTAATTAAAAGTTTAATAATTCTTATAGACAAAACAATAAAAAAAAGTTTCATGCCTATTCCATTGAAAGGAAAATAAATAATTATTTTTCTAAATTTAAAGTGATATGAGACTCGGTAAAAAAGATAAAGGAGTTCCCTATGTTTGAATTTCTAAAAAGGCTCCTTGAATGTTCGAAGCCCCAATTGAAATAGTCAAAGACTTTCCCTTAGGTGTTGGTTTATTGAAACCCTCTTTCAACAACTTCTTGGCTTTAATTAAACTAGCAGAAGATACAATAAATCATTCTTTAGATGTAGTATGAATTACTAAAATTAGATGAATCGCACGTACAATGCGTTTTAGCTAAAAATCAAATAGTATAGAACTTAAATAGCTAAATTAAACAGTATAAGCAACCCAAATTCGAATATATGTATACTTGATTGAAAAGACATAGTTTTTGAAAACGACGACTGTTTCAAAATAACCAATTTATCTAATCCTATACAGACCATCGGGACATTGTTACTACCTCCATTTTCATTTATGTTCTCTTGAAGATTCAAGGAAGTTTTACACAACCAATAGTATATATAATCAAACGTTCACCTAATTGATTCCTACCAGAAAATGAGACATAGACAATAAAGAAAGAAAGCTAACTTGGATAATACTAAAAACTTCGACGAAGAAGGTCGACCATTGACGGCAAGGGATGATTAGACTTTGATGAGGAGATTTGTTGTCCATCGATATGTTCTTCCTCAAGGAGAATTTTCTACAAAATTAGTTAATAAGTTGACATTCTGTGATGAATTTATATAAACAGTTTTATTATAAAAAGTCAATAGAAAACTTCTTATTTGAATGTTCCAACATTCTAGCAATATTAATTTTGTGATCTATTAACTGAGACTACTTCATATAATAAGGTTGAGAATGTTAAGTGTGCATGTACTATTTTTAGGGGATGAATAATTTAATGTCCTTTCTTCTAAATTCACTATTATGATAAAAATAGTTGGGTCTCCCGAGCCCCTCCTCAAACATAGAGACAGCTACTATGATGGAATTCAAGATAAAATGAAGTACATAAACATCATTTACAGAAGTTAAATACTTTCGTAAACCTTTCATCAAAGAGTTAGCGAGATTTCTTTAAACAAGCATGGAAGGTGAAAAAAAATGTCAACCCATATATACACAACCAATATAGAAACACAATTCACCATCTTCTAAATACAAACACACATAAAAATCCATATACCATAAGCAAAACACAAAATCCACATAAACTCCAAAACATAGTAGAAAAATAGAACATAATAAAGAGGGTTCTTGAAAACAAACAAAGAAGAACAATACTAACACAATAGCTTATGCTTCTTCGACAATGACAACCACAACATAGGAGACGGTCACAATAGAGGAGACGATATGTCTTCAACAGTGAACCAAGAGGAAATACCGGCTAACACGAAAATCAAGAGAGCTTCATTTTGGTATTAATAGGTAATGAAAATGATGTCGCTTTCAACAATTCGAAGGAAATATACCATTTGGCGATGATTTAGAAAATTGTCACCAAGTGGTGCCCCATTACCATTTGGCTTAACCTTTGATGAAAAAATTATATGTAATATACAAATTTTATATAACAGTACCAAATTTATATATAATAAATAGAGAATTATGATACTATATTACGTAAGTAAAATACGAGAAAATTTATCTATTATCTATACATTCATAAATCATTATACTAATTACAATTATTATCCATACATTAATATAACATTATATTAATTACCATATATAATTATATTTACTACAATATAATTAAAAATAATTACAAAATAGTTAAAAATAGAAATCAATATTAAATATTATTATCATATTCTTAAAATAAAATTTAATATTATTGACAATGATTGTAAGTCTAAAAATAAATTTAGTTAAAATCAATGTCAGTTAAAAAATTTATAAAACTAAAAACATAAAATTAATTTATATTACACAAATTTATACTTTTTATTAATCTCTTTTAAAATATAGGATTTGATAATTTTATGTGGTTT
>JANZLD010000001.1:24426746-24436981 GCA_026413575.1 Erythroxylum carthagenense
GTGTTACTTATCAAATTAAGAATCATAACATTTTAAGACATAATGTTACCGTAGATAGGTATTTTATAACATATTGTTAAAAGTGTTACTGTCTAGTGTTACTGTATGTCATTTTTGTTGTAGATATTTTAGCAAAAATACACTCCCTTACCTGTTGTGGATTTCTACTGATGTTTTGAAACCTACGTATGTTCCTTTCTGCCTATATTTCTTTAATGCAAGTTGCAAAGGAAATTAGGCAGATAATAAAATTAGGATGGGAAATGGACTTTAGTATGATAAACCGTTACAGTATCACTGTGAATTAAAGTGTGCTTAGGGACCACGAACATTTTTGTCTTATCCAAGACCAAATATCTCTAGAGAAGTGACACTTAAAGAAAAAAATGGTCCATATTGAGTTACACAGTACACAAACCTGCATTGAATTTAAGAAAGAAATCTTATCCATTGTAAGGTAGTGAGCCATAGGATGAATCAGGAGCTAGGTAATAGCTCTTAATTCCAGACCACTTCATACTATTCCATTTTGATATTTCTTCGAAACAACCATTCCCTACAACTTTTTGTTGTAAATAAACCTTGCAGATGGTTTCTCCAAATATATATGTTAAGTATCAATAAGTTAGGGGAGTAGTTGGGTTGTAGGTAGTGAATTGTCGGGAATTCCATCCACTGACCCTGCTTAATAAAGGTCTTATCCTTAGCAATTGAGGGAAGGTGGCTCAGTGATTGAATGACAATCTAATTCCTGATTTGTTTTCCATTTCCTATCCAATTGTCATACAAAAAACTAGCCCTCACTTCATCCCCCTACCTGACATGAAATTTCAGAACCCAATTCCTCCTTTATCTTCATCAATTGTGATAGAAACCAAGAGTGGGAGGTCTTTGAGTTAACAGTCCATATACTTTGACCCTTTTCGGACATAAGCATGGAGCCATTTAACCCATAGGATGTCATCTCCTTGCAGGGTAGACCAGAATTTCTTCATCAAGAGAGCTTTATTGTATTATTTAATAGGAATAATTCTAAGGCCTCCCAACAGCTTAGGTTTGTGGAAATTAATCCACTTTACCTTGGCATGCCCCTTATTAAGGACACCTCCTCCCTACAGAAAGTTTCGCATTAACTTTTCAAATGATTTAATGACTCCTTTTGTAAGCACCATATTCAAGGACTGATAAGCATGTATGGAGTTAAGCACGAAATTGACTAGTTGTAATCTTCCTCCCAAAGATAGAGCATAGTTAGTTAAAAAGGACAATCTCTTTTGAATTCTTTCAATAAGAGGATAACATTTATAAAATTGGATCCTTCTGGAAGTAATTGGTAGGCCTAAATAACATAGGGGAGTTTGTTTTCATTACATTCCAGTTAAAGAGAAGACTCGTCCTTCCATATGATCTGCATTTTTAGAAAGAACAAAATGGCTTTTTATTATAATTAATTGTCAATCTAGACATAGGCTAAATTGGTTCAAAGAAGCCATAAGGAGCTTGATAGAATCCTAGTCAACCTTAGAGAATAGAAAAAGGTCATCTGCAAAACATAAGTTCACCAAAGAGACTTTCTTGCATCAGCTATGATGTTTAAACTGTGAACCCCTACTAGGATTATGCTTCAAGAGCGAAGTTAGGGCCTCTATGCATAATATAAATATATAAGAAGACATGGGATCCTCTTACCTAAGTCCTCTTTTCTTGTGAAAATTTCTTTTAGGAGTACCATTAACTATAACAGTATAAGAAGGAGTAGTAATACAAACTTCAATCAATTTAATGAACAAACTTTAAAAACCCATCACATTAAGTAATCTCAAAATAAAGTTCCATTCTACACTGTCAAAAGCCTTCTTAAAATCTATCTTGAAAAACAGTTATTTAGAGTATTCTTCCTCGAGTAGCTTCTTAACAATTCTTGCACTATGGAGATGTTATCTCCTATTTGTTTGCCCTATAAGAAGACATTTGATTATCATTAATCAAGAACCCCAAAACAATTTTTAGTCTATTGGTAATAATTTTTACAGTCACTTTATATAAGAAATTAGAGCAAGCAATAGGCCTGTAGTCCTCCAAGGATGCTAGATAGCTTAATTTAAGGATTAAACAGAGATAGGTTTTATTGATTTCCTTTAAGAGGATTCCCGAAGAGAAGAATTCTTTGACAACTTCTTTCACCATTGAGCCAATCCCAGGCCATGCTTTATGAAAAAGGAAGCCATTGAAACCATCAGGTCCTAGAGCCTTTTTAGGATTCATTAGGAAGATAGCCTTCTTTATTTTCGAATGTTCAACAGTTCTAGTTAATAATGCTTTATCTTCATTGGATAGCTTGTTATAAATTACAAATTCCAAGAGTTGAGTATGTATAGTTATATTTCGAGAGATATAGACATCTTTGAATACTTCTCACCTTCTTACAACAAATCCTCATGCTTACTTATCTTTCTCCCATCTAGCATATTTACTTCCTTCATAAAGTTATAATTCTCTCGAGCAATTATTGAGTTGAAGAAGAATTTGGAATTTTTGTCACCTTGTTTAAGCCATTTAACCCTGGTCTTTTGCTCCATAACACTATCATGATTGTTTAGAGCTTGCAAACAGTCTAACAGAGCAGATTTCTCCCGAGATAAGAGGGAACTATCTCCAAGATTATAGGAAAGAGTATGCTGAACTTGGGATAACTTGTCCCTAGCTACTGATATGGCTTGAAAAGTGCCCTCCCCAATCTGTTTCTTTAGTAACTTTAAGCTCTCTCTAATTGGAGAGTTTCATTTACATTTGTTGTCACCCCATCCCTTAAACAATCCTGAAAAACCATCTTCATTGATCATGTAATTGTTGAATCTAAAAGGATGGCAACGCTTTACCTTTACGACAAATCCTTCACAATCATTAGGGTATGATCCAAAAACATAGGGTCTAAGAAAGAGACCTTACTTTTAGGGAATTGTTGTAACCATGCTTGGTTGACCATAACTCGGTCTAACATTTTCCTGAGAGACCATCCATTAGTTTGCTTATTACTTTAAGAGAGAAAATAACTAGTCACCTTTAGGTTTAGAGCTCCTAACTGATTAACGCAATCCTTAAATTAGCACAATAATTTCTTAAGGAAAAATGTCCTTCTGCTTTCGTTATATTTATAATTAAAATCTCTTGAAATGAGCCAAAGACCTACCACTCTTCTTTGAAAACTCAGTCAGCTCTTCCAAAGATCCTTCCTTTGAAAAAAATGGTTGAAACCATACACTATCGAGGTTAAAAAAAAAGATGTATTCTGCTCATCAAAATGCTACTTTGTGTGTATGACTTGCATCTCCATTTATAACACCTCAATTTTTACTATTTAGGATCAAAACCAACAATAATTCTGCAATATGCATGAGCTTGATGATTGGAGAGAGATCGCCACTTATTACCTAACTTACTAAGAAACTGGAGATTCTCTAATATGTTTTTTGTTTCCAAAATAGCAAAAATAAAAAAATCCTTAGCCAAAAAATCCGTTAGGGCCAAAAGCTTTTTGGGGCAATTAAAGCCCCTAACATTCCAAACTACAATCATAAAGAAATGGCTTTGAAGCTTTGACCTTTGCTCTTGATACCCTTCTTGTTGGAGTATGTGAATATAATTCCCTGGAAAGCAAGTGTACTTACATGTAACTTAATCTTCTCCAGTTACAGTTTTGTAATAAAAATATTTATTGTTAATAAATCAATTGAGTTTGGTTTTTATGGGCATTATATATCTAGTCATAAGGTACCGAGATTCTTTTGTAAGCAATATATATATACATAGAGATTTATGAGAAATATGTGTATTATAAGAATCTAAAATAAGGGATTCATAATTGAATAATCAAGTTGGTCGCTTGATTATAATTTAGACTGTAATGTTGTGATTTGTCTCCATGTAAGTAAAAGAGTTTACTTCAAGAGAATGATGAGTTTCATATCATGATAGTAATCGACTATCGATAATGACACTAATAAATGAATCTAGAATCAAGTATGTTTTTAATAATAAAGTAGGTCGTTATTTTAGTCTTAAAACATACATTTTAGCATTTCCTTATTATGGACCACAATCTTGATGAGTGATGAACTCGTATATCTTTAATTATAATTCTTGATATGATCAGAATAGATTTTTATAGAATATTAATCCAGTGTTCGCATATTGGAATTATTAATTAACATGTATCAAATAGAAAGTTTATGGTGATATCATCACTTTTAGATGTTTTATGGAGATTGGTGATTAAACTAGGGCTAGGAGTTTGATAGATTAGCTACCCATCAAGTCTTAACACCAAGATGAGATCTTATGTGTTAATCATCATATAGAGTAAAACAAGAGATTTAGAAGAAAAAATCAACATAAGGGTAAAATAGTAATTTTAACCCTTTTGTTGTGTAGATGGCTATAATAAGGTTCATAATAGGGTTTGCAATTGGATATATTATTTGAAATATATGTTCTCATAATATTTAATAATTCAAGAATTCAACTAATTGTCTTTAGTGAAATGACATTTAGTTAATAAGATAGAATTAATTTTCATGAAATTAAATTAATCATGGGCTTATTGGAGCTTCAATTATCTAAGTCCAATAAGATTCTCCACTTGGCTTCAAGGAAGGTTATCAAACAAAGTAAGAAACATAAGTGGAGGTTTCAAAGCCTATGATTGAATGTTAGGCTTGCACTAATTAATGGTTCATTAGAAGCCCAAATGAACATTTAGAAATGGGCTAGAATTTGGTTTAATTTAATTAATTATATTAATTATATTAAAACAAAATTCTTAAAGAAATAAAAGGGAATTTCAGTTTTAATGGCTGAATGTGCAACTACACACTTAGCATTGAATTGCTAAATAAAGATGGTATTTATCATGCTTTATCATCATTAAATGAAGTTATGATCTTACCATTAAATAGTTTCTTTTAATGATGGCATGTTATGAAACCTTTTTAGCATTCATTTGATTAAAGGTGAAAGAAGAGTATTTGATGGATGATCTTCCTTCTTTCATCACTAAAACCTAAATTGACATGTCATTTTAGGTTATTGGTCTTTTCATATAGCTATCTTAAAACAAATGAGAAGAGTCTCATTTAATGGCTTCTTTATGTTTGATTAAAGAAAGGTATGATGCATTAGATGCTCCTCTCTTCTTTCTTTTCATGTATAACCAAAATTGACAATGAAAAAGAGAGGTGTTCTCTCTCCTTTCATGCATGTATGAGTCGAAATTTGTATGAGAAGTGTCTCATCTTTGGCTTCTTTCTTCCAAGAAAAATCTCCCCCAAAGTTTTCTTCTCCTTTCCCACTAAAGGATCTTGTTAACCAAGTTGTCTAAGAAGAATAACTGATAGATAGGATTAGTCAAGGAGACAATATCGAGAAGAGGAAACAATAACAAGAAGAAGATGATACATCACCTTGGAGAGGATATATTTCCAAAGATAGGATAACATAGTAAGGAGTTAAAGTTGTAGTAAAGGAGTTAGTAATATTTCTGCCAAAAGTTGTAGTAACGGAGTTTGTAATATTTCTGCCATATTGTTCTTATGTTAAATATTATCTTTATACTGTATCATGTATGAATTGATATGTTGATTTGGTTATCTTGCTTCCACTATGTTATGATTTCTAAAAAAGTTTTGAAATCTACCATTTAACTAAATCTTGTATATTTTCTTTTTTGATCCAACACTTCCTCCGTTGACACTAGTAAACTATTCTGCAACCTCTTTTCCTTCAGCATTGCTCGATGTTAAAGGTAGGCAGTTGCCTCCATATCATCACCTTTTTCTCCCTTATGTGCAGTTGGGATGTCTTCTTTAGGATCTTCTTTGGTAATGTTTGTTTCCACTTCCTGCTTAGGCTAGATTGCCACATCTGAATCAGGTAGTGCTTGATCAACTTTGGACATGTTGTTACTTTATTTCAACTCGTCATTTCCAACCTTATCCACCTGATTTTGATCCCTTATGATTAGTTCTTCTTGGGACATAATTTAACATAATACCTGCTCATCATTCCTATCCTTATCATCTTGATCTATACGCATTAGTTCTATATAACTCCCTTTCTTGAAGATTTTCCTAGTTGGTATCCACCTTTTGTCTTGTAGCTTCAAAGAAGGCTTCCAATGGTAGTCCATTGTTACAGTATCTTCATCTAATGTTCCGCTTAAGCCTAACCTCATAATAGGAACTTAGTTTGGTAAATTCTTAAAGATTTCCATAGTAAGACATAGTCGAGCATAGCCTAATCTTTTCCTTTTTATTGTATTTTCATCCATGCATCAAGGCTTCCCTAAATAACTTGTAATCATACTAAGGCCCTTGGTAGTCCAATATTCCAACAGAACATTATACAACTTAACTGACTTTAACTTTTTTGTTTAAGGTTAGAACCTCAACTACCAGCTTTGTAGAAACAAGGGTAGGTTCATCACATGCCAATGTCCTTCTTCTAGGACTTTAAGAGCCTGAGCTTTGGAGGAAAAGGTAAATAACAATAAATTTTTCTCAACTACCAGTACCTCTAACAAGCCTTTGTTCTTTCAAGTAATGTTTGCCCACTTTTGTAGCACTAGATATGGTAGCCTTTTCTCTAAAAAGAACCCCACCGTAAAGAGGAACCCTTTTCAAGTAGCTTGGAAACAATTAAGGTATAGGAGGGTAACAAGGGAAAATCAAAGGGAGAACATGCATAAAAGGCAGGAGGTTCAGGTGTAGGCATGGTTGATAGACAAGGGAATGTAATGCAATGCATAGACAGGGAAAAGATTACAAAAAGTAGTTACCAAGTGAGGAAATACAGTCAAAACAGACTGCAAGGAAAGAAAAAAAAACCCCCTAGCAGCTAAAGAGGGACTCAGTGAGAACAATGAAAATATAGAGTTAGAGGTTAGAGGGGCTGGCGGCTGGAGGCTAGGGAAAGAGAGACTAATTAACAGATCTCATCTCTAAAGAATAGAGAAGAATGGGGAAGAAGGAGCAAGAGCAAAGCCATTGTTTTCACAAACCTCCCCCCAGAAAAGAGGTTATATTTGTAGTCAAATGATTGGCCCTTTTCATGAATACCTATGGGTCGAAATAAGAAGCAAAGCACACAGACACCCTTTCACATAGTTGATAGACCTTACTAGAGTGAATGTTAATGGTATATATAATCATATTTAGACTTAAATTTTTACTATAGAAATTATTTAATTATATTTTAATTTTCACTTAAATTTAAAGTCAAGTTAGATTTCAAAAGTGATAATTATATTTTACTCACTAAAAATAATTGAAAGGTTAATTTTGAAAATCTAAGAAAACCAACAAAAAATAAATATAGAAGAAGATTAGGAAAGTATCAGTCAATGAAATTAATCATTGTCTCTTTTATTTTTGTTTACGTTTGCTTCAAAATTCATCTCATCTTAATCTATATAAATCAACTAAAAGTAATCACCTTAGTCAAATTATCTTTTTTATAATTAAGGGCTAATTATATAATTATTTTTTAGTGATTATATCATCATTATTAAATAAAGATAAAGATATTTTTATTTTATAAAAAATATTTGTACTATTTATAATCATAATAGCGTGAATATTATTGGTGTATATATATGCAAACTCAAACTTAAAATTTTTATTATAAAAATTATTTAAGTAAATTTCAATTTTTTCTTAACATGACGTTAGATTTTAAAGTGATAATTATATTTCACTCACTAAAAATAATTAAAAGGTTAACTTTGAAAGTCTAAGAAGACTGATAAAAATTAAATATGAGCATGATATATTACACAAAAGGAAAAAGTAATGGGTAAATAGGAAAATTAGGAAAGTAATACCAAATGAAATTGATCACTTTTTCTTTATTCTTATTTCTCATTTCATCTGAATTTATATAACTCACATAAAAACAGCCATTTTAATCAAATTACTTTTTTTTTTATATAACTAAGGACAAATAATATATAACTCAACTAAATGCAGTCATCAACTTTACGATTATTATGCAGTGTCGTATCATCATTATTAAATGAGGATTTTTTAATTTTATAAAATAATATTTTTATTATTTATAATATTAATAATTATCAATTTTTGTAAGTAGTTGATGGCGAAATTTTTGTGTTGTTTTAATTGTAGAATCTTTAACGAGGGAAGCACCAAGACAGAATGTTTCTCATCGTGGTTTTCTTTTGTGAGTTCTTTTCTCCGATATTTTAGTTAAATAAACCATATATGAAAGGTATTAAAAATTAAGAATTATACATGAGATTTCAAGCTAGGGTTTTCAAATTGCAAAGAACATTGTTCAACATTTTGAACATACTTTTTGACAGAGATACAGGATTTAAATCGTCATCATCATTATCTAATCCAAAATCCTGCAATAAAACGAGTTTGGAGAGGTCCAATAATACACAGCGTTATCCTTACATAATAGAGAGGTTGTTTATGATAAACTCACATACAGAAGAGACAATATAAGAAAATTTCTACGACAATATAAGACAATATAAGAAGCAGGATTTAAGTACTACAAGAAATTTAAAAATGATAGAAAATTTTCTACGATTCTTAAGAAAAAGGCGTTTAAGAATAATTGTATCCTACATGTACACTAGTGTTAGAAATCAAGAAAAATTAATCTCTCTTAATCAATATATTTACAATTATTTTCCAGAATCACTTTTTAATTATAATAGCTAGCCATCACTTTTATGAGAAATAAACTTGTAAAAGCAAAACAACAACGATGAGAGGCAACTTGGAAGGAAAAAGAAGGTGATTAAAGTGAACGTCATTAACTTTCAAAGGATTTGGTAGTGTTTAAATAATTTTTAAGAACATAAAAAGGGATTTAAGACGATGATTCTGCATATGTTCGTATTATAATGACTTGTACAATCAGTTGAAGCTTATTAGCCACATTAGAATAAGAGTATGTACCACTCTGCGAGTCGAAACAACTGAGCCAGTGTCACAATATGTCAGGTATCATTTTGTCAGTCAAGTGAATTAGTTTACGCTAGATTTAAGTAGACGTTAATACATTAATCGATTCAAATTAGTCGATGCTAAAATGGAATAGGTACTATTTTATTGGTCAAGAGGAATTAGTTAACGTGTACTTTCAATAAATATAAGACTTTGTATATTAGTTGGCAGCACATAATTGCATTCAAAATGATTATGTTTTACGAAGTTTCTAATAAACATGCATCATGAATCTCTTTGACAAATATTCTACCACATAGATTACATTCATAGATATTAATTTGAGACATATAGAATAGAAGGTGAATAACTTTATATTTCTCTTGTTATAACTTTCACTTAACTGGTATGGATTACCTGATTTTCTTTTCAGGATTAGAATGTACAACTTAATTATAGGGATCTAGATAGATTTTAAGCATAATTTTATACAGCTGAATTTAAAAAAACTAAATAGAAAAAAATGATATTCATTAAATTATTTCTTTTTTTGGTAAATCAGTAAAAAATTATAAATAATAAAAAGTTATGTACAACTAGAGATTGCCCAAGCTGCAATCTCTTTTCCAAGCCATAACTCACAAAAAAAACAAAAAAATGCTCTACAAAGTTTTACATCATCTTGCAAACCACCGTATCAAGCCAAGCCAAGACTATACTACGATGGTCATAGCAGGACCCTCTTGCCAGTAGCTTTCTTTTATGCAACAAATACATTTATCCCATCTACCAACCTAGCCTCCCTAGTGTTCCTTAACCTGAGAAACATACATCTTAATTTAATTCTTCACGTTTCAATGCAGAATCTTTTTAGTGGATTCCGATCTAAACTTCCTTGTTTACAAGCAACAACCGTGGGTGAGGGGGTCTTGGAATCCCCTTGTAGCTTTAGTCACCATGTTTCCATAATCAAAGTTTGGTGGAGTTTGGGGCTTGCCCTTCATCTTATGGTGCTACTTTTGTAGCAATCAAATAAGGGTTGGGACTGTCCTTTCTTTCCCGAAACCTGGACTTGGAGTCTGTTGAAGACTAGGTTCTAGTAGGTTCCAGAAGAAATTTAGCATGTGAGGGTATAGTAGGGAATCTTGTGAGAGTTAGTTACATGACAAGAATAAAAGGGTGTAGGGGGGGAATGCATATTCATTCGGTTATGATATTGTGATTGGTGATTGTAGGGAGGTTTAGCTAGCCCTCGAAGTCTAG
>JANZLD010000001.1:24605384-24624468 GCA_026413575.1 Erythroxylum carthagenense
AAATGTTTTAACGAATAATTGAACTGTTTTGACCGCTCTAGCATACCACCCTCGCGGGTCACGGGCTCGGATATCACTCTCGATATCGGGTTCGGGTCTCGCGGGTGTGGGGTGCTACAAATAGAGTAGTACAAGTTAGGTTTATGTGGTCAGGAGAAATAATAAGTAAGGTCTTCCATAGTGTGCTGAAGGTTGTACTAAAGCTTCAGCATCTGTTGTATGTCAAGCCACACCAATTCCTGAGGATTGCATAGACAATAGATGGAAATGGTTTAAGGTTAGTAAATTTAATTAGCTAAAATAAATTATCTAATTTCACTTTTTTAAATACTAAACTAGAACTTTTTATTGTTCGAATTTTGTTAAAAGGGTTGCCTTGGTGCTCTAGATGAAATCTATTTAGAAATAATAGTTCCCCATGCAGATAAACCTAGTTACAGAGGTAGGAGAGGGAAAATATGCATTTGAAGTCTGCGTGATGCTGTTACTAGGCCTAATAGACTTCAAGTTCCAAATGGTATGTAAGATAAGAAATTTCATAATTTTGTTAATTTTTTAAAGGTTTGAATAAAACAACAATAGTAATAGTGTCATTTGTTTATAGGAAATTACTACTTAGTAGATAAAGGCTATACCATTGGTCATGGCTTTCTTGCACCTTTTAAAAGGCACAAGATATCATATTCAAGAGTGGGCAAGAGATGCAAGGGCACTTAGAAACCCAGAAGAGCTCTATAATAAGAGACACTCATTTGCCAAAAATGTGATTGAATGTGCATTTGGTTTACTAAAAAAAGATGGAAAATTCTAAGAAATCCATCTTTTTTATCCAGCAACCATTCATGTGCACATAATTCTTGCATGTTGCCTTCTGCACAACTTTATTAGGTTGCATATGACTTATGATCCAGTAGAGCTTACTCCTCTTGAAGCCGAGGATATGCCAATTAGGGAACATGCACCTTTCCATGAATTTGTTGATCGTGCTAAGACAAGTAATGAATGGAGTTAATGGAGAGAGGATTTCGCTAAGAACAAGTTTGATGATTGGAGAAGAAACCATTAAATTGTGAATTTTCATTTAGTTAATGGTTTGGGGTATGGCATTGCATGGTTTAGGTGCAATGTCAAGAGTTTGGACTTCAGATGAAACAGAAGCATTTGTGACCTTCATGGAGGAGACAGTTGTTGCTAGTCATAGAGCTGATAATGGGCAACTTAAGCCTGGTACTTTCCAACTTCTTGCTACAAAGATGGTTGAGAAGTTTCCTGATTGTGGCATTGACAAGAGGCATATCAAAAATAAGCACAAGAGGTTTAAGGACAAATATCAGACAACATTTGACATGTTGAAATGCAATGGGTTTGATTGGAATGAAAGCAAACAATGCATTGAGGTTGAAAGCATGCAAGTGCTAGAAGAATGGTCAAGGGTAATTTTTTATTTTGCTTTGTTGGTTGTTTATAGATGCATCTTAATAATAATATGTTTGTCATGCTGAAGTTTTCTGACTTTTTTTGTAGAGGCATCCCAATAAGTACTACACTCCTAGAAAGCCTTTCCCGCTTTACTCTATACTTGAGTTTGTCTATGGGAAAGACAGAGCCACTGGTGCAGGAGCTCAAGATACTGCAGATGTTGTTGCTTAACTTGAAACTGATGAAACTGAAGGTGATGCACTAGTTGCTTCAACAGCTCTTGCTGCCCCAATAGATCCAACAGACCCATCAGCCACTCCTATTCTAATTGCTTCAGCCCATCTCACCGGTTCTGTCACCTCTTTTAACAACAAAGAAGGGAACCAATAGATCAAAGGAAAGAGAAAGATGAGGGATATTGAAGTGTTAGAAAGCCTTATTGCCTCTTTTGATCATGCCATTGACAATAGTAGAGAGAATGCTAAGATCATTGTTAATGTCATTGTGGGATAATTAGGAGCTAAGCTAGGTGAAAAGCTTGGGAATTTGGGGTTCTCCACTGAAGAAGTTGTTAGGACTATAAGGATCTTCTCAAAGAATGCTCATACTGGGAAGCTTTTATGGGGTTTAACTGCAGACCACAAATAGGCTTATATGAGGAGCCTGTTAGATGATGAAATATGACTTTATGCTTTATTTCTTAATTAGTAGGTTATGGTACATTGTTATATGGTAAAATAGGATGCTAACATGCTAACAATGCTTTTAACTTAACTATTTTACAATGCTTGGAGTGACATTAAATTTTTTTTGTGACCTGTCACTTTCAAGCTCACCGTGTATGAATGATGAATGGTTGTTTTATTAACTTTTTAAAATTTGTCATTTGTGTACGTGTATGAATGATGATGATATGATTCGTTTTCAGGAACTTAACTATGGACAGGTACAACTTCTATGTTGGATTTGTTGGACGTTAAGTTGGTATTTTTACAAATTGGGATTATGTTAAATTGGCAACTGAGGGGTTTCCTAATGCTAGATTCAAGGGTTTCGGACTTTGGTTGAAGTGCCAAGTGCTTATGTCATGGATCCAAATAGGCGGACTTGTTGGAATGAAGAAATTATTCCGATAGCTAATGAACCCTCATCAATACCTTATCAATTTTCACTTCCAAAAAATGCACAACTAAATGAAGTTACAACTTTGAAGAAAAATGGCATGGAGTCAAGGATTTTTACTCATTGTCATCAGAGTCATTTTGGTTATTATTGTTAAAGGCATTCTTAATAAAATATAAGGGTTAAATGTCTCTTAACCTATTATGTAATTAATTCCATCAATGCTTAGATGTTTTATTAAATTCAATGACAATCTTGGGTATCGTATTGTGATCCTTATCACCATATCATTCATATATCAATAACCTCATAAATATCATCTATACTTAGGGTTTGGACCACAATAAAACAATGTGAAACTATTTCAAAACCTAATTGATCATTTCAGATTTTTCTAACTACATGCTTTAGGGCAACTTTTCATGACCATTCTGATAAGGTAAATGACATAATTAGGCAACACTTCCTTCTACTAAGTTGTTCTCCAATGTCTTAAGTTTTTAATAACACCAAGATCATACAATTTGATTCAGTATTCCAAAAGTTATACTCAATTTACTTTGGACTATTCTTTGAACCATAATAGTACTCTGTGTTGAAATTCAAGTAAGATTCTGAAATTCTTAGAGACAAAATTAAAATTCAATCTCTTCAAACAATCTGTAGCCATATGTCTCTAGTTCAATTTAAATTAAGAATCATTCCAAACGTAGAACTACAGATCAAAATAAAGTCAAAATAACGAAGTATGTTTAGTGAAATCAAACCAGTTATCATATTCCAGTACTCCTTAACATTTTCATCTTAAATTCAACAACCAATCCATTTCAGATGACTATAATTTTTGGTGTAGATGAAGAAAAAAAATTTATGAGTCTATTGGTTTAAGAACCAAGTCATTTAGACATCGGGTGAAGAAGTTATAACAAAAATACCAAAGGATGTTTAGAAACAAACTCTTTAGGAAAAACGTTGAAAGTCGCGATCATGCATCTGCATGACCGCGAGATCCACCTGCACTTGTGAAGTTATTGCAACCTTACTGCTTCTTTAGCATGATCACGCTTTCTCTCTTCTTCTTCACTGAATATCTCTTCTTCTTCTCCTTCCATTTTTCATTTTTTCTAGATTTATCACTTCTAAATCATCTATTATGCATTTCTATATCCAATACAAACTCTAAACAAATCAGATTCAAACTTATACTTCAAACATAAAAAAATCCAAAACTTCATATTCACTTCCTATCTCGACTATAGTTTTTTTTCCAGATTTTTGTTCTCTCTTCAATCTTCTTCAATTAACACAAATGACACTTAAACCAGTTCTTCTAACTTCATGTTAGCCCATCAACATACAACAATTCAAAAATTCAGGATTCAAACTTAAATATCAAAATCCGATTCTCATACATGCAAATTCCATTTTTTGCATTTTGTTTCTCTTTCTACTTTCTTCTTATACATTTTTCCACATTTCTACTCTTTCATTTCATCATAAATTTATCAATTTATCAACTCTACACCACGACCTCACCAACTTCTTCATTTAAATTCATTAAACTCGTTTAAATTTTGACATCTAAGTGAGAATTTCAGTCCTCAGAGAGAGTTTGATTGTTGTTATTCAACTACTCACTGAAGTTTGAATTGCTGTAAATTTAGCTAATCCAAATAAGTTGAGTTTTAAGCCTTGTGTTATTATAGATAGTATTATGATGATATTTTACAGTTTAGCAGTAAATACATGCATGACTTGTGTATGAAGCAATTCAGTGATAGTGATGATAAGATGAGTTATGTGAACAGTAGGTGAATTTGATAAGGAATGAATTAGGTTCTGTATTGGGATGGTCTTTGATTATCAAAATGATGCAAAGAGTCATGAAAATTGATGTATAAAAATATACTCTGTTTTGAACTATGAAATATACATGAGGTTTATTTTGCACTGTACGTGCATGAATCTGTAAGTATTGATAGAAATGGATTTAAATGAGTTTAATTATATGACATGAAGATTTGGATGAAGTCATGGTATAGAGATGATAAAATGATAGGTTTTGATGAAAAGTGTAAAAAGTTGGTAAAATGCGCCAGGTGAAAGAAAGATAGAAAAGCCTAGAAAAATGAAAACATGCATGAATATGTCGGTTTCTGAATTGAATATGAATATTGAATTTTTGATTTATCTATAGTGGGTTGAACATAGAAGGAAGTAGCATAGATGATTTAGATATGAGTTGATTAACATAGGATTGAGAAAACTTGGAAGAGGAAAAAAATAATTCAGAACAGAAGGATGCACTGGTGTGAGAAGTTAACTCACACTCGTGACATCATTGTAGCAAGAATAAGAAGTATTTTTACGTGTTCTAAAAAAAGAAGAAGAATTGGTTAAGTGTTTTATATAAAGAGAGAAAATCTGAAAAATATATATGAACATTAAATAAGAATATAGAAGTGAGAAAGAATATGGAAAATACAAAAGAGAGAGGAAGAGCATATAAAGTTTCGGATTTTTTATGTTTAAAGAGTAAACTTGAATTTAACTTGTTTAAAGATGGTACTAGATATAGAAATGTTGAATGGATGGTTTAAAAGTGAGATGATAAAAAAAAAAAAAAGGAGGGAAGAAGAAGTGCAGTTCGGAGAAGAAGATAAGAAGTCACGATCGTGCTTCTGCGCAATTGAAACTTCTTTGAAGGAGTTAACGAGTCGCAATCATGCTTCTGCACAATCTCGACATCGCTTGTGCATCAGGGATGTCGCATTCGTGCCGGTGCACGATTGTAACTCCCATACTTTTTAAAGGGAAATTATTTTCTAAGCATACTTCAATCTTTTATTATAACTTCTTCTTCTGACATCAAAATGACTTGATTCTTGAACCAATAGATCCGCAAAATATTGATCTTCACCGACACCAAAAATTATAGCCATCTGAAATGGATTGATTTATGAAATTAAGATGATAATGTTAACTGTGTTAAAGTATGATAACTAGGATGATCTTACTGAACATATTTCGGTATTTTTATTATATCTTCGGATTTTCAAATAGAATATTTTTTAATTTAAATTAAACTAGAGACATAAAGTTACAAACTATCTAAAGAGATTAAATTCTAATTATGTATCTAAAAATTACAAAATTTGACTTGAAGTTGAATACAGAGTATAGTTATGTTTTTAAAAACACTTCAAAATGTATGCCATCCCCGAGCTGTAAAAAAATGGCACCACTGCCTCTTGGGACACGGGTTTATTGTGCATACTGACCACCAGAGTTTGCGCCCACTCCTCCATCAAACAATGCAAACGTCAGAGCAGCGAAAGTGGTTAACCAAGATTCTAGGATTTGATTTTGATATTGTCTATAAACCTGGAACTGAAAATGGCCCAGCTGATGCGCTCCCTCGCCTTCCTACAGCCTGCTACAATAACTTACAATTGGCTTCCAAAGTGGTGCTTGCCTTGTGGGAAACCCTTTGTCAATTCTCTACTACACCAACTTCCCCATCTGCTCAGCTACTTTAGGATGTCCAAGACCATCTTGGTGATGATCCAAACTTTTCAGTGCTAGATGGATTACTACTACAAAAGAAGAATATGTTTCCACCCGAGTCATCATTTCGGCCCTTGATCTTAATGGATTTCGACAACTCTCCACCCACCTGATATATGGAAGGTGAGATGCTCTTTTCTCCACTAATTTCTTGGAAAGGATCTACACATTATGCTTCTGATAAGGTAAAGCTGAACAAATTTCTGTACAAGACCTAACAAATTGACTGAGAAGATAGAAAACCAAACCATCTGCCTAGCAAAAAATGGTACCCGTAAAAAGAGAAGCGAACTCAACTTAATAAACTCTGTTGGTATCTTCACAGTAGTACCCTCATACCTCCACGAGACCGCCATTTTTGTCGGTTGAGAAGTCTCCAAACGCAATACAACTTCTCACTGCTGCACTATGTCCCCTTATAATCTTTTCCCTCACATGTTCTTGCAATTTCAATGTATGCCTATCCTCCTCTCCTCTTGCTTCAACAATGGAGTGTCCTGTAGAGTGTGACCTTGAGAAAAACATTCCATCCGTATAATTCCTTTCGTTTTGTTTGTTTGAGACATCGTCGTGAGGCACTCCTTCCAGGTTACCGTCTCCATCTTGTTGAATTGTGATGCTAACAGCATTTTCTAGTGTCCCAACATTGTGAATATCACCGGTGTGGTCAAGTGCTAGGGTCTTTTCCAATGTCTCTTTAGGCAAGTCGAGATCTCCTCGACAAACGGGACAAGTTTTGTGAGATTCAAACCAAAGATCAATGCACTCTTTGTGAAAAACATGGTAGCAAACCGTAATGAGACGCAGCAAATTATCGTCTGTAAACTCTGCCAAGCAAATAGCACATTCAACGCCGAACTTGTCACATTGAAATCCTTTGACGCCCGAGTATGTAAACGTAGGAAAAATCTGTACCAAAGCAGGATCAAGTCCCTGATTCACAGGCACATTAGCGGGATTTACAATACTTCCTGAAGGGGTTCTCCGAAACTGCAAAGTGCTGATGATGCTGTGCATGAAATATCTACAAAAGTATATGGAAAAGAAACCTATAAAGAAGCAAACAAGGAGAACTGTCGTAAGAATGACAGTCAATGAAGTGGATGAAAAGTTCGAAGCTTGTGGAACTAATGAAGAATTCGACGACATTGAACATAAAAACGTAGAAAAATTTGGTGGCCGGAGATCAGACTTTTTCCGGCCTCGGACTTCGGCATAGACTTTGCAGTTTGGCTGTCCGAAACCAAAAAAAAAAAAAAAAGGGAAGCTAGAAAAGAAAAGAACGCGAGTGTTGGACGTTGAAAATTTTGTGCTTAGCAAAGTAGGTGAAGGGTGATTAGAAAGAGAGAAACGAGGAGGAAGTTCAATGTGTGCGAGTAGGAGCATAAGAAGGCTTGCTTAATTTGGAAAGGTGATATGGCGAGTTTGGTCCGATGTCTTGGATAGGAATAATGCACATTGAGCGAGTCATTATGAGAAGGTTCAGGAGCTTTGTCTGAACCATACAATTCAGCCTCCAAAACTGCTCTTTGTTACTTTGTTTACTAACCAATGACATTATTAGTTGAAGCTTCAACATTCTTTCAGAGGCTGTAATATATTTTCGTGGCTTCAGACTCTAGTTATTATCCAATTGCAATTTGTTGCTAATATTGGTGTCTTCAGTTTCAGTGCATAGGACCACTGAATAATGTGCTCGAGGCTAATCTTTGCGCTTTGTGCTTTGATTGCTTTTGAATGATTTTGTCTCCAGAATAAAAGTCTCGACTGGTCCTTTCAAAGCAAACAGAAACAAAAAAACAAATCCTGCTGATTGACCTTGTTAAACTTTAAAAATCTAAAACAACATATTGGCTGCAGACTAGCATTGGGACTGGCACAGAAAATCAAGCTTCATATACAATTATCATCTTACCAATCTAAAACCCCTGGATAATTAATGATAAACTGCAGATGAATTAGGCAGAATGTACTACCTAAAAGAACAGCGCTTTTACGTTGCTAAACTAAACACTTAACTGAAATATTGGAGGCATCAGCCCTCTACTCCACAGAAACAAAAGCAGACAGATCTCAGCACATGCAAATGCGGCCAAATTAAGATCACAACAGATTCAACTATTCACTCCTTGTGTCCTAAGGAAAGCAGCATAAATACTGCAATTTCCACCATTGATTTAACTGTTATTTCCATTGAAAGTGGTACAACATAAAGGTAACTGTTTCCTTTCGAGGAAGAGCCATTCCATGATAATGATTGATTACAAAGACTAAGACTACAGATGTAAGGCTTCAGATTTCCCATGCTGACGACCAAGCCACAAGTTATTAAAACAACTCAACAGTTAACTTGAGTGTCCGTTTATCCACTCCTCTGAGGTGTCCAAGAGCCGAACCCATCTGCAATCTTTAGGTCGTACAAGAGAAGATCAGGTTCCATTAGAACACCAATTTAGTTAAATTAATCACGGAAGCACAGGAGACAAATTCCAATGTTCTATTCAATATCATCAATCCAGTCACCGTATATCCTACTGATTTTGTCAGGACCCTTCCATTTCTGGTGAGTTCTTTGCCCTGGCCTCTGGATCAAAATAGAAGGCCTTTGTGAGGGAACACCAAGGTGGTAGACATCTGAATGAGGAGCTAAAGAAACTGAAGGAAGAACAGCTTCTGCTGAAGCTTTCAAGGGCAGTCCTCCTTGCTTTGAGTCAATAGGGGCAGAAGAAGGATCTTTAGCTTCAGATTCCACAAGTCCTCCACCGTATCTATGTAATTCTGCAATTCGGGAAGTTGTTTCCCAAACTTAAAAAGTTATTCATGTCATCGTGTATCCCTGTACCTTGAAATAAAATAAAGAAGGCAAAAAACAATGGTGGACCACACTATCAAATTGAATCAGAACCTAGACATATGCCAGTCAATGGTTGAATTATTGGATAAACACGGTTTGTTTAGGAGCAAACATCGTCCAAACCAACAGATGCAGCCTATGAGATTGATAATTTTGACATCACAGAGAGAATTATGGTTAGGACTAGAACTTTATAGGAATTTTAAAAAAGGTATAATTGCTTTATTTCAATGATAAATTTAGCTCACCCACCAAAAAGGACAAAAGCATGGACGATAGGAATCATGATATTCTATTCCTGAAATTTTCTCTAATTCATATTATGTTGCGGTTACAGTCGTAGGAAGAATGATGGCATGACGGATACATCTCATTACAGTTTCCTAGGAATGTATAAAACAAGGAAAGCCAGAAGATGCATAAATGAAGATCTGCAGTTGTGATGCTATTAATCTGAAATGTTTCTATTTAATTCAACTTCAGTTGCGGATGGTAAAGAACTTCAGCAGCATTAATTTAATGCCTAAAACAAGCTTTCTGAACAATTAGTAGCTGGAATAACTGCCTAGCAATGGACTATAGAGGATAGGAATTAGTTTAGGTTCAGGTTATTTACAAGTCCATTTTCCAAAGAAGAAGATTCACGAAAATATATCTTTTAGTTACCTTACTTAGCTGAATTAGTTATTGGAAGTTTCATAATAAGGTGAAAAAGAAAATTTGTTTCCTTACGAGGCAAAAGTCTACATATGTGTAGCTTAAACTTATGAATAAAGAACAAATTCAATTTTTAATCCAAATCTCTAAATTTTACATGTAAGAGTGATTCCTTAGACCTAGAATAGATTTCTAACGACCTGATACTACCAGTTTTGTTTGTTCCAACCATAGAAGTGATTGACAGTTATTGTTTGGAAATGCATATCTGCGAAACATTTCACAATCATGATGGAACTCATATTCTTACAAGGCAGAAGAAAATGTTAGCATATGGATCCAGCTTCATGCCTAAATTTATCTACAATAGATAACAAATATCAATCAGTTATAGAATAGCACATTCTCTGACTTTAATCACATGCATATCAATTGTACTGCTTTTCCTTCATAATTTCTGCTCTATTTAGAGTGAAAGTAATATTCCTTGCTTTTGGCCATGCAGTAACCTTTTCTTTTCCATCAAGTCTGGCGGGCATAAGATTTATTATCATAAAAATGGTTCACTCATAGAACACCAAGCTTGCAAAAAATAGAGAATAAAAATTATAATTACATTGAACAAATACTGTCATCAAAATTCATAAACATTGGCATAAAACAATTTCTTTTGAATGAAGTCCCAAGCTTCAATGTACAGAGGCTATTCATAAACCTCAAAGCATAGTTGGATGCAGCTTTTATTGTATTAATAAGCAATAGCCTAAATGTCTTCCAGGTTCGTCTTACTCATAAATATGAAAAATTATCTAGTAATGACGAATAAGGAATGCATTCGTACATTTAAGTCATGGAAGCAGAATTTACAACATCCACTTCCAACCAAAATAAGAAGAAGAAGAAAACATGGAACATCAACCGTAACTTGATTGGGTTTCAAATATGTGTCTTTTAAGATAGAACCTACCTTTGGGTCTTCTAAGTGCTACTAGTTAAGTGTCATCAAATTCAACCATTTCTTAATAAGGACAATAGCAGCAATGGTAAAACATCAAGTACTTAAACAGTCTAAACAAACTTATTAACTTTTAAAAACATATCACCCAGAAGGGTAAACCAAGGGGTTCAAGAGGAAGGAATCCTCTTGTCATGCTTATTCTACTAAACTCTAAAAGGAACAACTGTATTTTTCTCGTTTATCTGGAGAACTCCTAGATATAAGAGGCATGATATTTCTACTTGACAGAAAACAACCACTTTACTTTCAGTCAAGTCAATAGACAGAAGTACAAACATTTGAATAGAATGGGGTAGAAAAAAATCCCAGATACTTTCTAACATGGGAAGCTAAACAAGCTGCAACCACAGTTTTCTAACAAGTAATATCCTTCACAAATAAGCCCCATCTATCGATGGAAATGCTTGTATCTACAATCAAAGATAAGTAAAATGCCA
Organism: Erythroxylum carthagenense; assembly: GCA_026413575.1. NCBI lineage: Eukaryota > Viridiplantae > Streptophyta > Magnoliopsida > Malpighiales > Erythroxylaceae > Erythroxylum > Erythroxylum carthagenense. The sequence goes on from JANZLD010000001.1 coordinate 24,616,459, forward strand.
AAGCAATCATCCAATCACCAGGAAGAATTTTTTGAACAGATAAGCATACAGCAAAATCCTACTCAAAAGTGTCTCTATGGGAAGCACAATTATGAAATCCAAAAAACATTTGTCTCATCATCTCTCCATAGTCAAAACCCATTTTGGACATCCATGCATCAATTGAACTATGTTGCTTGACTAGAATGCATCAAGTGACTAGATAATCTACCTATGCATTTGTCTTACAGTTCCCTAGCTTTAAAAAATAGTATGAGCATGCAGTAAGTGCCCAAAATCAAATCATATTGAAACAAATAGATACGAGTCATCAATTGATATGCCATAATATCTGAGGTGTCCTAGACCAATAAAAAACTACACGAATAATTATGCATCAATTTACAAGCCAATACAATTATTGAATTAATCAAAATCCTATTAACATAAACTAGATACAATCTACTTTCTTAAATTAAAAGGCATTAAACAAAAATGCCATCAAAATATCTCTCCATACATCCATAATTTTGAAACCATCTACGTTTACCAATAAGAAAATCTGACAGTAATAACTAATAATCCTATCAGAAATACGAATCAATAAAAGAAACAAAATAAATTGAATCTCCAATGAATAAACCATAAGACATACCTCCAACTCCATGAGCAAAATGGCACTTATTCCCGAATGGGCAGTACCCAGTTAGTTCCCACTTATTACAGATTCTAGTCTTCCAATTTGAAGGCTTGATGTTGGTTGCATTTCCACCTCCATTTCCCACACCACCACCAGCACCACCACCACCAACGGTCGGCCCTGCATACCCTCCAGGCCCCAAACTTATAGCCACACTCTCCCTATTCTTTGATTGTTCATCATGCAAAAAGGTACAATTATCACCATAGGGACACCCCTCCTCTGTATAAAACTTCTTGCAATGTCTCCCTTTATAAGACCTCTGAGTGTCACCCGCAAATCCCCCTATCGATGGGATTTGATATTCCTCCCTAATTTCCACAGAACACCCTTTTTCCTCCTCATGAGCAGCCACTATTTCCTGCCAGTTTGGTGGTGGCCGCCGAAGTTCCTCTATGCTGTGTGCAAAGTTGCAGTTGGTGACATAGGGGCATGTGCCAGCGCGGAATTTGCAGCATAGCTTGGTCTTGAAAAACATCTTTCCAATAGACCTTTTGGAAGTCAAGTCCTGGGAATTACTTTTCGATTTCTTGTTTGGTGGCTCACTGCCAGACCGAGTTTGCGGAGACTGGTAGTTAGAATTAGAGGGCGTGTTATCTGCAGAGGCATCTAGATTGTTCCACATACGGTAATCATCCTCTGTTGCCCAGACGGCATTGGCATCTGAAGTATTTGGAAGCCAATTCTCAGGACCGGTTCCAGGAATCACGTGGACCACATTTCCCCCAGAGTCTCTACCGTAATCCATAGCAGAACCAGAAGCCCACTTAGGGAAAGATAATAAAGATTAAGTCTTTGAAGGAAGAAAGAAAAACGCTTAACCAGTAATTAAGCACATGAAACCCACAAACTCTATCAGCTTGAATTTGGAAGAAGATGAAGTGGTGACATGAAAACTATAAGATCCAAGTAATGGGGGTAAGAGCATGGAACAATTTACTTGATGTAGAGCTTTAAATGAAGGAAATTAAAGGCAAGAAGAAAAAGAAAAGCGAATCTCTGAAGTTTGTTGATGAAAGGCCAACTCCAAATCAAGGAAGAAAATAAGAAATGAGCCTTTAATCAACCTATCAAGAAGAGATTGTAAAGGGTTTTACCTCAAAATTTTCAATTAACAACAAAATATTACAACAGCAGCAGCAGCTACAAACTATGTACGAAACAAACCTGAATGATGGCAAATTATCGTAAAGCAGAATCAACGACTAAGATAAGGAGAGTGAACAGTGTAGAACCGAGAGTCTAGAAGTGGAAAGCTAACAAGTAGACCCAAATGAAGATTTAGAGGTAGATTTGGCTGATATAGACACAGATATTTATTCGTTTAGCGTAAGAACTGGTTGAATTGAATAAGTGATCTTTTGCCAAACCTTACAAATGGACTGTTGATGGTAAAAGAGGAGTGACATCTGCCATCACTGATCAATAAATTTAGGAGAAGAAGGTCCCCGGTGTCCACTTATCTTTCACCTTTACCTTTTTGCTTGGCAAAATTTTGTCTTTTTCCTGGAAAAGCCATTTTCTCTCGTTTTATCTTCACGGGGAAGATTATAATCCGAAAGACACTGAGATGGTTTTTAGTAAATGTGTTAAATTTCGGCCCATTAAAGCCGGAAAATGAAATGCACGCCAAGCGTTTGATTACTCGGCCGCCCACCCAGACCCGGTTAGGAATAACGAATCGGATTTACGTATTGGATTTAAATTCTAGAATGATATGAAACCGATATTAGTTAATATCAAGTATTATTTAAACGATTTTTAAAATTTATAAAATGATTTGTAAATTTTATAAAATTACAAAATAAACTTTCAATGTATTGGGTTATATAATTTTTTAATTTAGTTCAATCCTATCCTAAGATATTATAATAATATAAATTTGATATACCAAATAATTCTCTATTTTATTAATATTTTCTTTACATATTTATTATAAATTAAAATAAATTTAATTTCAAATATTATCTTTGCATATTTCAAAATTTATTATAATATTTTCATATGTATATATTAAAAAGTATATATATTATTAATATAAAATATAAAATATTTAAACTATTTAATATAATTGTATTAAACTAATATATTTAGTTTTGCAATTTATAGTCACTTTGTATAAGTCTAATGACATAAAAATTTATTTAATACATTCTTATTTGTATTTTTTGTTGGACCCCGAATTTTTTTTATGATCTATTATTGATGTGATTAAGCATGAATTGTGTTAAGTATGTGTTTAATGCCTTAGTTGATAAAATTGGGAGTATTAGTGGATAATTGAAGTGTATTTGAGTTAAATGTGGTTTAAATAGGAATTAAGGGATTAAAAATGTGTGAGGGCATTTTGGGAAGTTTACTTAGGTTGGATGGGTTAAGGCTTAGTTAGGAGGGGTATTTTGGTCTTTGACCATCTTTTGTAGGTTTAAAAGAAAGAATTAGAAGAAAGAAGAAGAAAGGAAAAGAGAAGAAAAAGAAGGGAAGAGTGTCGTGGGACGCAAAGGAAGAAGAGAGAGTTTAGGGCTTTTGATTCGTGAGGATTTTCGACGGATTTGGAGCATTACCCGGTAAGTTTAGCTTCTTTCTATCTCGTTTTAGTATGATTAAACCCTAGGATAGCTTGGTATGTGTTAGAATCGGAGATTTAGGATTTTTGGGAAAAAATGGTTAGAAATCCTTGGGTTGTTGAGTTTGTGACCGATTGGAAGGTTAAAATGGGTTAGAACCGTAGTAGAGGACTTGATCTACGGTTTAGATGTGTTGCATGTGATAATGGGAAGGATTGAAGTTGGAAAATGCTGGAAAATCGAGTTCAGAGACGTTCTCCAGGCCCGCACTTCGCGACGTGCGTATGAACACACCGCGACGTGTGAGGTCGTCGCGACGTGTGAATTAACCCTCGTCGCGACGAGCGAGGTGGAGCACGCCGCGACGTGCGTAGAGGGGCACGTCGCGACATGCGAGAAATTGGTGCACGCTGCGGTGCACACTTGTGTGCACGTCGTGGCGAGCACAGGCCGTTAGCCGCGACGAGCGTGGCTTTCGTCGCAGTGAGCACGGCTCTTTCGCCGCGGAGAGCAAAGCCTTCGCCGCGGCGAGCGAAGCTTTCGTCGCGGCAAGTCTCCTGTTTCCAGTAAAGAGGAATTTTAGTATTTTGGGCATATCTTTGGCTGCAGATGTCCAAATGAGGTGATTTTGGATTCGTTGTGATCTAGAAATAAAGGGCTACGAGTTTATGAAGAAAGGAAGTTTGGGTTTTACCTCTAGAGATTCGAGAATTTAGATGGAAGTCGAATGTAGACTCTTTATGCTAGTACTTTTGATTTTCAGGATTTGTGAATATTTCCTTTGAATATTGATTGATTGGAAACTTAGTTTGTTATAGGAAACCAAGCCGACCTGATCCAATCGCAAGAGGAAGGACAACAGTGTGTTGAATTCTCGAGCGATATTAGGTGGGTAATATATTTATGGTTGTTGTGTGTATGGGCAATATGTGTATGCTTGCTTGCATGTGTGTGATACTGCTTCTGTTGAATTATAAGAAATATTGAAAATGCATTGTGATCATGATTATGTACGGCGTTGATAGGCATTATGACATTTTACAAGAATGAAAAGAACGAAAAGTATGAAAGCTTTGATAAAATGCTTTGAGCATGAAATGAATCATTATGTGCTTTGTTTGGGTGAGAGAGTAACGGATGGATAATCACGTGCACGTCGACGTATAGCCTTTTCCCGGCTGCCCGTTTGAGGCCACGAGATCCTAGAGAAATCGGACTCGTTTTGTTTACGGTATGAACTTCGGTTTATCCGGATCGTATAACCATTTGTGTGCATTCATTATTGATTTGTTAGGCATGATGCATGATGAATTGTTACATTATGTAACCATATGACATATTCTTGTGATGATTGTAAATTGATAGATTGATGACTTGCCATATGCCTGTGTATATATATGTATATGCTTGATTGTGTGGCTCGTTGCCAATGGCTATAAATGTATATGCCACTGAACTTCGCAACTCACCCTATTATTTTCCACTCCTCAGGTGCAGATCGAGACGATCGTTGATCTTGCAAGGCATCGGAAACTCCAAGATAGTTAGGAGCTTTGTATTAAGTTAGTACTTTAGTTGGCTCTTCGAGCATGTCATCATGGAGCATATTTCATGTATTTTGGATTTAACTCTGAACATGTATTATGTTATGTCAAGAATGCTTATTTGAACTTCCTTTGTATTGTTGTTGCACGAAGCCCTTGGCTTATGGGGTGTTTAATTCATAGTTAGCATGATTGTGCGTATTATGTCTGTGAAAATGCCTGTGCGAATCGAGTTTTTGTATAGATGTTGGGATCGGGTCCGACGCTTTGGGTAGCCCGTCGCGGGCGCAACCCGATGGGTCACCTCGGGAATAGGGTTCCGGGACCCGGGCCTAACATTTTTATTATTTATTAAATAAATTATCGGTAATTTTATCATATTCTTTTTTATATATAAGTAATTATTATTTTACATAGGAGAATTTTTAAATTTTTTAATTTAGTCCTAAATTTTTTTAAGTTTATAATTATGATCGGTATTCTAGTTACTAACCAATATTGATCAGTATCAACCAAAAGACTCAATATTGACCAATATCAAAGTTCGATCACTACAAGAAAACCGTCAAGTAGCGATGGAAACTTACCGACAGAATGTTTACCATTTGAAATTAGCGGTGGAAATCATCATACCGTCGTTATATTTGACTCATATAGCGACAGAATAGATGTCCATTGCCATTTTTGGAGCGAAAAATTTTCGACAAACTTTAGCGACGGAAATATACCGATATACATATTTTCGTCGGTAAATTACCACGGAATTACACAATCGATCGGTAAACTTGTCGTGGATAAGGAGATATTTGGCGATGGAAAAATGTCCATCGGGATTTTTGTCGTTAAGGGCATTATTTAACTTCACCAAAACAACGTCGTTTTAGTTTAACGAAAACGATGTCGGTTTCGTGAAGTTAAGAACGTTGTTTAACTTCACCGAAACGACGTCATTTCGATTTAACCAAAACGACGTCATTTTGGTGATGTTAACCAAAACACGATATGAAAATTTCTTGTTCGATTTCAATTTTTTGTCGATACAACCTTTACCAACTGATGCAAAACAATATTCTAAACATTGATATATAGTATGATATATTTTAAATTAATTATTTAATGAATTAATTATTTAAAAGAAAGTGATTATTTGATTTAAATATTTATTTTCAAAAAATTACTAAATTTTTGTAAGAATTCTTTTAACTCAAGATTTTTAAATTAGATTAATTGGGGAAAATAAATGAACTAGTAAAAGCTAAATGAATTGCACTGATTTTTATAATAAATAATATAAATTTAGATTAACTCTCTGAGGATAAAGATAATATTCAATTTCAAAGGTAAGGAGAGTAAGAAATACAATATAAGAGTAGATGAGTAAGAATATCTAACATAATAAATTTTAAAAATAGTTATAGAAATAATTTAAGGTGATTTATATTGTAATTTAATTTCAAAAGGCTCAAGTTTGACATTAGGCCGAGCTTGCAGGAGTTACCATGCTTATTGTTACAAAGGACTTCTTAGACATCAAACTTATACCGCAATTGTGTTTACTCCTTTACACAGTAATTTCATTTACATCCGTTTTAAGTAAGAGTGAACCTTCTTATGTGATTGTTGACTAACAAAACCTAGTTCTTGAATGTTTCACAACCCTTGAAATGTTTAACTCTCATACTCGAGTAAGAATAATGTAAAAGTATTAAATAATCATAGGAAATAATAAACACACAAGAGTTATAGTAAAAACCATCCTTTATTACTTCCTCAAAAGTATACAAAGGAATATTCTCTTTTAATGTGTTTTCTTCCCCTCTTATCCCTGTTCTCTTTAGGAACAAGCTCAGATAAGATATTTATAGATACCTTTGGCTTTACATTTACAATTCATAATCCTAATTAAATTGCACCAACTAGATCATCTCTATCTTTATCAAATTATATCACACTAACTAATATAATGACATCCTCTTCCAATTATGACTCTATCTAACATGATTTATATGAGGAACTATCTATATGGTCTTTATCTTTTAAAGCTGATATATATCTACTACGATTTTATTTGCCACATCATCTAAGATTTCTCTTTGATCTCTATCTATTTATAATGTCATTTACGTCTAAAGCCTTTCATAGCATACTTGGTCCAATGCTTAACCATATTAAGTTCATTAGTTATGGTTTATTTATTTGAGCACACATTAAGTCCTTAGTGATAAAACAAATACACGCAAAAGGGGGTGAATTGTATGTGACCAAAAAATGCAAGTAATTGCAATTTTAAAAGACATGACAGAAGCCTATCCATAATTAAAATAGTAGGAGCTTGTCGTGCGATAAAATCCTATTTAAATAGAAGGAGCCTATTAAGCGATAAAAAGCTCGTCAAATAACAAGACCCTACTAAATAAAAAGTTCTGTTAAAAACAATTTAAAACATAAGCAACCTGTTAAAACTGAAAAGAACCTTTTGTAAGTTGAAAATAAAGATGAGTTGATAATATGTTGTGAACAGGGATGGAGACAGATGGGACCCAGTGGGGCACTGGGCATATATATATATATATATATAAGGATGGAGTTATTTAGAGGTCAGTGGTGTACTGAGTCCCTCAAATTTTAAAAAAATTAAATATTTGGACCCTCCTATCTTAAATTTCTGGCTCTGTCACTGGTTGTGAATAATTGGTGAAAATCGAGATTTGGTGACTTGCCTAGGATATGCTACATTTGATGGCCTTAGATGGATAGGTTAGGTCGAGTCGATATGAGCAAGTGGTGGCTAGGTATCTACCCGTGGAGCAGATACTGTGACATCCTAAGTCCTAGAGATGTCCTGTACTAATGATTAGGTACTAGAGTGGTAACGAAATATCCTAAGTCTTGGGAATATCCTGTGCTTCAAGAAAGATTTAGAAATTGAGATACCCTATGTCGATATTTATACATTTAGTTTGTTGGACCCCGATTTTTGAGTAAAAATAAGAAATATTCAAAAGTGGATGAGTTGATTGAAATGAAGTTTAATAGCAAGAAGTAAAAAGAGAAAGTGTGAAAATATGAGAAATTATGAATAATAATGTGACACGATATGAAAATCAAGTTTTCGAAATGTGCCTCCGGGCAATATGATTTTCGAGTTTGATATATGTTATGTGGGTTTGGTAAGGTCCCCTCCGATGAGTCAGTGCACTGGTTTCCCTCTGATAGCCTT
>JANZLD010000001.1:24635328-24647071 GCA_026413575.1 Erythroxylum carthagenense
TTGGTAGCTAAAGGCTATGCTCAGAAGGAAGGCATTGACTACAATGAGATATTCTCTCCTGTAGTAAAACATTCTTCCATTCGTATTTTGTTGGCATTGGTTGTTCATTTTGACCTTGAGTTGGTTCAACTTGATGTCAAGACAACGTTCTTACATGGTGATTTAGAGGAAGATGTTTTTATGTCTCAGCCAGAAGGTTACGGTTGTTGGCAAAGAAAATTGGGTTTGCAAATTGCAAAAATCATTGTATGGTTTAAAGCAGTCTCCAAGACAATGGCACAAGCGATTTGATAGGTTTATGATCGAGCAGAAGTACACAAGAAGTTATTATGATCATTGTGTATACTTTCGCAAGCTACAAGATAGAACCTTTATTTATTCGCTTTTATATCTTGATGATATGCTTATAGTATGTAAAAGCAAAGTGGAGATTGAAAATTTGAAGACTCATCTGAATAATAAATTTGAGATGAAGGACTTGGGAGAAACTCGGAAGATACCAAGTATGGAAATTGAAAGAGATAGAGCAAAAGGCAAGGTTGGTATGTGTCAAAAACAGTATTTGAAGAATACTACAATGTTTCGGGATGAATAAAAATTCAAAACCGTTTAGTACACCTCTTATTCTTCATTTCAAACTTAATGCTTCCATGTCTCCTAACACAGATGAGGAGAGTCATTACATGGCTAAAATTCCATATGCAAGTATTGTTGGTAGTTTGATGTATACTATGATCTGTACTAGGCCTGATATTTCACAAGTTGTTAGTAATGTCAGTAGATATATGCATAATCTAGGAAAAAGGGCATTGACAAGCTGTGAAATGGATTCTACGATATATTCTGGGTACTATGGATATTGGTTTATCATTTTAGCAAGATGAAGTTAATGGTAAATGTGTTGTTGGATATGTAGATTCTGATTATGTAGGTGGTTTGGACAAGCGTAGGTCCACTACAAATTTTGTATTTACTCTTACTAGAGGGCCAGTGAGTTGGAGATCAACTTTGCAATCTACAGTTGCTTTATCAACTACTGAGGCAGCAGAATACATGGCAGTAACAGAAGATATTAAAGAAGTCATCTAGCTTTAAGGGTTGCTCGATGACTTAGGGGTCCATCAGGATCATGTGGATGTTCATTGCGACAGTCAGAGTGCTATTTATTTAGCAAAAAATCAAGTTCATCACGCACGTAGAAAACACATTGATGTGAGGTTCCATTTTGTTCTTGAGATTATTGATGAGGGAGATATTCTTCTTCAACAGATTGGGAACGCTAACAATCCTGCTGATATGTTAACAAAACTAGTTTCATTACTCAAGTTTAAGCATTGCTTAGACTTGATTGGCATTTGTAAAATTTGTTGATTGCCCCATAGGGGATTGGGAGACGACCATTGGAAATTCTATTTCGAGGATTTGAGCCAAGGTGGAGATTGTTGAGTATTTTCTCAAAGTCAGAAATCTTAGCTTCTCAGAGTCAAAAATGGTAGCTAGCTTTTGGTGATTGTTGAGTCAGAAATGGTGGCTTGTTTTTCAGTGAATTTTGGTGCAGTTGGCCTTCACCTTCACCCATTGAATTCTCTATAAAAGAGAAGCAACAACAACATAAGAGAGTGAGAGAGAAGAGGGAAAAAATTTTCAGAGAAAGAAGAGAGCAAAAGAAAGAAGAGAGAAAAAGTTTCTAGTATGAGAGAGAGCAAAATATTTCCAGAGGAAGGAGAGAGTAGAAATTTCTAGGAGAGAGAGAAAAAATATTTATATTTTTTTCTCTTTCTAGCAGGGGAGTGTAAGCTTGGGTTAATTTGGGTATTTTGGGAGATTGAGTGATAAATACTATTGTATGCTCTCATTGATTATAGTGAAATACTCAGTCATCTCCAAACTGGACGTAGGCATTACCGAACTAGTATAAAAATCTTGTATTCTTGTTGCTGTTTTATTAAATTTTTTAACATTTCCGCACAACAGTATATATGTATTGTGTAATTGTGTGTTTTGAATACTTGAATTATTGATTTTTGACTTATTGATGAATTGAATTAGATGAAATTGAATTGTATATAATGAATGGCTAGAGTTATGTTTGTTTGCAATATGTTCAAGTATCTACTGGTTTTGCAGGTTGAAATGAATGCAATTCCAAATTGAATGCGTTGCTCATTCTTTATAACGAGACCTTCATTCTATATTACTATTTTTTGTTTTCATTTTTAATTCTAGAACGATATTACTATTTTGCTTACTATTTTTTATCTTTTATTTATTAAAAAATGAAGCATCCTATTATTTTGCTTTATAACATGAGGCTTCATTCTACAATAGAACGCTTCATTCTATATTACTATTTTGCTTAGTGAGGTTGATGACTAATGCTAATTGCCCTGTTTTTGTACAACAAGATCATGCCTATTTTGGATTTGGACCACTTTGTTTATATTTATCAATAAAGTACTTAGATTTCTCTTTGAGTACGAATTACTTGTAAGTTCCTTGTTATTTGGTTTAAGATTATTGGCTCGTATTGCATGAAGATACACAGTGATTTGATTTAATTATTAACTTTCTAATTATGATCTCAGAAGGGCAAAGCTTGGATGATACAATTACTATCTATTGGTTTGACCAACTGGGTTATCAAGTGCTTTGTTTTCGGATTGCTTCTATATCTCTTGTCATTTGATCATGGTTACTGGTTTCAAACAATGGTTCCAGCCGTGGTTGAGCTTAGGCATGTGTAAGAGATTTCATAAAGCTGTAGCTGGTAAATCTACTTTAAGAATTGCTTGTTACTTTAGTTGTTGCATAATTTTATAATAATTTGATGGGAAGTTACAATTTTCATATTGTTTTTGATTGGTCATATGCTGTCGTGGATGGAATGAAATATAAATATAAGAGTTCAAAGAATCTCTTAAAGATGAAAATAACTTTTAAATATATTTTCTTTTCTTTGAAAAACTTATGTTTAGGTTGTATGGTATTTTAACTACAATTAATAAAAAAATGCACAAGTTATGCTAGATTCGTGTCAAAAAGTTAGTGAACGGTGGAAAAGGTTGCAAAAATCTCAGTTGATTGTATAGTGCGGAGAATGAAGAATAATATCTTTTTGTCTTCCATTTGTTAAGAACCTAATTTACTGAAGTTTTAGCTAGTATCATGTTACATAAAAGAAATAGGAAGGACAAAGACTATATTTTCTTAAAGCTTTTTGCATACTAAATGTGTCAAAGTAGTTTCATTCTATATGATTATCAAAATTGACATTATAGGTGTAACTCTTCAATTTCTCCTAGTATATCATCTAAAGCTCTTTTCCTTGCCATTTAGGCAAAATTTTGGAAACAATATGTTGAGGCACATATGTCTATAAACAATGATGACGCCATAAAATAGATATTTAGCCGGTGTTTACTGAATTGCCTCTAAGTTCCTCTTTGGTATATGGTTTCTTATACCTTGTTACTCTAACTTTCTCTCCGAGTCTATGTTCTCCTTTTTCATTTTGTGTTACAGTTTGAAGAAAGTATTGACTTGATGATGTAACTTGATTCATGGAATTTGAATTAGTTACGTATTAGCTTCTTTTTTTCCTTTTGAAACATATTGAAAACCAAATATGAGTTGTACCTTTGAACAAATTCGATCCACAAGTATAATTCATTCACTCAGGAGTGATTAGAATAAGTTAAGAATATAAGGCGGACAAGCTAGTAATGAATCTTATTCTTCATTGTTTGTGCAATTTATTACTATCATGAATTTGCTAAGCGGGAGAAGAGAATAGCAAGTGAACTTTGTGACAGAGAAAAGTTTAAGTGATTCATGTTTGAATCTTGGGGAATCCTATCAAAAGCTCATAAACTTCAAACGAGTGATAAAATGGTTTAACAAGAGTTGGGAAACATACAAATCTATTGGAAACTTGGAGGTAAGTTGGCTGTTTGCAGTTTTTCTTTTCGTAATAAAGTGGTTAGTATTTCATTTCTTTAGATGTATCAACCTGTTTATAAGCATAATAATTTTACAATTCTAATCTACTTCTTGTTTCTTTCTTTTTTTTTTCAAAATAGTAGTGATTAGGAGTAGACACGAAAGTATTTGGTGAAGGATTTTAGAGTGCCCATATATATTGGTTTTGTTTAGTATTTAAATTAATTCACTTATATTCATATAGAATGAAGGACGATATTGTAGATGAATTTTTCAGCTAATGATTTTCTGCTTTTATATTTTGAATATGTTAAAAGATTGAATTTTATAAATCTTTATGAACTATATATATAAATGTAATTTTTTTGTCGTTTACATTTAATAATACGTACGCAATTAAGACATAGGTTAATATTAATATTTCTTTTAATGTATATATAGATGTTGCTTACATAATAACAATAGTTTGATTTTAAGTTAAATAATATTGATAACAAAATAATATATTGTTGCTTTTATTGTTACAAATTATTGTCTAAAAAATTCCGCTTTGTTGCTTATAAAGACTTAAAAAGTATTGCAATATTTATTTAACGTTGTTACTATAGTTTGAATTAAGGTGTTGACTTAGTCAAATTTTAAAGCAATATTTTTTATTTTATTGTCTAATAAAAAATTGTTGCCTTATATTAATTATAGCGCCGCTTCTTGCAACGATATAAATTCTATTGCCTTAATTAAAACGCAGCAATAATTGTAATTATAGATATGTTTTTGTCTGTTACTTAAATCACTTTTTGCGGCAGATGAGGCTTTGCTTATGCTTAAATCACAACCTTAAGTGATATCATGACTAGGGTTGTTCATGGTAAGTTAACCTGACTAGTTCATAAATAATTTGAACTTGAATGTTAGGTTCGACAATTTCACAAACCTGAACCTGAACCTAAGGAACTTATAAGATTGGTTAACCTATTTTTAAGTTCAATTATCAAAATAATCACAACCTATTCATATCAATATATATGACCAAAAATTATAAAAATAATTGTGAAAACAAATACAAATTATTCATAAAAGTATGCATATAAAATCCATTAAAGATTAATCTAATATGTTAAATCCAAGCAAAGTAAAAACAAGCTAAACAATTTCTTATAAAAAATTCATACTAGAAAAAAAGGAGATAAATTATTAAATAATTACTTTTCGAATAAGATGGTGCACTATTCTTTTAGTGTAGAAATGTAATTAATGTTATAGTTAAAACTTCAAATATTATATTATAAAAAGCGCAGCTATATAAAAAAATACAATCCCATAGTCTATTACTAAATCAACTCATTTTTCATTCCTTTCTAATAAATAAAACTATATTTGTATTTATACAAGACAATGTTATTATATGCTTATTATTTATTAGTAATTATATTATATATTTTTAAGAATTAATATTACTTGATTGGTTAATGTTTATAATATCTCATAAATATCAAAGCTAATATATGTGCCTTAAAAAAATAAAATTGTAGGATTTCTTAATAAATATGTTTTACATTTATTAATTTTTTTAATTAATCTCTACATGATTATATTGTTTTAGTCAATGAATTTTTTTTATTAATAGTTTAATACTTCAATCAATAACTTTGACACATATTACTTACTATTTGAAATAGAAGTATTGATTGATATGCATTAGTTGTTACTTATAATAGTAATATTTAAGATTAACGTTTAATAACATAAAATTAAAGTAATTTTTTTCCTTTTCTTTTTTTTACTTAAGAATTAATATAGTAAATACTAGTAAATTTATTAATATCCTCTTAAATTATATCTAAATATATGATAGATTTTTTGAGTATTTCAGGCAAAGGTTTTAACCTAAACCTATAAATCAGGTTCGGTTAACTTAGAATCGCAAGTTAAAAACCTGAACTTAAACCATGAATCTGATTTTTTAAGTTTGGCTCGAACCGAACCTAAGCTCAGATTCAGTTAATCTTATTTATGAGTTCGGTTCATAGGGTTTAAGTTCGATTCATAGTTTCACGAGTGTTTTTGAACACCCCTAATCATGATAAAATCTAAAAAATACAAAACAAAAGAAAATTTTTCTGCGCTCTTACAAAAACTATCACCTCCTTTAATAATTTAAGAAAACAGTAACTTGTATCGAAAGGATAAGCGATCTGGTTTTTGCATTCTAATCTCGTGTATCTCGTGCGTCAATGACCGGCAAAAGTCGAGAGTTTGGAGCAGAAATCTGCAGCTAAAAAGATGTCAAAAGGAGCAGGACTGAACTAAAAAAACTCGATTCTTCTTCTGACGTGAAATGCATATCGAGTTTGAGATAAGTTAACAATTTGATCTCTTTTTGCTATCCTCTTCTTTATTAAAAAAATGAGAAAAGGGTATTTGACCTTTTTTTTCTTTGCTTCAGTGCCAACCATTATTTGTGTTCTTCTCTTTGGTCTTTTGCGGGAGCAGATCTTCTGTTCCCTATTCTCAAGTCATTCCAGCCATCTAATTTTTGTAGATCTTATTTATTAGATTGACGAATTTCATAAAATACAAAATAACGAACAAGGTGATATGGACGGCTGCAAAAACTGCTTTGAACAAATCCTCGGAGAAACTCGACATTTTTGGCTTTGGAAAAGGAACTCCAAAAGCTATCTCCTACTATATTACGCTATGATTGTAACTAACGAAAGAGCTGAAGAAAGTCTGTGCCTTCCACAATATCAGTTATTACACAGGCTTAGGCTTTTAACATTTCAAGACCTCGCTACGTAGCCTAGACTTCACTTCGAAACTCAATCATCAGCTTGTTTAATTTCTTGTTGCTTATCTTTTGCTGGATGATTCTCATGTCCTGCTCAAAGCTGTGGATGCCAAACCAGAAAAAAATGTTAACCCGAATTATATTTGCTAGTACTATAGCAAGTTTCTAATCTGACAACAAGAGAACAAGAATATAGTAATCAAAACCAACCTTTGAGCATGTAAAGCCGGTGAAGGGAACAAGACAGATGCAAGCTTAAGAGCGTCTTCAGGGTGATTAATCACATGGTTGAAGCACAAATAGCGTCCATAAGTAGAGATATCTTCATATATGAAAATGTGGGCTTCCACCAAGAAATCAAGATCAACGGCCACAAAAACGCCATCTTCATACATCTCAGCAGCTCCTTTAAGATACGGATTTTTTAAGGAAAGTTCAGGTCCCATCACCAGTCCTGCATTCACTGATACCATGTTTATGTCTCTGTCCATTGCCAGCGCCCATGCTGCCTTCTCTGCTAGCGTTTTTGATAGTGCATGCCATAACTGTCCATAACACAAGTGATGTTGTGTTTCAGAGCGCTAATAGATGAAGTTGGTTAAGAATTACAATAACATTTGTTCCAATTATAAGTAATTCTAAGATAAGTAGAGGTTCAGTTTCAGTTTTAGTTTCCAATCAATGTTTTTTACGTAGCACCTTGAATTTACGACAAAGGCTGACGTCAGTCCAATGCTTTTCATCAAAATCTTCTAAGATGGTCTGACGATCGTCTCTCCACAAGACAGCATTTGCTGAGGATGTGAACACAACCTTATCAATTGATTCGGTTTGTGCACATGCTTCCAGGACATTATGTGCTGCTCGTACCTCTATCTCTGCCATGAATTCCTGTGGTAGCCAAAGAAAAAGACAATTGCATATAATTAGCCTTTACCAACCAGAACCTGATGAATATTGAAATATAAATGGAGGAGGATATAAGAAAGAAATGAATAATGAGACAAGCTAACAACTGTAGCCAATCACTTTCCAAGGCCACAGACAGAGATAGAAACTGAAGTGATATGTTATATTCAATGGCAAGTCGGGGCCGCCAAATCACTCCAGTAATGGCACAGAATTTGCTCTCGAGGTGGTCCAACTCCGCGCGGGTTCTGGTTTTACAAATTGGAAAATGAACTAAACCCACCACGTGTATGAAGACCCTCGGCCTTGGGGCTCACAATAATGATTTTGCTGTGTTATGTTTGTGGATATCAAGGACTCTGTAGTCCTTCAATGACAAGTTCAATTGGACCCTCCAAGAATTTCAAGCTCCAATCTCGACCACAGTTCACTAAATTCTTAAATGTCACGTAATTGCTAGTAGGTAACAAGCCAAGGTTTATGACAGAAATTGATGGGGACTGTTTGTACCTATGGATGCTTTTACAGGTGGTGGTGTTTTTACGAATTCAAGTTGGGGACCTCTCATATTAGGACATCATTGAATAGACAGATGGGTATAAAAGTTGATAATCGTGATGGTGGTTGGTGGTTGGTGGTTGTTCAGGCGTTTTCCAATATAAAACTACAATGCAAGATTTTGAGAACTCAAAATTCAGGCACCAGAATTATTGCACCCCTTCCAGTGACACCTTGTCTAGCCTTGTACAGAGACATATATTGTCACTATAAATTCTTGAATCAGAGAAAAAGAAAATTTCAAGGCCATTGTCTGTTTGTTAAGAAGTTCTTTTTCTATAAGAAATTCATTTTTCAGTATTTCTTTTAAAGGCTCACTGGATCCTAAAACAAGAATTGGTTGCAATTCTCGTGGGATTAGAACTATAATTTTAAGTGTAGTAATTACAATAATTTTATTACAATCTAATAAAATTGATTTTTTCATAACTAGAATTCCTTATTCTTACATTTAAGAATTGAAATTATATAAGCATATTAGAATGCTAGAAAATTTGATAAGAAATCAGAGTTTTTAATTCGATTCAATCATGTATGACAAACAAAATAATAGAATACTTAAAATAGGATTACGAGACCAATCTTCGAAACAAAGGGCACAGTAGCACTTTTGAGATATAAACTGGTAATTAGGAAGTAAAATCAAGCAGGAACTCGAAAGATTATGTCAATTTCCAGAAATCAAATATTAATATTATCCACACTCGTCATCGTAGCCATTCTTACAAGAACATAAGTGGAACTGTTTCCATTACTAAGAATAACCTTGTTCTTGTTAAAACAGATGAGAAGTCATGGACATGTTCCAGTCTCTTTAGCTATTAACTGTGATATTCGATAAAAATGATAGTCGATATTTCTTCTTTGAAAATTGTAAAGAAAATAACTAAAAAGAAGGTGGAGAATATAACGCACATCATAGATGGGATGGTCCTCAGGAGGCTCGAATGTGTAAAACAGACCAGAACAACCTCTTAATGCGTCAATTATGCTCTGGTAGTCAAAAGGGTCTGCATCGAAAACTTTCAGCTTCTTGTTTTCTCCAGGTAGCCCGCTCAGTTTTTTCACCTCACCTGGTTATTAAAATCCAACACACTCGTAAAAAAAGAAACAGAAAATTAAAGAAACAAGCAACTAGAGAGTGAGATGAGTAACAGAAGCTATTAAACTACCATGGTTTTGCACAACAGCATGAACAGTGTAGCCTCTCTGGAGAAGCCTGTTGACAAGGGTAGCGCCCAGGTGGCCGGAAGCATCCATTACACAGACCGTGTTCGAGGCATGATAGAAAGATGCTGGTGCCATTTCTGAGAGAGGTAGACCACAACTTCTTCACTTCTTGATGGTCTATATGTAGTAAAGAGAAGCGATGGGGTAGTCAGGTAGAATAGAAAGAAGACCAAACAAAGACACTTTGGACTTTATGGAACGAGAGAGAAAGGAAGAGTTGTTGTGATTGTGCATGTAACTGAGGGGGTAGATAGGGGGTTACTGAGTTATATTATCATATATGTATTTTCAGTGCATGTTCGAACAGAAGAAAATAAGGTTTTGGCTTTGCCTAGCATTCAAAGAGCGTGGCTAGTAGATAGTTGGGAAGTGGTTGTCCGTACTTAAATATAGAAGACGAATCAAAATTCAAGAATATATATATAAAAAAAAGAAAAGAAATCTGATAGGAACGTGTGTGGAAATTACGAAAACTGCATCTTATATGGCTACGTGTGACTGCGGATACTCACACACACCTACGCCTCGCCTCGCCTACAATTTTTTCACCTACTCATTCAGCGACAGATATTCTGTTATTACTCTATCTTATTCTGTATATAAAATTTCAACTATTTATTTTATGGGACTCACGCGGAGTCCACACGAGATCTACACAGAATTCACATAAATAAACGGCTGAAATTTATTGGACACAATAAAATATCATAATATTGAATAAGAGATTTGGACTCTTCATTCAGATTTTGACAAACACAGACTTCGATTTGTGCTCTATCTCTCTCATTTGATTTCCAAGCTTAGCATGAACCGTTGGGAGTCTAAAACAATTCAATGCTCATCGTCAACGAACATCTAATAACTACCCTTTCTGAAACAACTCCAATTCGTGACTGCCTACTCCGCTACTTCTTATATATTTCTAATTAGTTTACTGGAGTATTTATGGCACTCTCTTTTAATCTACATGCTTTCTTGTTCTTATATGATATGTATATGTAACATATTCTCCAACCATTTTTTTTGGGGATTCCAACCTGTGGTCCGGAATTAATGACGAACATATCCTTATGCTGTTTGTTTAGGATGTAGTAAGTGGCTAAGGCAGATTTTAATTATTAACTTACTTGGAGTGAAATATGTAACAAGGTATATAATACCAAAGTGATACTATGATAAAAGTTGGTTGTGTTCTGAGACCCAGAGCAGGGTCAAAGTCGATGTGACATTTGAAATTAATGCAACTGCATTTTATCACATGGGAAATTAATTTGTTTGGTTGGAGCTTAAGTTGACCTTTGGTTTGAGTAAATGAATGGAAACCACGAGCAAGTAATTAATAAGCCATTCTGTATATCTAAAATAGTATTCAATTCTCGGCTATAAAGGAAAAAAAAATGTCTTACCTCACCGTATTCTTAATCCCGTACGCTAAGTGATTTTTTTTTCTTGAACAATGCTCAGTGACTTGGTTTTTCATTAAAATAGTATAACTTTATTGTTATATATACTGCTGGTGGATGGGATTTACTATTTAATAAGTTTAGTTAACACGGAGTTATTAGGTCCTGTTAGATATAATCAAGACAAAGCACAATCGCAAAGATCATGCATATGCATATATTAAACAAAAACACATACTTGACTTATTTTTGTAGCTTCATCGATTAAAGAACTTTTACTATCTTTCTCTTTCTACAGAAGTTTTCATTCATTAGATAAGAACTTATCTTTGTGTTCTTTTATTTTTAAATACTAAACCTTAACTACCTTTGATATTTATGTAAAGTATAATGACCATAATACCCTTATAGGTACCCCTCATGGGTATATTTGATTCATTATCTTCCACTCACATATGATAGGTTTTAATATAATAAAAAAAACAAAAAACTCTATGGTGCTCATACTTGTTCAATAACCGATGTGACTAGCATACGACGAAAGTACATTGCCACATATCTATTAGGAGTATATGACATCTCGATTAATAAATTGATCCTAGGACTTATGTATCATTGAGTAGACATTGTATGTTATACCCTAGGTTATATCTCGCATTTGTACTTTTTTTTTATTTCGTTTAGTTTCTTGTGTCATGACTATATTCAAGTTCTCTACTAAAGAGATGTAAATCATCTATGAATAATTTTCATGCGAGTCATTGATCTAAAAAATAAATCACCTTCCTCTGTTCTCAAATCTCTTTTGAATTAAATTTAATTTGTTTTCCTAGAATTATTCTATAGGATCGCATCTTGCATGATCTTTTGGCAATAACCTAAAGTATTAAATGTTACCCCCAGAATTTTTTTT
>JANZLD010000001.1:24692293-24705821 GCA_026413575.1 Erythroxylum carthagenense
ATATCAAATATTTGAAAAATAAGTAAATATTTTAAATTTTAAAAATTAATAATAATAATAATAATAATAATAATAATAATAATTCTATTTTTTAAAGATATTTTAATTATTTAGACTCAATAACCTCACATGTCTTTAAACTGACATGAATACCGCAGAAGTGATTAATGCTCTGCACCTCCGTTAAGTACTTTATACGGGCAGTGGCACGTGACGAGCATTTTCGGGGAAGCTTCTAAAGTGAAAGACTAGCCAATAAGTGACGAAGACATACACGTGGAGGCCATTGAGTTTGTCTCACGTGGAATCACATGGGACCATGCCTAAGTCGGTAGTTGGTTTCTAAAGTAATTTAATTTTCAAGTCCATGTGCAGTTTCTACTAAGTCCAAATTAATACTAGCAAGGCTCTCTCGGTTTAAGTAAAATTACGAGTTTAAATTTTTCTTATATATGTAGTCATTTAAAATTTAAAATTAGAATTTTATATCCGACAAAAAACTTATTCGACTTGAACAAAAATTAGTTTAAGTATGAATAGCTTAAAAATACCTTCTAAACAAAAAAAATCTCTTCAAGAATTCAAAAATCTACCTCTACGATCACAATATAATCAGGTACTTCAAGCTTCTTCACCAATAACAACAGACATGTAAAACCTAGGCAAATCTATAGATCTTGAAAGAATTAACCTTCTCATAGTAAAAAGTATTCAACAAGAAGATGCTAAATTTACCTTAAGAATGTTCATATAATGTTTTCAAGCACTCAACAATTGGAATAAAGAAATGAAGATTTATCAGTATTATCCCTTAAACTGAGGTCGTTTTGGACCTAAAGTAATCATCTTTTCAAGAGCAGTCCTATGAAGTCACGGGTTCAAATGTTCCTTATATATGTAGCTATTTAAAATTTAGAGTTAGAGTTCTGCCTTCCGCAAAGAACCTATCCGACCTGAACAAAAATTAGTCTAAATATGAATAGCTTAAAAAATGTCTTTTTATAATTAAGACCCGTCTCAAATACCTCCTAAAAAAAAGTAAGAAGAATATGAAAAGAGGGGGAGATGAACCATAACTTCATGTAAATGATTCATTTGTTGATTCTCTATTGTCCAAACCAACGAAACGACACTCCTTTGCTGACCTGACTGTTGAAAATAAAGCAAATTAATAAAATTTTAATTCTACATCATAATAACAAAATCCATATTTTAAAAATTAAATAAATTATTTTAAAATTTTTAGAGGAAAAAGCATTTCAGTCTCACGAGTTGCGAACTCTTATTATCACGCAACTATTTTATTTCACCGTTATCAAAAGGCGGAGGGGTTCCTTTCCTTATTAGTCCGTACAACACATGGTGGGTCCATTTTGCCGACGTGGCATAGCCAGGTCACAAATATCACGCTCAGTCCGTGAGTGACTCGTGGACTATTTTAGCCAACCGCCGACGCCCACGCTCGTGCCTACTCTTGAGCCCTTCATCACGTGTTGGGTTACACGTGCCTCCATCTCCTTCTATCTCAAGTCAACTCAGTCGCCCGATGAACGGCCTTACATCTCCTATTAATAGTCGACCATCAAACGCACGAATAGAGAAACAAATTAAAGTGTAGCTTCACCGTCTTAGTTCAGACTTCAGTGGAAGTGCTTTCGAGTTTGAGTTTGTACTTTGTAGATTCTGTTCTAAGTTTTAACTTGTAAGCCATGAAAGCCGTCCTCGTGAGAACAGGTTCAGTCTCGGTCAAACGGCCGGTTCTTCCCGGTTCACCCAAAGTCTCACTCACCCGTAACAACTCATTCACCGCCGGCGAGAACAACACCGGCTCTTCTCCCAGAATTTCTCTACACATGGACACCACCGGCCGCCGACAATCTGCTCCGATTCGGCGTGCCTTTTCGGAGAGTGACGTCGTTAGATCGTCTCAGCTGGAGGCTCCTTCGTGGAAGTTGCCAGCAAGAATACCGGAAGAAGAAGAGGAGGAGGAGGAGCGTGATCGGGCCCCATTTTATCCAAAGAAAGAAGGTTACGCCGGAGCCTGGCCGGACAGCGGGATCACAGCGGAGGAGCTGTGGTTCTCCGGTGGAGGATTCGGCAAAGGAAAGAGATCAGGCGGAGGAATCGGCGGAGATAAGAGAAAGCTCGGAGATTACTACAAACAGATGTTGAAGTCGAACCCTGGCAATTCTTTACTCCTCAGAAACTACGGAAAATACTTGCACGAGGTAATAATCTAAATGATGAAGTTAGTCAAGAATCAAGATGGGCATGTTAATCATTTTATCAACTAATAAAAGATGAATGATGGTTTAAAGGTGGAAGGAGATACAGAGGGAGCGGAAGAGTACTACGGGAGGGCAATACTGGCGAGTCCAGGCGATGGGGAGGTACTGTCTTTGTACGGAAAGTTGATATGGGACACCTGTGGTGACAGTGAAAGAGCACAGGCCTATTTTGATCAAGCAACTCTCAGCTCTCCTAATGATTGGTATGGTAATCTTACAAAAGTTTCTTTGTATAAATCTTTAGCCGAAACAAGATTATAAATCTTCTGATGAAAATTTGCAGCATGGTATTGGGATCTTATGCGCATTTCATGTGGGAAGCAGAAGCAGAAGAAGAAGAAGAGGAATTTGATGGTAAAGGTCAAGCGGTGGCGACACAAGCTCCAATGTTTGCGGCTTTTACTTAGTGATCGTTTTGATGTTGAAAGGAAGAAGAGGAGCTAACTTTAATAGCAAGAAGACAAATAAGATTTACGGCGAATAATTTCTTTGCTTTGTGTATTAGTTTAACTGTAACTTCTGAGCCGCTATCCAATCTAGTGTGCATCTTGTAGATGGATTTTGCTTGAACTTAGTGTATAGTATTTCTTTATTTTCTTCTTCTTTTCTTACAACAAATTCTCACGAGGTGAAGTGCTCACTCTCTGATCGGATGAAGATGCACATGGATGTAAAGGTGACTGGGTCTGGGTGGCTTGAGAATTTGAACTCGTAATTGCAGGATTGCCTCGTATTAAATAATAAAAACAAAATTTGGGAGAGGATTAAGAAACCAAAAAGAGTAAATGTATTTATAAGGTTTTTGGCTTTTATTGGTTTTGTATCATATTAGTAGACGCATGCGGACGACATAGCCGAAAGTCAGGCAAGCAAGAAGCAAACCCATAGTCTGAAGCTACTGTGCGCCTGCTTTCACCACTTCTACTCCGTAAGATCATTCCATGAACCTAGGCCTTAAACAGGTTCTATTCTTAGTTTAAGCATGTTCGGGCCACTCCGAAAAGATTAGCGTCCATTAGATTATGTTTATGCATTCTCGACCCAAGCTCCACCTAAACTAGGCGGAAGGACATAAAATTGGAACTGCACGTTCAAGAAGGATATCAAATAATTAACAAATTATATACATACATATTCTAGACTTTGGAATTACAATTGGCTTTGAACCCGAATTTTAATAAAGATTTGAGAATGTGAGCGTTTTAAATTCTTTGAATTTAGTTAGCTTATTACAGTATTGATAAAAAAGTCAAATTCAATCATAACTTTTTTTATTAAAATTTAATTTAAAGCTAAGCCTTTCCATATTGACGTTTCATAAACTTTCAATTTAAACCCTAATTTAATTTTCTCTAATCAAACACATTTTCTACCTAAAAAACAAGATATCAAAATTTTTATAAAATTTACAACTTTTCTTTTTTCTCTTTGTTCATCTCTCTTACCTCCTCTTTGCCTCTCACTATTTCTTAACCCTACTATTAGTAGATTGTTGGTTTTATTAGGGATAGTCATGAGAATTGGTGCAGCAAATTTCTCCACAATATTGGTCGAGCCTCGTCGATAGCCACTGAACTCTGAGGAGTCCACTCAAGACTTCATCTGGCCTGAACGTTGGGTTTTCGACATATGATCATCGAAGTCGATTCTTTAGAGGTGATCAATATTCTCTCCTCTTCATTTATTCCTACGATTGAGTATTCTTTTTTAGTGACAGGTATCCGTGACTTTCTACACCGTGTGTGGGAAGTGAAGGCTCAGCACGTGTATCAAGAAGGAAACTAGAGTGCAGATAGCCTGACTTCCATTGCTGCTCTCTCAACCACGGGCCTTCGGACTCTTTAGGAGCCACCGTCATTAGTCATGCTGTATATGCACCGGGATCAGCATGAATTTTTTATTGCAGATCTCTGCGTTAGCTAGGTTGTGATTCTAGTTTTTTTTCCTCTGTAACAAAAAAAAAGAAAGAGAACGAGGAGTAGTAATACATCATTCTATCGTGAGTGCTATGAATTGAAGTTAAAATTTGTAAAAATAAATAAGAGAGTTAATTGAATGACGTAATATAATAGATGATTGGAATTACCTACCAAAAAAAGCATAGACTAAAACTCTAGACTCTTGTAAAATTAGTAGCAAATACAAAAACTAGTTATTTCTAGTAAAATATAAATATAGCCACTAACGCTTTTCTGAAGGTAAGAAGAAAAACGACACAAATCAAACATCTTCATTGTGTTGAATAATGCTCCAAAATCAGTTAATTGCTTTGTTTTATTTTTTCCTCCTATTTTTCCAATACCAGTTCCTGTTTTTAGGAGTAGTAAATAAGTGGGTCAACTAGTATGCATTGTTTGTTGGTATTTTCAGTTATGAGTTGTGAGATAGTGGATGCACGTCTTCCATTATTCTTGGATCAATTGCATAATCGTTGGTTGATTAGTTCACTTGTAAGCCTATATATTAGGCCTTGGTATAGTTTGTTCTTATAATGCACTGAAGTAAAAGTGTTTCTCTCACAAAATAGCTATGTTTCCTTTTGTTTATTTCTATTTTTTACTTTATATTCCCCAATAATTTTCTAGTATCAGGGTGGTTAAGAGAGGAAGAGCACGTGCAACCTCTTTTCCTTCTCCCATAACTACGTTAGGTACACTTAAAAAAAAGGGAGAGGTATGGGGAATTAGTAAAGTAAGAATGAGAAAGTGATGGTAACAAAGACTTAAGTTTAACCCATAAGTAAGAGAAACAAAATCTGAAACAAAATCTTAAGCCCTTAGTTTCTTTCCACCTCACGAACCAGAGAGAGCCAAATGCAAAGCGAAACACCAGCGAGGAGAGAGAAAAAAAGTCAGCCATGACAACAAATGGCACTAAGACAATAGCATAGCCCCTAATTCCAATTTTTAAAGGGTTGAATTATCATTTCTGGAGTTTGAAAATGCAAACCATGCTCAAGTCTTAAGAACTTTGGGATTTGGTAGAGAAGGGGTTTGAAGATACTAATTCAGAATAGCCCAACCAACAGTTAAGGGACAACTAAAAGAAGGATGCAAAGGCCTTGTTCCTCATTCAACAAGCTCTTGATGATAGTATTTATTTCATAATCACAGCAGCTAGTACCTCCAAACAAGCATGGGAAATTCTCAAACAAGACTACTTGGGAGATAAGAAAATAATTACCATAAAACTGTAAACACTTCACTGTGATTTTAAGTTGTTGTCAATGCAAAAAAAAGAGTTTGTGCTAGATTATCTCTCTAGGGTATCTAGAATTGTCAATTGTTTAAAGTCATATGGTGACAATATGAGCAATGAAATTGTTGTGGGCAAGGTTTTGAGGAGTTTAATCTCAAAATTCAATCATAATGTTGAAGCCATTAAGGAGACTAAGGACCTAGCTACCTACACATTTGATGAATTGATAGGTTCTTTATTAGCACATGAAGATAGGTTGAATAGGTCTAGAGGAAAAACTAAAGAGAAGGCTTTCCAAGTAAGGGGGAGTCTTATCCTAAAGGCAAGTCAGAAATTTCAGCATGTGGAAAGTTGGACAATATAGGATGCAGAGGAGGTTATCGTAATTGAGGTTATGGTTGTGATAGAGGAAGAGGTCAATTTGTTGGTGAATGTTGCTAATGCAAGAGATGTAGGCACAAGGAGGCTGACTGTTGGATTAAATAAAAAAATGAATAGAAGCATGCCAACTTCACCGATACATTGCAAAAGGAAAGCAATATGTTCATGCCTTACTACACTATAGATGTTATGACCAATGGTATTTGGGTTATTGTTGCTCTAGCCATACGCGTGCGAGAGGCTGTTGTTCAAGGAACTTGACTAGACGAAGAGATCAGAAGTTTGACTCGGAGATAACGATCCAGTCAAAGTTGAAGGTAGAGATATGATTGCTATCAAAATCGCAAATGATAACATAAAGCTTCTTTGTGATGTGCAGCATGTTCCCTCTTTAGGTCATAATCTATTAAGCATTGGACAATTGTTGATTGGTGGCTATTTTGTTATGTTTGATAATGATTCCTATAGTATCCATGATAAGAAATATGGTAGAAAAATTTTTGATGTTCAAATGACCTCAAATAGAATGTTTCCATTAGATGTATCACTTTGTGGTGAAAGTTGTGCATTGGTTGCTAAGGAAAGTGCAGAAGCTAAGTTATGACATTTGAGATATGATCATTTGACTATCAAAGGATTACAATTTAAGGGAATAAATACATGGTAGTTGGGTTACCTAAAACTAATAATCTTGCTTTTGTGAAGTATTGGTGTATAGAAAACAAAGTAGGTCATCATTTCCTATAAGTAATGCTTGGAGGGCCTCAATTCGCCTTGAACTTGGACATGCTGATTTATGTGGTCCCATATCAATTGAATCCTTAGGAGGGAGTCAACATTTGTTTGTTATTTATTAAAGACTATAGTCGCATGAGTTGAGTATATTTTTTGAGATTCAAATCTAAAGCTTTTGAAATTTTCAAGATATTTAAGTCCTTGGAGCAGAAGCAAAGTAGGTGTCAAATTAAGTCACTTTAAACAGAATGAGGTGGTAAATTTTTTTTAGATGAATTTAATGTTTTCTATGAGGAGAACGACATCTATAGAGAAATTAAAACACCTTATACACTGAAGCAAAATGGTATGGAAGAATGGAAAAATCATACCATTGTCGAGATGCGCAGGAGTATAATAAAGGCAATAGATATCCCAAAACGATTTTGGGTAGAGGTAGTGGCTACAACTGTCTATATCTTGAATATCTCTCCCGCAAAGGTAGTATACAATTGAACTTCATATGAGGCATGGAAAGGTCATAAGCCCAAGGTAAGCCACCTACGAATTTTTGGTTATGTAGCATATACTTTGGTGAAATCTTAGTCTAAACTTGATTAAAAATTAGAAAATGTGTTTTTATATGCTATAACACTCAGTCTAAGGCATATAAGCTATATAAACTTGTGAGTGGCAAGGAGACTATTAGTAGGGATATCAAATTTAATGAAGTAGCAAGCTGAACATGAGAGAAAAGTAATGAAGCAATAACAATAGTATCTCAGGGAGACACTCCTATAATGATAGAACCTTATAAATTGGCAACTCCAGAAACTCTTCTAGTGGCACTAACTCTCCTGCATCTCTAGTTAGTAAGTCATCTTTTTCACCAGACAACAATCCTACTCCACACAGCAACAACAATAGTTCATCGTCATTAAGCTCTCCATCCAGCTCTATTTATGATCACTCTAAAGAGGTTTCAATTGTTAGTTGAAATTTATGAAAACTGTAGCTTTATTTTATAGATGACAGAGCTCACATTCTTTGAGAAATCTATTGAAAATAAGGAATGACAAGCTGCAATGATGGAAGAAATGAGGTCAATTGAGCACGATTAAACACGGGAATTGGTTGATTTACAAGAGGGGAAGACGCATATTGGATTGAAGTGAATGTTCAAAATAAAGTATCATGCATATGGCAACATATAGAGGTTCAAATAAAGGATGGTGGCAAAAGGATATGCACAACGTCAAGGTACTGACTTTGACAAAACCTTCTCACCTGTTGCTCGCTTTGAAATAGTAAGAATTCTTTTATCGTTAGTACTTAGATTGAATTTGCCTATTTATCAATTTGATGAGAAGTCTTTGTTTTTAAATGGGGACTTAACAAAGGAAGTCTATGTGTGCCAACCTGATGACTTTGTTATTAGTGGGTATGAACAAAAAGTCTGCAAGCTCAAGAAAGCTCTTTATGAGCTAAAACAAGCATATCAGGCATGGTACAAATGAGTTTATTTATATTTCTTGAAAAATGGATTTGTTAGGAGTGAAAATGATCCCAAATTGAATGTGGAGAACCATGATAATGGTGAATTCTTAGTTGTAACCCTTTGATTGCTGAATTTAAATCTTACATCCAAAGAGAGTTTGAAATGACAGATTTAGGGATCCTACAATATTTTCTTGGATTAGAAGTGAAGCAAGCCCAAGATAGGATATTTCTCTCAAAGAGAAAATATGTGAAAGACCTTCTATTCAGGTTTGGTATGCATAATTGTAAAGTGGAAGTTAAACCTATGAATACAAATGAAAAATTGCAACTTGAAGATGGTACAAAGGTTATTAACTTGAGTTACTACAAAAACTTGATAGGTGGTTGAATTATTTAACTCATACTTGACCAAATATTATGTATTATATGAGTTTACTATCTAGGTACATGTATAATCCTACCGGGCAACATTAAGGTGCACCAAAAAGGGTGCTACATTACATAGCCTGAACCATTGATTTTAGGCTTTAGTATTCAAAGAAAGCAAAATTTAGCTCGTTAGCATATAGTGACAGTGATTGGGTAGGATGTGTAGACAACAGAAGAAGCACCTCTAGCCACGCTTTTAGCTTAGGATCTGTAACAGTTTCTTAGAGTTCAAAGAAGCAAAATGTGGTGGCATTATCATCATTGAAAGCAGAGTACATTGTTATAGCCTTGTTAGGCTTTGGTTGCAAAGGTTGTTGGTTGATATTCATCATGTTCAAGACATAGCAACAAAAATATTTTGTGACAATAAGGCAACCATTACAATGACAAAATTCTAGCATTTTATAGCCGGAAAAAACATATTAACATTCGGTATCATTTTATTCACAGCCTCACCACAAAATGAGAAATTTAGTTGAAGTTCTATCAGACCAATGAGAAAATTGTAGATGTCATGAACAAAGCACTTCTATTGGCCACGCATAATTACTTTTGACAGAAACTTGGAGTATGCAATTTTAAAGCAAAGGGGAGTGTTGAATAATGCTCTAAAATCAGTGACTTGCTTTGTTTTATTTTTCCTCCTATTTTTTAATATTAGTTCCTTTTTTTAAGAGCAGTTAGTAAGTGGTTCAACTAGTATGCATTGTTTGTTAGTATTTTCTATTATGATTTTTAAGATAGTGGATTCACATCTTCTATTATTCTTAGGTCAGCTGTAGATTTTTTGGTTAATTAGTTCACTTGTAAGCCTACATATTAGGTCTTGATGTGGTTGGTTTTTTCAATGTAGTGAAGTAAAAGTGTTTCACTCATAATATACCTTTGCTGCCTTCTGTTCTTTACTTTATTCCCCCACACATTGAAACATCTTCCTTGAGAGAATAATAATATTAGTTTATGCAGTTGTTACTCAGGAATCTTAGTCCTAGTACACCAAATCCCACATCTTTAAAGGAAAGAAATCATAAATAGTAATTTACAACAGTAAAGCAGGCAACATAAAATTAAGCATCGATAAATCAAATATCAAAGGTGTGAGGATGTTTCTGCTACACATTCAAGACTACATACTCCAAGCATTCTTTCAACTGAGCTTCACTATATCCCTATTTGGTAACGAGCAACTATAAGAATCAATTACACAACTGTTATAACTTGGAAAAGCAATACCCAATACAAGTTTAGAAATTGTCTTACCTCTCGAAAGATCCAATTTAGTACCTGTGCATAGTTCAAACCCATGAAGTTGGCCTTTGCCGACATCTGCATTAACCTTAGTGCTTTATACACATCACTAAGCCAATGTTTCTGAGAATTGGAATCTTGCTAAAACCTGCCAAAATAGAAACAGTAAACTATTACTCCATCTTTTTTTTTGACATGGAACAATTATCATGAACTAAAACTAAGTTAGAAAGGGGAAAGGTAAATAAAAGACATGCAAATGATATATGGAGAATGTTGAGTAGAGATCTAATAGTTGTGTGGGAATGAGGAGCAATGAATTTAGCTTCCTCTTATCAAATGTTCAAGTATGCTGCAACTATATATTCCTCTAGCTCCCTCAAAACACATGGCGCCAATCATATTGCAGTAGAAATATATGCTCTAGATTTTAAAAATGAGAATAACCATTAAGGCCTTTACCTCAATAATCAACATTTGAGCCATAAATGAAAGACATTTATCATATTAGTCATGTATTCTTGTTCTCAAATTTTAAAGAAAAAGCAAAAGTTTCCCAATAACAAATGAAAACATTTTTTTGGATATAGAGAGCTTCAGTTTCATGAACCATTTTTCAGTTTATTAACGAGCATAAGTTCTTCAAGAAATAGTACAGGCATCAAGTCCATAAAAGTAATAGATCATATAAAAGTAAATACTTGGATATATGATAATTCTCTCTCTTCTTTACTTTTTTAATAGGCATCCCAGTTATGTTCAGGGCTCAAAACAATAAGCCTATGATGTACATACAGTTATTGAAGGTGGACATTATATCGTCGAAAGTTATCTTAGATATTCAGTCTCCAATGGTTTGTTATATTTCCCTTCCATCTTTTTTATTTCCCAGGCAATGGTCAGGTACATTTTGGCTTCCATTATGGTTATCTAAAGGTTATGAAAAGATCTACACTATGTTAGGAGATTAAATTTTCACTTTTTTAAAGGTAGATATTTCCTTAGAATCAGATGGAGAAATAAGGTTGTGTGATAGATCCTGAACCCTTCTTTGACAGGTAAATCTGCATTTGGCTTATGGTACATTCATGATCTGAAATAATAAGTGTATTATCTATTAACCATTGGATTGGTTTGAAAATCTAAATAATTTATAAAATCTTGGGTTACCAGTATGTTAAGAGGGTTGTAAAAGAATCTCTAGTAGAGTTGAGGAAGAAAGTGAGAGAAAGGAGACAAGAGAGAGGAAAGAAGAGAGAAAGATAAATTATTTTTTAATATATGGGCCCAATTTCCATATTGAGGTATATTTGGTTAAAAAAAAGATGATATGCATATTTTGTGTAATAGAAGATTAACAGAGAAGTTAAGGTTCATATTGAAAGTTTGTGAAACATTAAGTTTTTTCTTAATGTATTGAAAGTTTTAAGTTTAAATTGAATTCTAATAAAAAGTTAGGGTTTAATTTGACCCTTTTGCCTATAATATTTAATATGATTCACTAATATTAAAGTAATGACCATATTTGTTATTAGGGGTGTACAGCTAGGTATATATTGTCTTACCTTTTTTAGGACTTTTGAGATTATTATTTTACATTATTTTGTGAGAGAAGGTGGTATTTCAAGATTGTAAAATTATCTATATCTCTGTTGTGCCTATATAAAGATGTAAAAACTTGTATTGTATAGTTCATTATATTTACAGAAGGTTTAAAAACCCTAATATACACAATTGGAGATACATAAGATAAGGTGTAATATAAATTAAAAAGATTAAAGCTTATTGAATATAATGTTTATCTTTAAGTAATGTTAATTTACATCTCTAAGTAATATAGTTTATCTCTAGTTAACCAAAAAATAAGATAGTTATGATTAACAGATAATCATATGTTATTAGCCCACTCAAATTCAGAGAGACGTGTGATTATGAGTTTGTCTTAAAGATGTCATAATATAGACAAAGAGAGATTTTGTCATAAATCAGCAATATGATAAGAAAAAAAAGATATGTCAAATATAGAGTGATTTGTTTACTACCACACCTCGGACAAAGTGAACATCGATCTCAATGTGCTTTGTGTAAGCATGAGAGACTAGGTCAGAAGAAAGAAAAGTAACACCATGGTTATCACACCAAAGAATAGGTTTGATGTGAGAGAAGCCGATTTCACTAAGAAGTGAAGTGATCCAACAAAGTTCTACGACCGTAAGAGCAATTCTTTTTTATTCTGCCTCAGTACTAGATCGAGCAATTGTTGACTTTTTCTTAGCACTCCAAGAGATAAGATTGGAACTAAGAAAGATGCAATAGCTAGATGTAAAACGATGATTATCAGGACAACCAACCCAATCAATATCACAACAAGCATGGAGATTTAGAGAGGATGATTTAGTAAAGTGAATGCCATAAGCAGATGCAGGGTGAAGATATCGAAGGATTCATTTGACCGCAGTCTAGAGAACGTTGATAGGAGAGTGTAAGAACTGAGAGACTTTTTTGACAATAAGTAGATGTTAAGGTGAGCGAGGCAATGATATTGTAGAGCACCAACAGTGTTATGGTACTCAGTAGCATTAGGAAGGGGATGACCACAATTTTTAGATAAAGGAAGGGTAGGGGTAATGGGTGAGTTGGCAGGTTTAGAATTATGGAGACCAACTCAAAAAGAAGATCTTTGATGTATGTAGTTTAAGTGAGTAAAAGACCAATAGGCATAGTAATGGCCTTAATACTAAGGAAGTGATGAATTAGACCTAAGTCTTTAATAGCGAAAGTGGTGTTCAGATTATGAATAAGAGATGTAATCAATGATGATGAAGAATTTGTAACTAAGATATCATCCACATAAACTAAGACAAAATTTGTGTGACCTGAGGTGTTATGAATAAACAAAGAAGTGTTAGACTTGGATGAGATAAAGTCAAGGTCAAGAAGTTTCTTACTCAACCTAGAAAACTAGGCTCGAGAACCTTATTTCATGTTATACAAAGCTTTATAGAGATGACAAACATGGTGAGGATAATAGGGATCTATGAATCCAGGAGGTTGAGACATAAGGACTTATTCTTGGAGATGACATTGAAGGAATGCATTGTTTGTAATGTCAGACTTTCGGAGCCCTTTTGTGTTGTACTGTATTTGGAGATACTACTGTATATTGATATATACATATAGTTGTATATGAGTTCAAAGATGTATTTAAGCCATTTGGGTGTATATGTAAACGATTTATAATGTTATATGCCCTTACATGAACTTAGAATTCATCAGTAATGCGAAATCTTGGACATTTCCGTCATATGAGCTTTTAAGTGAATAAAACCGAGTCCATTGGATGGATATGACCATGGTGGTTAAATTGCATGAGTTCTAATGCCTTAGAGATGATTAGACATGATTTATAGACTCATGGGAAACTTAGAAAGCTTAATTAGAAAAGTTGATGTATATAAGGGCTTACTTGCAAATTGTCATAAGTTAAAGGACTTAAATGTAAATTTTCAATTCTTGGAGGACCAATTAGTAATTTTATAAAGTTAAGGGACTTAATTATAATTTTCAAAAGTTTGGGGACCAAAATGAAGATAAAAGTTTTGGTGATTCCCAAATTTAGGGCTTAATTGCAAATTTAGGAAAGTTTGGAGGGTATAATGGTAATTTCACATAATTAAGGGCAATAAGGTAAAATTATCATGCTTGGTCAAAGAAGAGTCAAATTCTAGACCCTTCTTTATGTGTGTGGCCGTGCAACCCCTTCATTTGGC
>JANZLD010000001.1:24726940-24737781 GCA_026413575.1 Erythroxylum carthagenense
TGGATTTTTGAGTTATTTGTTTACGCATGACTGAGTATATTGTTGAATCTTATTTTGGATTGTTATGGCATTTAGCCTCGGGATTTTTGGGGTGTCTATTTTGAATGATTATGCATATGATTTTGATATATATATTGCATGTACGAATCGATTGTTGTGAGAATGTTGGGATCGGGTCCGACGGTTTTGAAAAAAAATATATAGCAAAATTATGGTTTATGAAAATGTTTGAAAACTTGGTTTTTGGAATAAATTTTTCGAAAATGCAAAGTTTATAAAATTCGTTGTGTTCGAATTCTATAAATGATTTGAAAATGTGAATTTAAATAAGTTGGATTCTATGATTGAAAGAAATATTTGCACACCTTATTGTGATTTTGATTGATATGTGAATTGATTGATAAATTGATTATTTGAATGTTGATGATGAAGTGACGTGTGAATTTTATATGCATTGATGTGATATGTGAGTGTGAAAAGTAAGATTTTCGAAAAGTGCCTTCGGGCAATCCGACCTTTCGTTTTCGATATGTGTTCTGTGGGTTTGGTTAGGTCCTTTAAATGAGTCAGTGCACTGTCTCTATTTGTTTAAAGCCTTCTACCAGCTGCCCGCTAGTGGCATTGAAGCTCCGATTTCGGACTCCCTTCACGGCTACACTGGACAGCTATGCGAAAAAGTGTAGTACGTTCTGTTCACGGCTGCACAGGACCGCTATGCGGGAATGTGCAGTACGTTCTGTCTGGACCAAACCAGACCATTTGATGTGTCTTGTGTGTTTTGTTCTGTTTATAAGTGTGTTACATGGCATCTTTTGAAAAAGAAATGTGAAAATTTTGAGAAAGAAATTATTATAGTTCGGTAAGAGGCGTGCTGCTAGATAGCAACAAAACCTTGAGGTCAGGAGTTCGAATCCTGACCAAAGAGGACAATACCAATTTGTGTTGGATGCCGCGATATAACCCACAAACACACGCCGCAGTATAACCTGCAAACACCTACGGGTGGGGTGTGGGGTCTAATAAATGAAGTCCTTAATACAAAATATAGCATGGAGAAAATCATGATGAGATCATAATAATGATATTCCTTTCGTGTGTAATTATGTTAGTATCTAAATTTTTCCTAGTCATAAGATTAATAAGATGGGATATCATTAATCCGGATAGACTAGCACATGTTATACTTCTTGACTGGATCAAGTAGTAGATCTTATAAGCTATAGACATAAGTTTTTTAAAGTTAACATATGGATGCTTACTAATAGTAATAAGTACAGTGGATTGACCTACTATGAGACAATCATATGGATATTCTATTTCAGTTTCAATGATGGTCTCATCATAACAATGGTGCAAGTATCATTTGACTTGAGGTACTCAAGGATATCTTGGATACTGATCCTATTCTTTGACTCCATTCATTGGTGCCTTTCAAGGGTTACTCATAAGGTCGTGATTGGATACAGCTTGAGGTATTTGAAGATAATTGAGTAGCCAATAAAGGATTCACCATTCCTAATAAAAGGAGATGATACCCACAGCCTCTTGTTGGATTCATTACTTAGGAGTCTTTGACCAGAACAGATATATGTCATGAAGAGAGTCTTCAATGATACATAAAGTAATGAGATCCTCAGGATAAGATCTAATATCACTTGGACTATATGTGACGTACTTAGTCTAGTAGGAGTTGACACTTTGATCATACTCTAAACCAAGTGGGGTATAGATGGTGAAAGGATGAATTACATGACAACGCTACATGTGGAAGGGTTTATAGTTAAACCACTGACTTTCTGGTCAATTGGGGGTTATGACATGTTATTAGATATCGCTCTTGACTTACTTGAATTAAGTGTTAATTCAAGTGACCAAAATAACCAAGAACATAATAGGTCACACACATAGGATATTCGAATGATGAGTAAAATGTTCTTGAATGGTGATTAAAGATATGAGAGAGTGTTTTGGGATTATATTGTGATGTGATCATGGCAGAAAACATTGTATGGAATGAATTACAAACAAGTCTTGATGGTTGCCAATTTGGGCTTTACCTTCCCAAACTTCCATTAATGCATGCTATTCATGGTCATTAACTTCCCAAACTTCCATGAATGCATGCTATTCATGGTCATTAACTTCCCATAACTTTCATTAATGCATGTTATTCATGACCATTAACTTCCCATAACTCTCCATTAATGATAGGGGTTATGGAAGGCCAATTGGTGCAGAAAATAAAGATGATTTTCGTGCATCTTATGTAAGACACAAGTGAAAGAAAGATTCTTTTCTAAAACACACACTCTTTTTCTCTCTAGCTCTCGCAAGAGTTCTTGTCTTTGCTAACACAAAGAAAGAATTCTAGCCATCTTCTGGTGAGATTTTATCCTTCTATCTTTGTGTGGACTTTCATTAGAGACAGTCTACATTGATTGTTGTGGTTTGTGACAATCTAATGTAGAGAAGATTAAAGAATGGAGGAGATCATCAGAAAGGAATGTAAACATCTTACATTTTATGTTTTTGTTTTCTATATCTATATGCATAAGTATATCTTTTTTTAGGTTCCATTTTATTTTCAACTGCGTATATTTGATATATATTATGTATAAGATGCATGATTGAAACCTTACATTTTCAGTCAAATGGGGGTCTGACATGTTGCTAGATACCGCTCTTGACTTCCTTAAATTAAGTGTTAATTCAGGTGGCCAATATAATCGAGAACCTAATGGGTCACACACATAGGAGATCCGAAGGATGAGTAAAATGGTCTTGAATGGTGATTAAAGATATGAGAGAGTGTTTTGAAATTGTATAGCGATGCGATCGTGGTAGAAAACATTGCATGAAATGGATTAGAAACAAGTGTTGTTAGTTGCCAATTTGGCTATTAACTTCTGAAACTTCCATTAATGCATGTTATTCATGGTCATTAACTTCCCATAACTTTCATTAATGCATGTTATTCATGGTCATTAACTTCCCATAACTTCCATTAATGCATATTATTCATGACCATTAACTTCCCATAACTCTCCATTAGTGATGGGTTTTATGTAAGGCCGAATGGTGTAAAAAATAGAGATGATTTTCTTGCATCTTGTGTAAGACACAAGTAAGAAAGAAATACACACACACTTTTTCTCTCTATCCCTCACAATAGTTCTTATCTTTGCTAACACAAAGAAACAATTCTAGCCATCTACTAATGAGTTTTCATTCTTCTATCTACGTATGGACTTTCATTAGAGATGGTCTACATTAATCGTTGTGGTTTACGACAACCCAACTCGGAAAAGATTAAAGAACGAAGGAGATCGTCGGAAAGGTATGCAAACATCTTACATTTCATCTTTTTGTTTTCTATATCTATATGCATGAGTAGATTTGGTTTTTGAGGTTTCATTTTATTTTCTTCTGCGTATATTTGATATATATTATATATGAGATGTATGACTGGAACCTTACAGGTGGTTTATTAGACTTGGTAAATGAAATAGTATTTGATGTTTGGGCTAGATGTGTAGACTAGCATGAATTTGTTTGGAATTAGGGGGTATATGGGGTTGATTGGATGGACCATTATGGCAGATGGGCCCAAAGGAATGAGGAGATCTAGAATAATATTCAGTTTGCCAGTGTTGAGACCTGGTAAAATTAGGTTTGACTCATAAAGAAGATAAGGATTTAGGAATTGTAGTGTCTCCCTTTGTGAGCTTTGATGCCTCCTTTATCATGCACGCCTTACAAATGACGACCACTATTGTGAGAGGCAAAGAGAGCTGCGCCTGGCAGTGGAGGTAAATGAAAGAAATTTAGTAATATTGGTTAAGTCTTTCTTTGTGTGTGGAGTTTGCAATAGAGAAGAGAGCATTAAGAAGCTAATTGTTGCAGGAAGTGATTTGCAAGTCCAAGCCAGAGTTCACTGCCTATGTGATAACTAAGAACTAGTCGTGCGATTGAGAGTGAAAGAGATGTTGTGAGAAAGCAGTACACGAGCCAATTAAATTTTTGCCCTATATGGTATTTTAGAGATGAGGATTCCAAGCTTAAGGTTGCATCTAGTGGGGAGATAGTTTCATCCACATAATCGATAAGGTTAGAGGTATGTAAAATAGCTTAAGTTTGATTTTTTGAAACAAGATAGTTTATAGAACCTAGTGGTGTTATATCAAAGCTTATAATTTGATTGAAGGGTACTGTAGGTATGTTGGTGATTGCCATTGATGATACTATTGAATTGGTGGGTGCCTTCTATAAATAATTTGAATGATGCTTGTTGAATGGTTATTGTTTGCCTTATGGGAATAGTGTATATTAATGTTGTTTATGGTAAGGAGGAAAATATTATATGCTCGATGTGGGTTCTAATACCATAAAGAAGTAAAATTGTATTGTATATTTCACTCTATTTACAGATGCTTTGAGAACCTTAATATACACAATTGGAGATATATAAGATAAGGTATAATATAAACTAAAAAGATTAAAGCATATCGAATATAATGTTTATCTCTAGTTAAAATAAAAATAAAGTGGTTGTAATTGGGAGATAATTATATGTTATCACTATGAGTCCTTTGAAGATTCTTGTACTATGTTTTCACCAAGTAGATTTTTTGACTAACTCTTCATTGCCAGTGATTTTTTCCTCACACTAAAAGTTTCCATGTAAATTTGGTATGTCTTTGATTATTGTTTTTTATCTTTACTTCTCTTATTTCTCAATTGAATTAATCTTGGTATTTCTGCTATGCGTTAAAATTCGACAAGAGGTTTTGGTGTTTCTGCTACACGTTAAAAATCCTAACAAGTGGTATCAAAACATTCAATTTAACTAAAAATTCAATACGTATACATTTATAAAGTTTGATATTGACATGTCTGATAGGAAAATCATCTTTTCCATTTGGAGAGTTAAGATAAAGGTTGTTCTCACCCAGAAAGAATTAAAAAGATCTTTGGAAGGAAAATCCAAGAAGCCTTGTACCATGATCGACAAACAATAGGAGGAGTTAGATGAAAATGATGTCTTCAGCATACAACTTTGCTTCTCCATGGAGTTTCTACATGTAGTGGTGAATGAAACAAATGTTGTAGGCTTATGGCTAAAATTGGAGTCTTTGTATATGACTAAGAATCTCACAAGCATACTTCATCTCAACGAGCACTTATATACAGTTTGTATAGCTAAAGATACTCCCATCCATTATCATCTTTATGAGTTTATTATATTATCATGGACAAAGAAAATATTGGTGTGAAAGTTGAAGAGAAGGATAAAGTTGTTTTGTTATTAGTCTCACTCCCTGTTATTATAAACTCTTTAAAGAAATCATATTGCATGGAACTCATAACACATCATCTTTTGAAGATGTTAAATCTAACTTCTTGTCTAAGGAAAATTTTGATCTTAAACTTCTTTCCGAGGACAAAGGTGAGGATTTGGCTATAAGAGGAGATCCCAAGAAAAGGGTAGTAATAGTAACTCAAAAGAAATCTAAGTCTAAATCTAGAGGACGTAAATCTAACAAAACTTGATGTTATTATAAGAAGTTTGAACATGAAATTTATAAACGTTACAAGTTGAAAAACAAGCAAGAGAAAGAGGAGAAAAAGAATTAACTTCAGAAAGTTGTCAAAGTTAGTGTTGTTGAGAGTAATTCAAAGGTGATGTTCTATTGTCTATTACTATAACAAGCTCTGTATCCGTGTCCTTTCCTATACCTAATTCTAATGTCACAAAATTATGGCACATATTCTTAGGCTATATAAGTGGGAAAGGCATGGCACTCTTGAGCAAAAAGTGTCTTCTCAGAGATCAAGGCATCGATAAGTTGGAGTTTTTGTAAATATTGTGTTTATGGGAAACAAAAAAGAGTTAGTTTATCTACTGTAATTCATCATACCAAAGACACTTTAAAATATTTACATATAATCTATGGGACCTTCTAAATTCTTTCTTTTGGAGAAAAAGATTTTTCATGTCTATTATTGATGATTCCTTTAGTAAATTTTGGGTTTATTTCTTAAGCCACACAATTATGAGGCCCTCTCCATGTTTTAAAGCTGGAAAAATCTTGTTAAGAACCAACTAGAGAAAAAGGTTAAGAAGCTTATAATAGACAGTGAGTTAGAGTTTTATGATGGTGACTTCACTCAATTATGCTCAAATCATGATATTAATAGTCGTAAGACACTTGTTGGGAAATCTCAATAGAATGATATTACAGAATTAATGAACAAGACTCTTCTAGAGAGAGCTCATTATGTGCTCTCCATGTAGGCTTACGGCATCGACGTAATTTTTAGGCCAATGTGGTTTATATCGCCTGTTCTTTAGTCAACCAATCTCCAAATTATTCTCTTAAATTCATAATCTTAAAAGAAGTATAGTCAAATGATCCTGTTGACTATTATATCTTAAGAATTTTTAGATGTCCTACTAAACATGCATATGTTACTAATGATAAGCTTACACATTGAACTAAAAAGTGTATATTTCTTAGTTTTGCATTGGAGTCTAAAGGATACTATTTACAATGTTCTGATTATGAGTCTCATGTAATAATTCTTAGTAGGGATGTTATCGTTTATGAGGATGTTTTACTTTTTCTTATAAAAGTTATTTCTTCTTCTATTGGTATAGGCGATTTGAAAAGTACTAGTGAGATGGAGTTGTAGCAGAGTTTTGTTTCACCTTCAAACATCAATGTCCCTTCTTCCGCTAACACTCAACCAAGTGAACAACATGGTGATGACTCTAGTACAATTGCTCCTGTTGAGACATAACAAGATTATTCTATCGCCTGTGATAAATTGAGGAGATAAATTAGAAAACCCACCAGATATAATGACAAGGATGATGGTTTGTTTGCTTATGTATTGTTAGTTGCACAAGATGTTATGAAGGTATGTAAACTTCTTGTTATTCTGAAGTCGTCTCCTGTATTGATTCTTTTAAATGGTTGGTGGTGATAAATGAAGAAATTAAGAGTCTTTATAAAAACAATATGTGGGATTTAGTAAAGGTTCCAAAAGGCAAATGTCTTGAGTTGCAACTGGATCTATAAAAAGAAGGATGGTATTTCTAGGATTAAAGTTGCAAGGTGGAAGGAACACTTGGCAGACAAAAAGTTCTGACCAAAGACAAGGTATTGAATTTAACTAAATCTTTTCTTTAGTTGTACATCATACCTTTATTTGTTTATTACCTGCATTTGTTACACTTTTTAATTTGAAACTTAAGGAACTTAATGTGAAAAATGTTTTTCTCATAAGGAGCTTAAAGAACTCAACATATAGCCTAAGGGACTTGTGGTTCCCAGTAAGGAGAACTGTGTTTGCCACTTAAGCAAGCTCTTAGATAGCAGTATAAGAAATTTGATAGTTTTATGCTTAGGTAAGGTTTTTCTTAGATAGTGGTGTAAGAAATTTGATAGTTTTAATTAGCTTGGGTAAGGCTTTTCTAAAAGCCAATATGATAGTTGTGTTTATTTCAAACAATATGGAAATGAGTCTGTTGTGTACTTATTGTATATATTAATGACATGCTTATTCCATCCCATAAGAAGTCTTTGATCAATAGTTTGAAAGTTCAACTCAACCAAGATTTGAACATGAAAGATCTTGGAGCAACTACAAGGATAATTGGGATGGAATTTCACATGGATTGTCAAACGGGTAAATTATTTATTTATTAAAAGAAATATATCAAGAGAGTTTTTGAAAGGTTTAATATACTTAATTATAAACCTGATTATATAACTTTTGTAGCATATTTCAAACTATCTTTTAATATATGCCTAACAACGGAGGAAGAAATATATCATATGTTTATCATCCATTATTCTAATGCTATTGGAAGTTTAATATACATAATGGTGTGCACTAGACATGATTTAGCATATGTCGTCAGTATACTAAGGTGATATATGCATAATCCTTGTAACAAGTATTAGAATGTTATTAAATGGATCCTTCAGTATTTGAAGAGTAATTCTAACTTGGGTTTAGTGTTCTATGGTAACAAGGCTGCAACTAAGGATGTAGCTAGTTTTGTGATGCTGATTATATTAGCAATCTTGAAAGATGTAGGTCTTCTTCTAGTTACCTTTTCACTCTTGATTGTGGGGCTATTAGTTGGAAAGCATCCCTTCAATCTGTTGTTGCTTTTTTGACTATAGAAGTAGAGTATGTTGTAGCCATTGGGGGTGTGAAAGAGACTATTTGATTTTGAAGTCTTCTCAAATGAGCTTGGTATTGCAGAAAGAGTTAACATTATGTATTATGATAGTTAAAGTATCATCCACTTGATCAAGAACAACATATATTATTATAAAACTAAGCATATTGATATCAAAGGTCACTTTATTATAGATACTATTGCCACAAAGAAAGTTACAGTAAAGAAGATTCACATTTTAGAGAATTCTGAAGATATGCTCACCAAACCTCTTCCTATTATCTTGTTCCAACATTGCCTTGGTTGCACTTTTGGACTTTACCATAATGGAGAGTTTTATTGTATTTAATTAAGGTGGAGATTATTAAGAAAATGAGTGTCTTAAATCCTACCCTACCTGTGACTATAGTTGCAAGCTACAATATTTAATATGATCCACATGTTTGAGTAATGACCATATATTTATTGTTAGGGCAGTTGTGCGACTAATTATATATTGAAGCTATATATATGTACGTACATTGGTGTAGTTAATCTCACCCTTTTTTTTTTTTTTTGGCCTCTTAGAGATTATTATTTCACATTATTTTGTGAGAGAGGATGAAATTAAGAGATTGTAAAATTATCTACATCTTCATTATATATCTACGAGCCTTTAGGGATTCTGGTATTCTCTTTTGACCATGGTGAATTTTTTAATTAGCTCGTCATTGCCCGTAGTTTTCCCTTATTCTAAGAGTTTTTTAACGTAAATTTGGTGTATCTTTAGATTAGTATTTTCACTCTTTTCTTCTCTTATTTTCTCAATTAAATTGATCTAGGTGTTTTTACTACACGTTAGAATCTTAATAAGAGTCTTGGTGTTTCCGCTAAGCGTTAAAAATCCTTAAAAAATTTAATCTATAAAA
Source organism: Erythroxylum carthagenense (assembly GCA_026413575.1). Classification (NCBI taxonomy): domain Eukaryota; kingdom Viridiplantae; phylum Streptophyta; class Magnoliopsida; order Malpighiales; family Erythroxylaceae; genus Erythroxylum; species Erythroxylum carthagenense. Next base: position 24,736,043 of record JANZLD010000001.1, read on the forward strand.
TTTTAATTTGATCTGAATTAAGCTATTTCCATCAAGGACGTATCATACAGGCCAGTATTGTTTGCCATTTAAGCTAACTGCTCTAGGAGCATCTGTACATCATTCCTTATTTGTTACAGAACAGAAAGTGCACGCCAACTTCATCGTTTCAGACACCTGTATTGTTAGTAAACACGGCAGGGATTGACATGATCTATCTTAATACGGATCAGTGCACATGCCTTTGTTTTCACAAATGTGAGGGTGAACCCACATCTGATTCCATAATCTTGTTGAACGAGTTAATATGCACTGAACTTGCTCTTTGCCTAAGTTGACGTTGTTAGATACAAATTAGGTGAGCTCAAAGAAACTCCTACCGAATAATTTAGCTTAGCTTACTACGGGATCGAGGATTTTATAAGCATCCTACACGTTCGTCGCCGCACAAGAGTTCGGTCCTCAGGAAGAATATCAGGAAGCAAAACCAACTTAATTAGAGGGGCATGGAAACATGTGTGCTGTTCCTCGGAACATGATAGATTAAGCACTGCAATTTCTTATCGAAAGTGAAAGAGAAATAAAACACTAGCACATGGTTCTCTTATGATTTTGCCCTTGAAGAGGCACGTCTCACTGCTTCTTTGGGAGAAGTCAAAGCCTTCCTAGTCCCTTTGAGCAGCTTGGTTAAAGTCTCCTTTGCAGTTGCGGTTTTTGTGGTTGTTCTATGCACCTCAATCTTAGCCCTGTCGTCTTCTTTTGTATTTTCTACTTCAGCCGTTGATTTACTTCTCCGGTGGCCCAGTGAAGAGGGTTTTAAATGGTTCATAGGGATCTGCACATTACAGAGTTAGATGATAATGGTTTACTAGATTCTTGCAGTGCATCTTATACTCTAAGTTCCCGTTTAAGGTGATCATGTTTGCTATAGGCATTTGTCGCATTACCATATTTGATGAAGTTAAGCTGTTCACTTTCTTATGTTCAGATTTTGGCAATACATTCTTTTGATGGTAAAAGTTCGGCAATGGCAGTGCTTTGAATGTAAAACTCTCCTCGAGTTTATCAGTCTTCGCTTGTTCCTTCTGAGATCATATTGGACACATGGTCAGCTGAATGCTTCTAAGCTAATAACCTTGATCTCAACAAAAATGCGTTTCGCTCCAAACCTACCTTACGAATAGGTTGCAAGTATCTACTCTGAACCACCTTCATGATTGCACCAGCACTCTTCTGTTCACTTGCCTTTCCCGCATTCGACGCTGTTCCTATCCTGGATTATTTACAATTACAAGCTCATATTTGGAAATTCTTCCGTGAGTTACAATCTTTATATAAAGCCGCATGTTTTAAGTACGTAGTACTGTTATGATCTTACTTGGAGTTCAAGCTAGCAGATTTAGATAGTGAAGGTTGTCGGTGCTTAGTATTGGATCCATCTACAGAAGATTGTCTACTTCTGAGCGTTTGTCTCTCAGTCACTGAAGAATGATCTGCCAAAGCCAGATTTTCTCTACATATTCTTCTCTCTGTCGTTGAATAAATCTGTTGAGGAACTTTTGTCATAGCAATTTGCTTCGGACCTGGTTTTGGTTTCTTCAACAGAACTCTTGGGTTTTGAGCGTCTTCTGCAGTGAATTTTTCTTCATTCCCATCTTTTGTTTTATGATTTTCAGGATTTTCTGTTAGAATGTTCCAGAAGAAGATATCATCCAGAATCAAATCAGAATCAAGAAAATCAAGGAGGAAAATCCTCTTGT
>JANZLD010000001.1:24740955-24751182 GCA_026413575.1 Erythroxylum carthagenense
TTTGCCTTACCCGGCCCGAACCCGAACTTTCAATTACCCGAACTTACCCGAACCGAATTACCCGAATTACAGAAAATCCTGGCCCGAATTACCCTAATTACCTGAATTACCCGAATTACCCGAAATTTTATAACGTAATTCGGGTAATTGGGCCGGCCCGAAATTTTTTAGAGTTACCTGACCCCGGCCCGAAAATAATTCGGGTAAAACCCGAATTACCCGAATTACCCGAAATTCAAAAATTTGCTACCCGAATTAATTCGGGCCGGGCTGGGTAATCGGGCCGGCCCGAATAATGCACACCCCTACGTTCAGGTCAATAATACTTTCCAAGAGGATAAGATTACCTCTAACTAAAAAATCATAACATCTCATGCATTCTTTTCTTTTAGTGTTTCCTCGTAATAATTGGCAATAACCTATGAAAACCTATGCGTAACTATCATAGAAATTGAATTAAGTTGAGAACTTTTGTTTTATTTCATAGCATTTAACCTATGGTACTGTCATGTTGCATATTATTCCTATTTAGTCAAAATATAATTAATTAAATTGATTGTTTAATTAAAATATAATTATATTGATTAATTAATTAAAACATAATTAAATATTATTGTTCATTATTAATTATTATTAATTAATTAGGTTCATTATTAATCAATCTATACAAATTGATTCAACATTTTGTGTTTGATGAGTTAACCCCAAAAAGTAAGGAGTTTGAGTTTTAAAAATTACTTCATAGATTAAACTTGAGTTTAAAATTTAATTTAAATTATTGAAAAATCCAACTCAAATTTATATTCATAAGTTTAAATTAACCTATAATTATTTTCTAATAATTTTATATTAACGAACAAAAGACAAAAAGTCTTTAAATAAAAATTTGATATATGTTTTGAAAATAATATTTTATTTCTAAATTATTACTTATATTCATCTCAATAAAATATAAATTAAATTAAATAGCAAATAAATTTTGGCTTTTGAGTAACAAAATATTGTTTTAGTTGACAAACGTGTTACATAAATATCATTGTTTTATTGTCTTCTAACATATAAAAATAATAAAATTAAGAGTAAATTATATTTTAAATTCAAGAATTTCCTTAATGATAAAAGTTAAAGCACCAGTAAAAATTAAAAGTTGTATCAATTAAATGTTCAAATTTAATGTGGACCACCATATAATGACTAGAATGTCGAGTCTGCATATACTTACGTAACGAAAAGAATAAAAATAATAATTTTATTTTAAATTAAAGAATTAAATGATTTTTTTAGTTTTTTTTAAGCCAAAGATTTGAATCACACTCTAATATTTTTCAAAAAGTTTGAGTAAATAATTGTTATTAATTAAGTCAAAGATATAAACTGTCTCCTAACATTTTACAAAACAAAAATTAAGTTAGTCTATATTATTATTTTACAAGATAATTTTCATAAAATAATACTATTTGCACCATAAAACTTAAATCTGCTAACTTTCTATAATGTCACAATTTAATACAAAAATATCCTTAATCTTTACAAACAATGCCATACCTCTATACAAACAAAAAGTCATCATAACAAATAAATAAGTAGTATTTTGATTTTAATATATAAATATTGCATGAGTACAAACAATATCATTGATTTCATACAAAAATATTGTTACTCTTTACAAATAATACCAAACCACTTCACAAAAACAGTACCTTTACAAACAATACCATGTCTCTATGCAAAAAAGTATTATATTGTCTAGTTCTTACTCATCTTCATGAAAGGTTTTTGTAGTATTCAATTAAGTAACTGTATCAAAAACCATGATCATTTATAGTAGCGTATGGTTACTGTCTTCGTTGATGGAGACAGATAATAAAATACAAAAATTTTGTGTCTCGCAGTGTTTAGTTGTTGACTCAACTTATTTTTATTCTGACTTTATATTACAAAAATATAAATTTTTTGTTCCTTTTAAAACCGTAAGACAAGATTTCTTATCAGACTGAACTTATGGATGATTTTGTGAGAAAAAAAAAACATCATTTTGTAACACACAATTTGGTAAACCATGTTGGCCATGCTCGTAATAACTCAACGTGGTCAGAGAATATACTCCTTAAGTCAAAATGATAAAAATGAAATAATGAAATAACTAGAATCTTTAATTAAAAGTTTTTAATCATAGTGGACTAATTTGTTAAATAAAAATATATTGTTAATTACATAAAAAATTAGATTAATTTTAACTTTTCATTTTCTATATGAATCATTTTAATCATTGATGCGAAAACTATATTTTGTATTTAATTAATAATACATTATTTAAATACTTATTTTTTAATATATATCTTATAGGAAATTAAAATATTATTAATTATATATATAACTAAATCAAGTCTAACTTGTCCAATATTGAGATGTTTTAAAATACTACGAAAATTTTATCAAGTTATTTAAGACTTTTGTATTTTGAGTTTTTTTTAAGTAAGAATACAATTTGTATATGATCTTATTTTCGACTATATTCTTCACATTTTCTTAAAAACTCAAAATAAAAAAGTTTGGGGCCTCTTCTTAAGATTATCATAAAATATTTAATCATCTTGTCAATTCGGATGAGAAAGTTACATCCAATTTAAGAAGTATTATATAAATTTGATATTAAATTAACTATATTAAATTTAATTTTGTACATAATTAATAATATTTTGGTTTAATTTTAAAATAAGTCCAAAATGATTTAAATTAAGTCTAATTCGTCCGATATCTTATCTGATTTGGATATTACTTCTTAAGTTTGACATGAATTTCTCATTAAAATTGTTAGAATGTCCCATATTGACTAAACATAAAAATGATAAAGGGTTTATAAGTGGTAAGGGTCAACTATCCAAACAACTAATTCTAGTTATTTGGACAATGGTTGACCCAAGCCCAATTATTGTAAGTAGATTTTACACTCTGCTCATATTAAAAATTCAACATGATATTAGAGAAGGTTTGGTCCGGATTATGAATTTCCCGGTTGCCCGTCTAGATGTTCATTCCCAGCGGCCCGGTCCGATTACCACTGCGTATATTTCAAGTGACAACTGAATGTTCATTCCAAGTTGCATTTGAGGGGGAGTGTTAGAATGTCCCATATTGACTAAACATAAAAATGATAAAGGGTTTATAAGTGGTAAGAGTCAACTATCCAAACAACTAGTTCTAGTTATTTGGACAATAGTTGACCCAAGCCCAATTATTGTAAGTGGACTTTACACTCTGCCCATATTAAAAATTTAACATGGTATCAGAACATGTTTGGTCCGGATTATGAATTTCTCGGTTGTCCGTCTAGATGTCTATTCCCAACGGCCCTGCCCGATTACCATTGCGTATATTTTAAGTGACAACTAGATGTCCATTCTCAGTTGCACTTGAGGGAGAGTGTTAGAATGTCCCATATTGATTAAACATAAAAATGGTAAAGGGTTTATAAGTAGTAAAGGTCAACTATCCAAATAACTAGTTCTAGTTATTTGGACAATAGTTGACCCAAGCCCAATTATTGTAAGTGAACTTTACACTCTGCCCATATTAAAAATTCAACAAAAATTGTAACTTATATGATTCAAGTTGGTATGAAAAGTATAGGAAGTTCTATAAAATTTTTATAGTTTGATTTTTTTTTAAAAGTGAAGAATACAATTTGGGAGACGCTGGTATCATAGGACATGTCCTTCATAGAACTATTTATTTAACAAACGCATTTTAAGACATGATTGTATTTCTAATCATATTCTTCACTTTTTGTAAAGAATCTCAAGATACAAAAGTTTGAGAGCTTTTATTAGAGGATTGTTTGGATTCTTTTTTTTTTGTTATTTTTAGTTTTTGCTTTTCATTTTTTAATTTTTATTTTTTAAAACAAAAATATAAAAAAAACATTTTTCTTATTTATGTTATTGTAGTTATATTCTTGTTATTGATAATAATAATTAAATATTACTAAAATTTAAAGATTAATTATTTTATTAATTGCATTCTTTATGGATTAACTATATTTTATTAAAATGATTTAATAAGTCAATTTATTTATAAATTAATATTTATTCATTAATATATATTTTAAATACTAAAATTTTAATTTGAAATTTATTCACTTTAAAATATGTTAAAGTATATTTATTATATAATTATTAAATTAAAATTTTATTTTAAAAATAAAATTTAAATTAATTATAAATCAAATAAAATAAATAATTAGATTTTATTAATCATAATTATTAGTAATTAATAATAAACTAAATAATATTTATTTAGTTGAAGGTAAATCAGATTATGATAAAAAATGAAAATAGAAAATAAAAACCAATTTTTGTAATTTTTATAATTTATGAAAAATTCAAGAAATCAGAACTAAAAATAGAAATTAGAAACTCAAAGAAATAAAACTTTTATAACTGAATTTGAAAACAAAAACAAAAAATAAAAACAAAAACAAAAACAGAAATGGATAGCCCTAACTTTTCATAAAATCTTGAATCATTTTAATTAGAGTTCGAATGAGAAAGTTATCTCCAATTTAAGAAATATTATCTAAATTTGATAGTTGATTAGCTAGATTTGATTTACTTTTGTTTATAATTAATAATAATTTGGTTTAATTTAACAAATCAATCCACTATAATTTAAATTTTTTAAATGATAATTTATATAAAAGTAAAATATTATTATTATTATTATTAGTTTATATATATATTGAGTCTAACTTATCCAATATTCAACTTAGACAATGCTTCTTAAATTTGACAAAACTTTCTCATCTAAACATCAATTGAAATGAGTCAAGATGTTACAAAAACTTTAAGAAATTTTATAAAACTTTTTATATTTTAATTGTTTTAAAAAAGTATAGAACATGGAATGGGACATGTTGGTGTCCCAAGACTTGTCCTTTATAGGGTTGTTTATTTACCGACTACACTCCAAGATATGGTCGTGTCTTCAATTATGTTATTAACATCCTCTCAAAAATCTCAAAACGCAAAAGTTTGGACTAAGAATTTTTGTAAAATCTTGAATCATCTTAATGAAAGTTTGAATGAGAAAAACCTCCCAATCTTTTATTCTCAACCTATACGGATGTGAATTTATTTAAAGAAGTTGGTCGAGCTCTAAACTGTAATGAGCCATACATTGAATTAATCAGATACTCCGTTTTTCTGTAAATGAGAGTTTTAAGCTTCTTTTTTCCAGTATTCCTAAGTTTTTGGCTTTTTCTTTGTAATATATTTGTTAAGTAATTTCATTTTTTATTAATTTAGTAATTATAAGTGTCTAATGACGTTCAAAATAAAGAACAACGTGTGTGACATGCACCGAAATTCTAGATCTGTTATGACTATTTGTGTCTATTTACAATCAACTTTCCACGGATCATATTACATAGTAGAAATTCCATATTTGATGTGACTATTTGTGTATTTACAATCTACTTTCCATAGATCATATTATATAGTATGCTTTCTCTAGTAATAAGTTACGTCGAAATCACTTTTCTTCTACTCTCTGTCTTACACATGTGTACACACATATAACCAATGTTCTGAAATTCGGACCGGTCATCGAACCGATGGCTTTATTGGTTATCGGTTCGACCGGTTCAACTACTGGTCGAACCGGTCTGACGTAATAATTATGCAATAATCATATTTAATTATATATAATATTAAAAATATTTTAAAAATTCAAAAAAAAATAAAAAATAAAAAAAATTATCGAACCGGTCCAACCGGACCGGTTCACACCGGTCCAATTGGAGACCGGTTTTGGAGCATGGACCGGACCGGACCATCGACCGGTCACCGATCGGACTGGTCGGACCGACCGGTCCGGTCCGGGTTTCAAAACCCTGCATATAACAGGGCACAATAAACAATGAAAAAAATGTTAATATATTTTTCCCATATTAATAGTTTCCAAAATTTTCAAGTGTTATTGTCCGCCTTGCATTTGCTTTGTACTATTAAGGTATGTTTTACTTTTCTCTTATATCATATTGAGTTTACTTTATTTATTTAGTACTTCGATATTTTGGTATGAAGTCTTGGTATGTTAAGTTTTTCTTCGATTCTTCCAAATGTCTTTCAAGTACTTTCAAACCATGCATATGAATGTTTTGTATTGTTTCAATAAATAAGCTATTTTCTTCTCATATATTGGGTGATATTTGCAACTACTTTCTAACATATCAAAATTTCTAGCTGATGTTACTACTGTTATTATTTTGTCAATTCAATTAGTGGAACCAACCCTCCAGTCATGCAACAATTTCAAGTTATTAAAATTTGACCAAACTCAAACCTTTAGTTCTTCATCGTGATAGAGCACTGGTCACCAGAGACCTATATTTTAGCCTTACGACATGATCAGACTATTAAAGAATCCAGCAGACAAATCTTTAAAATTATTCCAATAAAATTTTTGAATTAGCAGAAAATTTTTAATATTGTTACATTTACAATATGCAAGTATTTTTTAATTTTACTAAAATAACTAAATACCTAATATATAAAATCAATTTTAAAATACTAATCTATATTCAATTTAAAATAAATATATTATTTTTAATTGATTCAATACGATCATATTACATTTTTTGCACCAAAAATATATATGGCCAATATTATACATGCATATGTTTATTTTTAAGAATATTCAAAACTTATCATGTAAATTTTTTTAAATATTGAATTGAAGTAGCCCAATTATACTGAATTGAAGAGTTTTGGGTGTTTGTGTTTTGCTGCAAACACTAAACCTCATAAGGATAAGTTGGAGCCTAAAGCCTTCCGAAGTGTTTATCTTGGTCATTTTCCAGGGTAGAAGGGATACAATCTATATGATCTGCAAGCAAAGAAATGTTTTGTTTCTAGAGACGTTTCTTTCCATGAGAATGTATATCCTTTTAAACATTTTATGGCTACTGATGAAATCGCTATCAGATCTGTTGCTTTAACTTCACTTGTGCAGGATGATCACTATTTGCTGCATCCCTCTGGCGACTCAGTTGCAACTAATGGTAGCACATCTGTTCCTTCATCAGATTCAATTGCATCACCTTTGCAGATGAATGATATAGGCATTATTGTAGAAAATGGAATTATTGAACCTACAGCTACAGAACCGACATTGCCAATCAGAAAAAGTGATTGTGCCAGACAAAAGCCATCTTGGCTAAGTGATTTTGTGTCCCAAGTGAGCAGAAGGCTTTCTTATATGAAGCATACAGATATGTAGTCTTCTTCAGTTTATACTCCTAATACTTATCCTTTCACTGTGAATCCTGACTTCAGTGTAACTTATGTTGATTTTCTAGCCAATGTTTTTGCCATTCAAGAACCAACGTCTTATTTTCATGCCAACAAAGATGCTAATTAGATTATGGCCATGAATTTAGAATTAGATGCTTTTGAGAAGAATGGAACATAGGAGCTTACACCGTTACCCGAAGAAAAGAAGGCTATTAGCTCCAAGTGGGTCTACAAGGTGAAATTGAAGCCAAATGGGAAAGTTGATAAATTTAAAGCCAGATTAGTGGGACATAATCAGATTGCAGAGGTTGACTACAATGATAGTTTCTCACCAGTATCCAAGGTGGTTACCATGAGAATCTTATTTGCACTTGTGACTGCGAAGAACTGGCCTTTGCACCAGCTCGACATCAATAATGCTTTTCTTTGTGGGTTCCTAGACGAGGGGTCTATATGCATCCACCAGAAGGTTATACGAAAGCAACCCCAAATGAAGTTTGTATGTTGAAAAGATCTTTATATGGTCTTAAGCCGGTTTCTCGGCAATGAAATGTTGAACTCACTTTTCAGCTGTAAACTTATGGTTTTAAATAATCCCAAAATGATCATTGTTTGTTTACTCTCAAGAATTCTTCTTGTTTTTTGCTCATCTTGGTCTATGTAGATGATATGTTATTAACAGGCGATTCAGAAGAGGAAATCTGGAAAGTGAAGAAGTTTTTAGATGCTGTCTTTACTATAAAAGACCTTCATTATGCTAAGTACTTCTTGGGACTTGAGATTGCAAGGTCACCCCACGGTATGTACATCAACCAGAGAAAGTATGTGTTGGATCTGGTTGAAGCCACAGGCTTGATGCGCAGTAAACCTGTAACTACACCTCTGAAGAAAGGTTTACTTTTGATAAAAAACAATGGCTTACTTCTTGACGATCCGCAGCAATACAGACAGTTGATAGGGAAGCTATTATACTTAGGTTATACACGGCCAGACATCACTTTTGTTGTGCATCAGTTAAGCCAATTTTTTCATGCACCTACAGTTGTTCATTGGCAGGCGGCACTACATGTCTTACGGTGTTTAAAAGGCAGTCCTTCTTTGGGATTGTCTTATCCTATTGGTAATTCTTTTATCCTTGAGGCAGACCTTTTTTTAGATTGTCTTATTCTATTGGTAATTCTTTTATACTTGAGGCGTATTGCGATATAGATTGGGCTGTATGCTATGACACCAAACACTTTGTTTCTGGTTTCTGTGTATTTTTGGGATCCTCTTTAATTTTTTGGAAATCTAAGAAGCAGGCGACGGTCTCAAAATCTTCAATAGAGGCAGAGTATAGAAGCATGGGCTCGGTTGATTGTGAGCTTTTATGGATATCTTAGATTTTGCAGGATTTTCAAATTCTTGTCACTCTTCCTATTTCTTTAAAGTGTGACAAACAAGCAGCATTACACATTGCTACTAATCCGGTGTTCCATGAAAGAACTAAGCAATTGGATATTGATTGTCATATCGTTCGAGAGTAACTGAAAAAGGGTTTTCTTTCTTTATCACACACTTCTTCCTCTATACAGATAGCAGCTATCTTCACTAGGTCTCTTCCAGGTCCAGCTTTTAGCACCTTCATAGCCAAGTTGGGCTTGTACGATCTCTTACTAGCTCCAACTTGAGGGGGGGATGTAGAATTATTTATTAGTTAACGTTAATGGTGTTATCGGTTTTAGTTAGAGTTAGTTAAAAGCAGTTTTTTTCTTTTCAACTACGTAATACATGTATATGACGATGTATAGTGAATATTTTCCAATATGTGAATAACACAGAAAATTCACACTATCTTTCTTCTTCCATACCAAGAATCACTTATACAATCATCACAATGAAAAATTCCATAGATATATAAGTAATGTTCCAAATAGATTTTTCATATCGGGTCTATTCAGTAAACTTGTTCTCTAACAAGCACTCACATGCTTGTTTAAATATCTCTATACTTTAGCCTATGAGATCGACAAAATGTGTGCTAGTCTTTTTCCATTCTATTAATGTCCAATCTTAATAGACAATGACTAGGAATATTTAAGAATATTACATAAATGCAATATGAATTTTATAATTATAATCTCATAATAATTTCATTTGCAATGTATAATTATTCCATGGATTTTATCATATATATTTAAACATGTACAAGATAAATATGCCTTTTAAATAATTTGTCATTAAACTATAACTAAAGCGATTGGCTGTAGTATAAATCAATAATTACAACCATGTTATATTTTTATAATTATTACAAATAAAAATACATTTGATTATTTTTTATGACTTCTTTATTAAATGACTAATGATCTACACTTTTCTTTTGGTAAAAAAGAGTATTGAACTTCCTCTTGATAAGGTCTATGCTGAACTAAAAACAAAAGCCTTTCTCGTTCATAGCAAACTTGTTCACATGCAACCATTGGATGGAAGAAAACAATTCACTATTGTCTATTACTGCTAGCCTGATGATGCTGAAATAGAGGGGAGGCTCAATTTCAAGCGAAAAAGGAGATAATGACAATAATGAAATAAGACTCACAACTATTTCAGGTATCTATCATTATTTATTCAAATATTTTTCGTATTTATATTCATCAAACTATTTCAACTCTCCTTTTTTTTCACCCCTCATGTGTCAAATGAATCATCATCATCATCATCACATTTAGTCTAAAGTCCCACAATAAAGCGGGGTTTGGGGAGATCTGATAGTACACATCTTTACTTTTACATAGTAGAGAAGCTGTTTCCGGTAGATCCACATGTAAATGTGACACTAAAAGAGTGATGCAGGTTAAAGAGTAAATAAGTAAAATTGGCATGCTAAATCACTATGTAAATAAAATTATAATAAATACATAAATAAATAAAATTACAATAAATACGATTAAAA
>JANZLD010000001.1:24751282-24765735 GCA_026413575.1 Erythroxylum carthagenense
ATAAACTAGTAAAGATGAGACTGAATCCACAAAACCACATCAACGATCACCGAACTCATTTATGCATTATCCATTATGTAGTCACAATTTAAGAATTCTTCAATGGGTAGCAACAAAATCTGATAAACAAGAAGAATGGGAATGTACTAATATACAACACAAAACTAGGCGGAGGCAATATCAAAACAGACAAAAACCACAATCATGAACTTTAAACACACTTCGCAATGGCGAAGTATATGCCTTTTGTTAAAGATTCATTATTATTAGTATTTTACATCTCACCCTTCAAACTACTTCAAAATGTTGACTTCTAGACATGTTATACATCTATATTTTAATGCACACTAATTTACCTATGTGGTCACTTTTATCTCTTATGAATACTTGTGTGCAAATTGTATAATTGTCTATTATTTATAATATTTATTATGTTTTTTTCCTATACATCAATTATTTTATTTTTTTTCCTTCCACCCGATACTAATTCTTTGGTTTTTTATATTTTTAGAAGACAATCTTGAAATTAAAGTAGAACTGACACCAACCTCAGATGTTCTTGTTGATGACCGTAACAAAAAACCTAGATTATTGGAAACTTTTCATCATATGTAAAACAACCTAACCATGTAACTTTTACTTATGATTAATTAAAATTGCTATCTCATAACGTAAACTAGAAACTTGTACCTATTATTTGCTTTTGTCTTATTTTTCTTCTGCATTTTTTACTATTCCACGTGATTGAAAAATAATTATCCAATATACTACAAATATATAAGAAACAACCCGTTAATATTATCCATGCAAATTCTATTTAACACATTCTAGTTCATCTGCGCATTATCTTTTTGCAAATCTCACTGCACATTTATACAGTGAACACCTGCTATTATGGTAGACATTCGGATATTATGGTAGGCACAAAAGATTGTTCAAAACCCGGTTCTTGGCCCAAAAAGCTGCTTCTTTATGCTTTATTTGACCCGACTCGATCCAGTCCACTTCCATTATTCTTATATTTTGGTCTCTCCCTCCTCCGCTTCAAAGATCCAATTAGGGTTACAAATTCAATTTGAGCTTATTCCCTCTTCCCCACCCGCCTCCAAAACTCGAATCAAAGATGGGCAAAAGGAAACCGAAGGAAGTGGACAATGTAACCACTTCTAATGGCGAGACTGTTTCCTCGTCAGACGTTTTCAAATCCCTCTTCGGCGACGTCGAGCGAAGCGTGGCGGTTCCGTCCATCTTCTCCAGTGATAATCCGTTTAAGAGAAAACCCGAAGAATCAAAATTAGGATCTGGGTTTATGGAGTCCGAGGAGAACTCTATTGGTGATTTGGAAAAGAGGAAGAGGAAAAAGGGGGAAATGCCCCATATTGATCTAGGAGAATCGGTGGATACTCCTTTGGTTGTTAGAAAAGCAAAAAATTTGAAGACCCAAATCCAAAGATTGGGTAATGAATCTAATGAGACCTCTAATCATGTTGAGAAAGGAAATTCCGAGTTGGGTATTGATCGAAGAGGAGAAAAAAGCCCAGATAAGGATGGGAGCAATAAGAAGAGAAAAAAGAGGAAAAGGGATGAGGTGGAGAGAGAGTACGAGATTAAAAAGTACGGTGAAGCGTCAGAAAATGTTGAGAATCAGGTTGTTGTTGGGCAGAAGCGGAAGAAAGTCGATAATGATGCAGATGTTTTGATTTCGAAGGAGGCGGAAGGTTTTGATGATGAAAGTAAGTTGTTGAGGACTGTGTTTGTTGGAAACTTGCCTTTGAAGGTGAAGAAGAAAGTGCTAACGAGGGAATTTAGCCAGTTTGGAGAGATTGAGTCCGTGAGGATTCGTTCTGTGCCAATTTTAGATGTATGTCTTGTTGTACTTTGTTGTCTGGTTCAGATGTCAAAAAGTTGCCATTCTTTGTAAATAATGTTGGTGATGACTTGTGATGTTTTGGTTATTGTCTACATGTGTTGTGCAGACGAAAGTACCCAGAAAGGGAGCAATAATGCAGAAGAAAATTAATGATGCTGTTGGCAGGTTTGTTAATAATTAGATTGTTGATGACTTGTTACTTTTTTGTTGATTTTCATGATGTACAGCCTTGCTGAGTCTTGTGTATGGAATGATTACCACTGGTTAACATACTAGTTTAAATGGTTATTTACTGGTGAGTACCGATTAGTTTTTAGTGTGTTGTAATGACATTCACTTGTGGTTGCATGTTAAATTCTAACCAGCAACCTTGAATTAAGTTCTAGGCTTTTTTTTTATGATATTCACTTGTGGTCGAATGTGAAGTCCTAACAGGCAATCTTTAATCAAAGTTCTTGTCTGTTGTTATGATATTCACTCGCAGTTGAATGTTAAATTCTAAACAGGAGGGCTTGATTAAGATCTTGACTCCTTTTGATATTCACTTGCAATTGAATAATACGTTCTTCTAACCATATACAAATGTTTCATACACACCAAAGAAAAGTTTTAGCGACAACAAAGATGGTCCATTTTGAACTGTTGACTAAATCTACTTATCGTGCTGCTGCTATCCATTTCCTTATAGAGGGAAAAACAATTTTTTGGCTATCAAGTATCAATTGGAAGTTTATGAATATCATTTAGGTCATAACCTGCAACCATTCTAGCAAAGTCTAGATTAAAATACTATAACAAAAATGCCTCTTTATTTTTGAATTAGAGTAAAAACAAAGAAAGATTTGGATTCTAATTTGTGTGATTGTTGAATGGCATTGTTGAACAATGAGGGGTTTTTTTTTTTTTTTGGCCGTGTCTAGGTTATTTAGCTCATCCCTCGTGAAAGTTTAAGCTTGTTTGACAGAATTTACAAATAATGATCGTTTTTCCGGTACATGGTTGGTGATGATAATGGTTTGATTTTCTAACAACAAAAACCATGTATTGCAGTGTCCATGCGTACATTGTTTTCGGAACAGAGCAATCTGCTGAGGCTTCTCTAGCTCATAATATGACTGTGGTACGTATTTTGAGAAGTTTGTTGTTTTATGTTAATGAATTGTTTTTGTTCTTCTCAACCAACGCCGCCCCACCACTCCTTTACTTCACTTCACCTTCTCCTGAATTATCGTGAATATAGGTTGCAGGAAACCACATCCGTGTTGACAGAGCCTGCCCACCACGTAAGAAGATGAAGGGGGAAAATGCTCTGGTTTACGATAACAAGAGGACTGTTTTTGTTGGTAACCTCCCATTTGATGTAAAGGTAATTAACTTTTCATGGTTTTCCCGCTTGCAAACATTTCAATTGCATCTGTTCTAGGCTCTATATCATCTACCTCTGTCCTTGACAAGCCATCATATTCTTTAACCTGTAGGATGAAGAGATATATCAGCTATTTTCTGGCATCAAAGGCATTGAGTCCAGCATTGAAGCCATTCGGGTCATTAGACATCCTCATATGGGCTTGGGAAAGGGCATCGCTTATGTACTATTTAAGACAAGGGTATGATAAGTGTCCTTTTGCGCAGTTCTTGGTGATATTGCCTATAAAAATCTTATACTACAACATGTAACAGACTTGCAGATAATTAACTTCGAATATGGCACCTATTATTTGTTGCCACATGATTCTTTTTCTCTCTCTTTTATTGCTTTTTCTCTTTCCAATTTATTTTATGTATGACGTGGAAGGAAACTTGATAGTTGCTCTTCATCTGCACATTTATGAAGGGACGTGGTTGGTAATGGGCACAGTGTAATTGAAGGTTTACTACTTTGTTCTTTCCATTAACTAATCTCTTCTGGTGGGTACACATTTGTTTACTACTGTACATATGATATGTTAATTAAGCTGCATTTATTAGGAGATGTTGATATTGAATTATCAGCTTGCAGTTATTATGTATGGCCTTTTAATGATGCTTCCTCTTGGATTTCTATTTGGTTGATGTTATCTACTTTATATATCTAACCTGTTCGTGCTTGTTGGTGTGACAAGCAGGAGGCTGCAAATTTTGTCGTTAGAAAAAGAAACTTGAAGCTGCGAGATAGAGAGCTGAGGCTTTCTCATACAAAGCAGGTTTATACTCCATCCAAGAGAAGGAACTCATTCCCTGCTGATCAAGATGGTTCGCCAACTAAGAAGTTGGCAGTTGGTTCAAAGATTCCTGACATTAAAAGTCTGCCGAATCATCACAAGTCTACTTTGGCTTACCAAGGCTTGCGTGCCAGCAAATCTGGTGTCCAAAAGAAAGTCCATTCAACACACAACAGAGCAGTGAAGGTGAATGCCAGGACACCAAATGGGGAGAAGAAACGTGAGGGGAAGAGACCAGCTGTTGCAGCACGAAAAGCAAAAGCACTCAATGAAGTGGGTGCCTCAACCCAGGTAGGAAAGAAGCGGAAACAGGACAGCCGGACACCAGATAGTTTTAGTTTCGGGCGGATGAAGAAAGCTAAGAAATTTAGGTAGACACACTGGAGAAATGCAGCCTTGGAAAGAAAAATGCTTTAGACTGAGACAGCAACCGCAACTTGAATTGTAAGTTCTGGACTTCAACCTAATGATGGTAGTCCGGAACCTGCCACTCAACCCCTGTACCATTACACTTTGTTATTTGTTGATAAAAGAAGAATGTTGGTTTGTTCATATGTGAAAGTGAAACAGAGCATAACAGAACAAGACCCCAAATGCTATAGTTACTGTTGGCAGAATTTTGGACATCAATTCCTGGCTCAAGTTTATGGTAAATAGACATACCAGGAAGTTTAACCATTTTCTCACAATTTTAGGCAACCTGAATATAGTTTCAGAGAACCTACGCTTTGGTTAAATTTTAGAAATTTCCATATGATGATAATTAATAAGATTGCCATCTAGTATTTTGTCAATTTACTAAATTATTAATATAATAGTAAAATTCAAATATGTTTGTTGATTCGTTGTTGTTCAATGAGAATATAGACATGCATAACTAAATTATAGATTTACATACAAAGTAATTGGAAGCAAACCTATAATGTTTGGTAAAATTGTTTAAATAAGCAGAAATCTATTCATAATATTATAAAAATTATTAATTTTAGATTAGAAGATTTTTTGAAAAAAACTATGATTTTGTATAAAGTAAACAAGATTTTTATTTTCAAAATCATGGTTTTTAGGGAGACGTTTTTCCAAAATCATGGTTTCAAAATTAATCAAATACTTCAATAATTGCTTTTTGTGCAAATCCACGAGTGGACCCTATAATGAAGAAAAGAATATTTAAAGACAGGTTTCGTTGGCCCTGAATAATATAGTAATTCTGAAAAATTAAATTTAGTAGTTTCCTCAAATGAAAGTATAAACAAAGAATGTGAAAATGTTTTAAGAGAACTCATTCCGTTAGAATTGATGTCTGAAACGATTTATATTATCTCCCAAAGTAGAAACAGAACATCGAAACTACACATGAAACAGAGTTGGGGAAACATTTGGATGGTCTTAAACGTGAGGCTTCAATTTAATACAGTAATAATAACAAACATTTCATGTCTTCCAAACACTTTTACTATTGTTGAAACTGAAATTACACAGGAGTCATCACCCCCAACCTACTATCCAAATAGATCCCAACACTAACTATATATCCATCGCCAAGAACCTTTTCCCAGATCACCATCATCTTGCATTATCTACAGCATCAGCAGTAACAGACGAGTTCACTTGATGCTAATCTGTACAGAACTTATCTGATGTTGCAGCCGGATGCTGTGATGGAGATTAAAGGCCAATGTACAACCAGCATGTTCTTCCATGATAGCCACTATGATTTAGTCTTGCTCATCAGTGTTGGTGTAACACTCACAATCCCAATGAGAAAGAGTGTAGCAATTGAGTTGAAATCATAAAGATCCTTTACTGATTGCAGTTCTCCAAGTGCTATCCCAGCCTGCATAATGAAAAGACAACAATTGTATACAGATTTAAGTTCATTCACGTCATTTGGCACACATTTTTCAGGTACCAGAACCTACAAATCAAGTTCCCAGCCAATTACAGGTTTTATGTCAAGTAGCGGCAGCTCCAGACATAAACTTAATCCATTGTTGGAAGATTCAATAAGGTACGATAAGAACTAGCTACCACTTAAGACTAAGGAAGCCAAAAATGCTACACTGAATTGCATATGAACAAACAGATTTATTGCCAGTCATTCTCATCACGTTAAGACTTCAGAACTCTCCTGCAACCTCTAGAAACAATATGAACTTCTTTCAGTCTTCTATCTACTTAACACCTTAATCCAGTCTTGGGCATGCATACCATCATTAATATAAAATCTCATTATTATGAAAAGCATCAAGTCTTGGTATAAGATACCTTAACCGTGACATAAGCAGCTGGAATGAGCCCAATAAAGGTCGCCAGAAAGAATATATGATAAGGCACATCAACTATTGGTGAAGCAAAATTTATGAATGTATTGGGTAAACTTGGGGTTAGTCTCAAGAAAAGCATATAGTTCAACAACCGCTCTCTTCTCCTGGCCACCTGAGAGTTAACATTAAACTATTAATAGCAGCATGCTGACTAGTACTAGTAAATATGGTAAGGGGAAGGCCTTCAAATTCACCTGTGCTTGGAAGAAACTCAATTTATCTGGCCAAAGAGAGACAAGAAGGGGCCGTCCAATCACTTTAGATAGGAAATAGCAAGAAGAAGCCCCAGCGGTGGCAGTGAACACTACCAATGCTACACCTTTAAACACTCCAAAAAGTGCTCCAGCAAGAAGTGACATAAAAACAGTCCCTGGAATCATAAAAGTCTGCATGAATATGTACACCACACAATATCCCACCAAGACTTGAGCAGTGTAGTCACTCGTGTAGCTCTCTAGGTGATCTCTACAATAAAAGTACCATACGTTACACATTTTCAACATAGGATGCGGATGCAAAATTATGGAATTTGCAAGAGTGGGATCAACATGCTAAAGAAAGTCATAGCAAAATATCACCAATATTTCAAACTCAGTAATGAGTTATTAATATGCATCATAGACCATTCGCTCAATTAGAAGATGCAATTCCAGATTATGTACAGCAAATTCCCAATTAACCAAATCTATCAGCATGGTTCAAGGCAATTAAAAAAAAATTGTTACAGAAAGGATGCTAGTGCTATTCTTGAGAGTCTTAATAAGTTCCATTGCTTATATTGTCTGCACTCCAACTGGACAAAGATTGCTGGTATTCCCTCAACCATTCACCTAAATGTCCTTCAGCTAGAGAACTCATGAAGCAGACTTATGCCTGCAATCAGCTCATAACAAATCAAGGTTCGCAAACAAGAGCCTTAGTCTTATAAGCATGCCACCAGTGTGAGCCATTATGATGCATTCTCCATTTTGACATCATCAAGCATTGTCTTCATAATTCACAAAAAATGAAAAGTTCTGACCCAATTGTCTAGGTGACTAAGATTCACCACTCCACTTGGCAAATCATGTCAAAACTTGACAAACAAGATCCAAAGTTGCATCTCACTGTATCAAGTTCCCAAATTAATAAACATAAAACAGTTATTCAGTCTATGGTTTCAAGAAACATCCTTTGAGGCAGTAGCAAGCTTTCCCACAATATGAATGCGATAGCATTTTAACCAAAGCAACATGCAGAGCATTTGAATACTGTAATTTACAGCTCTTGCTAAGTTGAAATTGGAATCACAATCATGTGTCCTATCTAAGTGACATGCCCAGACAAGACGCTAACATCCAATTCAGATAACGCAATTTATTTTTTTTTTAGCTTCTTTGAATCGAGGAAACAAGCAGAAAAAAAGTACAGTTTTTTCACTTCAGACAAAAGGATTCCGAGGGAAATGCTAAACCAGAATTTATGCGACCAACTAATTGATGTTCTGCGTTCAGATGAAACCCCTAATTCTCAAATCGGCAAAACAAAAATGGGAAGAATTTGTTCCACAGGACGTGCTTTTGCTTTCCTGAAAGAAGGCAACATTTGCCTTAAAAAGCATCAAAATCTCCCATTCAGACCTCACTAAATTCAATGCATAACGAACCCATTCTAAGCTAACATCAATCAACACAAAAAACCCACCAAAACGCATCTCTTTATCCCCTTCACCTCAAAAGTCCAGACCTTTTTCAACAAAACATATTTACAGAAAACAAAAGTACCCAAAAGGCAAAGAACAAACCTGAGGATTTGAAGATCTTCAAGGTTACGAGGGAGCTTTAGGAAGCTGTAATCAGAAGCAGGTAAAGTCAGGTAAACACCCAAAAGGCCCAGAACAAATCCCAAGATCACGATGGAAGCCACGGTGACCTCCCAAAAGCTCAAAGGAAACTCAGATCCCACCTTCCCATTTACATTTACATTCACATTCACTTCAACTTCTCTTTTCGCCATTATTATAACAATGATTGTTACTATGGTAGTAATAATTGCCTTCTCTTTTCTCCCTTCTTTTCCTTCTCCTTTGAGAGAGAGAGAAAAAGAGAGGCAAAGCCTGAGCTTCTTTGCTTTTGAGATCGGGACACCTCTGTCTTTTGTCTTCTTGTCCTTTTATACACAAAATATTTTATATTATATTTAAGAATTCAGAATTAGAAAGTCTAATTGTACAATTTCACCGAAGCAACATATTCTTCAAACTAAAGAATCGTGTTACAGAAACAAGATCACATGAAAGACGTGTGTAATAATACGTTGCATTACTTGTCGGAACAGACAAGTGTCCAGCTCCAGCTCCAGAGTCCAGCCACCAAAGGACAAAAAGGCCCGACACAGGTGTGAAGGGTTGTGGGCCTTGTGGTTGGCCCTCTTGCTCTTGCATTTGCAGGTGTCCCCTATTTTATCACTTCACTTGCTACCAAATTTTAAATTTAATTATAAAATGGTTAAAATTTAAATAAAATTAAAAATTATGAAATATAATGGAAAAGTATTTTCTTTATTTATCAGAGAATTTAAATTTTAATTAAAAAGACTACTAAATAAAAATTAATTTATTTATTTTAGTTTATAAGAATTTATTAATTTACAAAAATTGATTGATTAATTAATAAATCGATTATTAAGAGCAATAATTATTAAAATAAATTAAACCAAGAAATTAAAAACTAAACTAAAAAATTAGTCGGTTTAAAATTTTTACAATTAAATCGACCGAATCAACTGAATTTTTTAGTCATTACTTACTATAAAGGATGACAAAGTAGTTTTGATAGTTCCATAAAAATTAACAAATTTAAGTTTAATTTTAATTTTAACAATTTTTTGAACTCGAGCAATTATAATAATTAATTGTGTTTTAAATTTTAATCAATTTAAAAATTTTAATTAATTTACTAGTTAACTTCAAATTTAAACTAAAAAATCAGACCTAAAGATTAGACCTAACAGCTACTTAGATATAAGCACTTAGGTTTCATTTCACAAAAAACATGCACTATTTTTTAGTGCACATTAGATAAATATTTAAAAATAACAAAATAATTTATAAGTGTGTTTTAGGTGAATTATTTATCAAATTAACGATAATAAATTATTTAACTCTTAGCACACTCATATCAATAAACATGGCCATAAATCTCAAGATGTGCTCCAAAAGTGATGCAAAGATATTGTAGAGACTCCAATAGCATAAACCTTAAGGAGTAAACTTTCATTTTACTTTTCGTTTAGATTATAGTGTTAAGATAAACCCAGCCACACTTTAGTATTGAGAAATATACGATCCAACAAGCCTAATAATAACATAATTAAGTATTATTTATTGATTAAAATAATTGATAGTATATATACATGTATTTTATATTTTATATTTACACGTGCATTTCTTATGTATGTATGTATGTATATGTGTATATATATACATATACATATACATATATCGAAATACACAACAACCTACTTATGGAATTATCGTTCTACCCAATATGGTATCAGAGCTTTAAACCTAATCTCTCTCTTTCACCCCTTTTACCTACTTCCGTAACCAACCATAATCATTAAGCTGTGGTTTCTTTATTTTTTTTAGATGATCAAATCTTTCTCCTTTTGTGATGTCTTCATTCTTCTCGTAGCACCTGCTCTTATTATTCTTATGGCCCTTTCTAATAACTCTACACCTAATCATGTCCACTAGTGAAACCCACTCTCCCCCTTCATATCCTCCTCCCCCTCCTCCTCTTCCTCCTCTATTACATCTTACATACTCCATATCTAATATCAAAACTCATATTCCCATCACTTTCGATGTAAAGGCCAATAATTATCAGGACTAGAAAGAATTGTTCATTATCATAGCCCAAGGCTATCGCATTTTTGGCCATCTTGGTAGATGTAAACCATTGAGTGAGAATGATAATGCCTGACAACAACTAGACTATTTAGTTATTTCTTAGATATATGGAACCATCTCTCATGATCTTCTTAAAATGCTTCTAAACCCAAAATCCACGGCCCGAGATGTATGGCTTTCCACTGAGGGTCTTTTCAATGATAATAAATTGGCTAGGGCCATTCAACTTCAAGAACAACTCTACACCATAGAAAAGGGGGATATTTTCATCACCGAATATTGCCAAGCTATTAAATCCCTCTTCGATGCTCTAATTAATATCGATAATCTGATACCTAACCTAACTTTTGTTCTCTAAACCTTTAACGGTCTTCCTTATACGTATGGTCCTTTGGTTAATGTAATCTCCACTTAAAATCCCTTTCCCTCACTTTTACAAGTGCAATCCATGGTACTTCTAGAGGAAAACCGCCAAGCTAAGAAAACATTCTCTTGTCTTTCCTCTCCATCTGCGACTCTTATTGTCTATTACGACTTTAACCCACGACCATCCAATGTTCAAGCTAATTGTGGCAATTATTACAATTGGAGAGGGGGCAGAAGTGGCCATAATAGTCATAAGGGGGTTGCGGACCTGGAAGCTGCAACAATGGCTGTGGAGGGTACAATGACTATGATGCATATGACAATTATCCTAGAACTTGGAATTATGGGTATGACAATCAATGGGCTGGACAAACTCATGGACAAAACAATTAATAGGTTGGACATAATAACTACTAGGCTGGATCCAACAATCTTGCCCTTGAACTGCTCGGTCCAGGTCCTAGGTCTATGACCCAGCAAGCCATGATAACTAGCCCAGGCATCTTAACAACCCACAGTAAGCCACAATAGCCTAGACAACAACAACAATAGGCCTAACAAAGTTGGCCTACTAGTCGAATTATCTTTTCGCAAGCTCTAGTGAATATTTTTGATACAATGAGCCTCCGACCTCCCTTTAATGGTGAATGGTACATGAATTCTGGGGATTCCACATTTATGACTGCCTACCTAGGTAATCTCTCTTTTGTTTTTTAATTCGAGTATTACTTCACCTAAGCATATAGTTGTTGGTAATGGATCCTCTATCCTTGTTACACATGTTGGGTCTACCATTCTTCCTTATTCCCCTTCCTCTCTTACTCTGAAAAATGTCTTAGTCACTCCTCACATTGTAAAAAATCTAATTTCCGTACATAAATTCACCATTGATATTCATTGCTCTATAAAATTAGACCCGTTTGGTTTTTCTGTGAAGGACTTACAGACCCGGACTAAGATTCTCAGGTGCAATAGCTTCGGAGATCTATACCCGATCAGATTACTAACTACATTACCCTCCTCGTTCGATCCTAGTACTTTTGTTTCTTCTACAACATCCTCTTCTTCGTTATGGCATCGTAGACTTGGGCATCTAGGAAATTTTGTTTGTTTTCAATTATCTTATTAAAAACAACTTTATAGCTTTAAATAAGGAGAAATCTTCTCCAATTTGTTAAGCTTGTTAATTGAGCAAGCATGTTAAGCTCCCCTTTTTCTCTTCTCTTACTCGTACTTCTAGTCCTTTTGAAATAGTACATTCAGATCTATGGACCTCTCATGTAACTAGCTTTTCTGGGTTTAAGTATTACTTAGGGTTAATTACCAAAAAAAAACTCAAACTGTTGTCAAATTTTTAATTATAACCCAAACAATAAATTGCCAAAATTTTCAATTTTTTTTCAATTATAGCCCAAACTTTAAAAAGTAGCAATAAAATGCTCAAAATTTTAATTTTCTTCAATTCTAGCCTAATGTTACCTGTTGTTCTCCCAATTTCCTTAACCTTTTGTTTTATGTTTGTTCTTCTGATGTCCCAAACTATTTTTGCATTACAACGTACTATACCAGTAAACTCTTCATTTTTAGTTTGTTCTTCTAATGTCCTTTGTATGAGGGCATTGGGGCTGTGTAATTTAAAAATCGAAAAGTGAGAACATCGAGAAAACAAACTAAAAACGAAGAAAAAACTGAAATCAAAGTGTAAGGTCATTGGGATTGCATAATCTGATTTAGGTCATTTTTAAACAACAACGTCATTTCATTAATCTTCATTTGTTGTGTTAATTTTGGCTAATATGTATTAATAGTTAAGGTTTCCAAAACATGGGGCAATCTATGTCAGTAAATTTAACGGAAACACTATCGTTAGGCTAGAATTGGAAAAAATTAAAAGTTTAAGCATTTTATTACTACTTTGTGAAGTTTGGGCTAAAATTGAAAAAAAAAATTAAAAGCTTTGGCATTTTATTGCTACTATTTAAATTTTGGGCTATATTGAAAAATTGATAAAAGTTTGGGCTTTTTTTGGTAATTAACCCTATTACTTATTACTCCTAGACAATTTTAGTTATTGTTTATGGATATTCCTCTTCGTGCCAAATCAGAAGTTTACTCTAAATTTCTTAATTTTTGTGTTTATGTTCGTACTGAATTTGATTGTGAGATAAAGGTCTTCCAATGTGATAATGACACTTAATTTGCTAATAAACCATTATTACAATTTCTTAAAACACATGACATTATATTTCGATTTTCTTGTTCCCATACCTTACAACAAAATAGAAAGGCTGAATGTATGATCCTCACCATCAACAATACTGTTAGAAGGCTCCTTTTCCAAGCTCATATGTCACCACAGTATTGGGTGGAAACACTTAACATGGCATGTCATCTTCTTATTCTCCTTCCCAAAAGAACCTTACACAACAAAACCCCACATGAAAATCTTTTTCATAAACCTCCTATCTACACCCATCTTCGTGTCTTCAAGTCATTATGCTACCTCAACCTCTCATCCATTACCCCTCACAACCTAGCCCTTACGAAAGGTCATTATTTCATGCCATGAAGTCTTTGATGAAAATTATTTTCCTTTTTTTACATTGCATACTCCTTCGAACTCTTACAAATTTCTCGTGCTTGACACTAAAATTTCTTCCTCTTCCTTCCATACTTCAATGCTCCAAACTTTCCTCCCTCAAGTTCCACACCTATAACCACCAAGACACACCCTGAAATGCCCTGTGCTACCACTACTAATCTCTCCCCATCCACCTCTCCTACTCCAAACACAACTCACCCAACCTCTTACCACTACTTTACCTCCCTCTTCCTCTACAACCACAATTCCTCAATCTATTTCTACTCTCAACATCCCTTGATAACAAGGAGTAAACATGGCATTCATAAGCCCAAGCCTATATTTTCTCTTCATACAAAAGCATCCTCCTCTTTACCTCTCATTCCCAAGACTTATCGCTTTGCTCTTAAGGATCCAAATTGGTATAATAATATGCTTGATGAATATAATGCTTTGATTACAAACAAGACATGGGATATTGTTCCATGCCCCCGAATACTAATGTTGTTAGTGGCAAATAGATTTTCAAACATACATTTCATTCAGATGAGTCTTTGTAGCACTACAAATTGCAATGGGTGATTCGTGACTTTACTCAATAGTCAGGTATTGACTATGGTGAAACTTTCAATCCTGTTGTCAAACATTATACAGTTCGGAGTGTACTTAGTATGACTCTCTCTCGTTCTTGGCCCATTCATCAACTAGATGTCAAGAATGTCTTTTTGCATGGCCACTTTGAGGAGACTATTTATTGTGAGCAACCCTCAGGTTTGTTGATCTAGCTCATCCTTATTATATATGTCGCCCTAACAAAACTCTATATAGTCTTAAACAGGCTCTTTAGGCCTGGTACCAGCGTTTTGTAGGCTTCATCTTTACTCTTGGCTTCCAGGGCTCTAAATCTGACGCCTCTCTCTTTGTCTATCGCCGAGGTCCTCACATGGTCTTACGTCTCTTGTATGTGGATGACATTGTTCTCACTGCATCTTCCACTTCACTTCTTTAACAGATTATCAAATCTCTTAGAACTGAGTTCGTCATGACTGATTTGGGGCACTCTATTATTTTTTAGGCATTTATGTCACTCACTGTAAGGGTGGCTTATTTCTTTCATAAAAGAAACATGCATAAGAGTTCCTTAATAGAGCCAATATGTTCTCCTGTAATGCTTCATTTACTCTTGTTGACACCAAGACAAAATTTTCTGGCAACT
>JANZLD010000001.1:24770081-24783088 GCA_026413575.1 Erythroxylum carthagenense
AATTGTACTCATCTCTAATGATCCGAAGGTTTGATTTATTTTAATAATAATTATTATTAAAGACTAATCAATTTGTTAATTAATTAAATAAATAAATTTAATAATATTTTTTAATTAAACTTTAAAATTTTCAACAGATAAAAATAATATCTTTTAATCATATTTTAAATTCTTTAATTTTATTTAATCGATTTTATGAGAGTCTAATATTAATTTTATTTTATTGGTTTCACTTTTGGTGTTATTTTAAAAATATCTAATATATTAATCAATTTTTACTATTTTTTATCTTTAAAATTCAAGTCGAAGATAATTATGTAAAAAAAAAAAGTTAGTAGCATCGAATATGTCTTCGAAAGTAGTTTGATTTTAAATAAAGTTTTACTACTATAGTTTAAAATAAATTTTATGGGCTTTGCATCACCAAAAAGATTTTAAGTTGCTGGAAATTTCTATTCCCCTAGGCTCTCCACACCAAATTGTCGCCATACAATTTTATACTTGTAAATGCAATTATGTAATTAAAAAGACCCAAATAATCATAATAACCCAATCATGATCTTCAGGGGAGACCACAAAGAACTGCAAAATTCAACTAAGAAAAGCACGATCCACTAATCTTCTTGGCGAGCTTTTGGAGGAATATGAACTTTATTCTTGCAGCAGTAACAAACCAAGTCTCCACATTTTAACAAACGAATCTATACCAAGCCTTCATATCATACTTTAAAAGGGGTTTGTTTGGTATTACAATTTGATATTTACAAATTAATAAGCACAATTAAGAATTAGTTAATAAACAAAAATCATAAATGAAAGTAAATTTAGTATAATATTCTTAATTTTTAAATTTTTTTATAGTTAAAATATTTAAATTTTATAATAAACTTATTGTAAAGAAAGTCCCTCACATTTGCCATACGTCCAATGAAACAAAACTCCCGTGACTTGGAATACCCTAGAGCAGTGTGCCATCGCCCCAAAATATTTGCCAAATGCAACCCTCAAGAGGACAAGTCACTGTCACATTTATCATCTCTTTATCCAATTTTAAAAATTATTGGTGCACAAGTTTTATTAGACTTTTTGTTCTTAAATTTTTTGACATGTGAAATTCTTTTATAAAAGCCTATCTTTTTTTTTAATTACAAAAAGATATTTTTAAGTTATTCATATTTAGATTAATTCTTACTCAAATTGGGTAGATTGTTTTATAGGAGACAAAACTCTGATATAAATTTTAAACAGCTACATATATTAAAAAGTTTAAATCCACGATTTCTTTCGAAGCAAAACAACTCTTTATTAATTTACCGCACCTAAAATTAAAAGCTTATCTATTTATTTGTGCATGTGAAAAATTTTATGTACTAATTAATAAATATAAAATTACGTGTTATCATTCCTCTTTAAATCTTAGGACCCACTAAACTTCAACCCATAACTTCAACTCAATATTGAATCATGATGATAGGACAACGGAATAACCTAATTAATTAAAGACATTTGTAAAAATCATACTAAAATTTAAAATTACTACTAAAATGCCAAATAGTTCTTAATCTTATCCCAGCATTAAAAAAAGCACGTGATAAAGGCCCCCCCCAACAAAAAGCAAAAGGAAAAGACCACTTTTTTTAAGTCAATAAAATTAGAATTTTGTACTACACTCAGGATATTACCTGGCTACGTTCACTTGACTGTCACAAAATTCTCTTACAGTCTTTCATCGGAACCGTCCGTTCCCACGCACTTGCGCGTGGGTCTCGAATCGGCATATTACAAAATAGAATATGCCACGTGTAAGCTTCTATTCATTCATTATCCACTAAACCCTGGTTACTTTACCGAACCCCACTCATCAAACTAACCCTAGTACAAGCACCCAGTCTGCCTTGTGTGTATATATTCCCTCCCACTCCCCACGTACATTGTCACCTTCTGCCCTCTCATGAGTTCATTTCTGATACTGAAAACTCTTTTTAGATTTTGATTTTTATGCGGAACAAATTTCATTGC
This sequence comes from Erythroxylum carthagenense, assembly GCA_026413575.1. Classification (NCBI taxonomy): domain Eukaryota; kingdom Viridiplantae; phylum Streptophyta; class Magnoliopsida; order Malpighiales; family Erythroxylaceae; genus Erythroxylum; species Erythroxylum carthagenense. Next base: position 24,772,101 of record JANZLD010000001.1, read on the forward strand.
TAAATTGGAAACTTTCACAATTGGGGGAAATTTCTGAATCAATGGCCTTGGAGAGACGCTACGGTGTAGGATACGCGCTGTTACCGAAGAAACAACAGAGCTTCATTCAAGACTCACTCATTAGTCTCTGCAAAGAACGAGGGATCGATCTGGTGAGGATCGACTCCGAACGTCCCTTGGTCGAGCAGGGACCGTTCGATTGTGTTATTCATAAGCTGTACGGCGAGGATTGGAAGCGGCAGTTGGATGAGTTCCAGCGTCGGAACCCTAGAGCCACCGTCATTGACTCCCCTTCCGCCATTGAGCGCCTTCACAACCGAATATCGATGCTTCAGGTGGTTTCGGAGCTTAAGATCGAGTCTGGGGACGATTCCTTTGGAATTCCCAAACAGATTGTGATTTACGACAAGGAAACGCTGTTTGATCCCCAGGCTTGGGAGTTTCTCAAGTATCCGGTGATTGCGAAGCCACTGATCGCCGACGGCAGCGCGAAGTCGCACAAAATGGCGCTGGTCTTCAATCACGAGGGGTTAAACAAGCTAAAACCGCCGATTGTATTGCAGGAGTTTGTGAATCATGGTGGGGTTATTTTTAAAGTGTATGTGGTGGGAGCATATGTGAAGTGCGTTAAGAGGAAGTCGTTGCCTGATGTTCCTGAGGAGAAATTGAAGAGCTTGGAGGGTTCTTTGTCGTTTTCTCAGGTGTCGAATTTAAATGAGAGGAATAACGATGATGACAAGTTCTATGAGTCGATGGATTTGGAGGACACTGAAATGCCGCCCCAGAGCTTTATTACTGGTATTGCTAAGGGTTTGAGGACTGCTATGAAATTGAATTTGTTTAATTTTGATGTGATTAGGGATTCCAGGATTGGGAATAGGTACCTTGTGATTGATATAAATTATTTTCCTGGGTATGCGAAGATGCCTGGTTATGAGACTGTTTTGACTGATTTCTTTTGGGATATGGCGACTAGGAAGGAGAAGGAGTTGGTGGGTGAGAGCAAAGTAATTGATAAACGACTGAAGTTTGTTGGCTATGATGATGGTGTGAAGAGGATGGTGACTAATTCTTCCCAAAGTGACGGGGGGGAGAATGAAAATTCAGCAGTTCTTCAAGTTTGAACAGGAGAATGAAAAAAAATGGTGGGGAAAGTCCTTGAACAACTTGTGACTTTGCTTGGTTTGTTGAAGGGTAGTTTTCTCTTTATAATCTTAGTTGATGGGCCAAATTGAATCGCGTACTTTTGATGGATAGGAGAAGGTGTTAAGGTGGTGGAATAAGTAGGACTGTTTGATGCTGATAGCTTTAGCCTCTTGACAACATCTTCACATAGCGTTTCAACGTTAAACATGTACATTCCTTAGCAAGATGCTCTCGAGATAGGTACTTCTCAAATATTCTTGAAGTCTTTAGGAAAGTTCAAGCTGTACTTGAGGCTTTTAGTGTTGCTTTTGTTCAGAAGTTTCAATTTCGTGCAGCTGCACTATGCCTTTTTGACGATGATAATTTGAAGTTTTAGAGATTCACATTCTTTACCCTTTGTTTGCGTTTTGATTAAATTGATTGTATTCCTATCCCTTTCTTTGAATTATTCTTCTTGCTTAGAGATTGTTACCTTAGATTCAACCTTTGGTGGTGGTGGAACTTAAGATTCTTATTCCATTTCATTGCAGTAGAGTTGGGCGTAAAACATTAGAGAAAGTAAAATACTTGAGCATCTTTCTGTTATTTGGTACTGCAGGTCAAGGGAGGGAACAAAATTGTAGACAGATGAAGTTTTCACAATTTCCCAATTTCACAATCTTTGTGATTAGTGCTCATTCTGTTCTATAATCATGCAAATGTCTTATTGCTGGTGAGCTTTGTTTGGCCATATGCTCCTTTTTTCTTTGTCATGAGCCTGATAAATTGACCTATTCTTTGATGGTTGACTGCAGCTTGCAGAGAATTTAGTATATAACATCCTGGAATTAATGGCAGGAATTTATTATTTGCCCCCTTAATTCTGGATTCTAATTAATTGAACAACTTTTGATGATACTATTTACCGAGTTCTTGCATACTGTCTAAGGCAAAATGGTGATGGATGGTTTGGAGTTAATTTCCTCTTCATGAAATTGTCATGCTGTGAAGTTGGAAGTCATCGCATGAATATTTCTACAGGATATGTCTGGTATTGAAACTTGAATATTTTTTGAAATGCCTCAGTTTCACATCGCTATAAATGCTTGAAGCTTGACTGAGGAATGTAACTTTTTATCTTTTACAGTCAGTTAGCACTGGGCAATTTTTTGTGGCATTTCCTATTTCTGACTTGATGTGATGTAATTCCATTATGTGCGAAAACTATTGGGTTAGGCTATTGGCTACCCTGGTAATCGATTGAGTGTTCTAGGAGACTATTGGTTTTTCAGTTTATAATTCATTGTTTTCCCGATATAATGACGAAGGAACTATTTTCTCATAGTGAATGGATGAAGCTTCATATTTCCATACACAGATGCATTTATATTGGACTTTTGGCTGTCGACACCTTTATTGGTGTCAGATTCCAATGTAACATTTGGTAGATTTAAAGTCTGAGTCTTAATGATGATATTGCTCTAACTTGCGCATATTATTGGTTAGATGGGTTTATTAACCAACTTTGACATAGGATGTTAAAAGTTGATATGTAGGTTTGGGAATCGAATTGAGCACGACTCTTTCCTTGTCAACCATATCCTTATTGTTACCTTGGATTCTTGTAGGAAATTTAACAACTTTAGGAGACAATCTAATTGAAATAATAATAGAAATTTAATTAATTGAACTTAAGAATTTAAATTTATTCATAAAAATTAAAATTTTATAATGAATGAATATATAAAATATACATATATTAATAAAATGAATAAGATGAAGCTAAATTTATCAATGAATTTTGATATAATTATAGGAAATGAAAAAATAGAGATTATATATAAATTGAGAAATTTAATTTTCTGAAGTGATGAATTTAAATTGATTAATAAAAATTGTGAACTTATAATAAATGAATATATAAAATGCACATATATTGATAAAATAAATTTATTAATGAATTTGGATTGATAAAATAAATATGATGAAACTAAATTTATTAATGAATTTGGATAGAATTATATGAAATAAAAGAATTATATATTAAGCGAGAAATTTAATTAATTAAAGTTACAAATAAGTGAATATATAAAACGTACATATATTGATAAAATTATTAAGATGAAGCTAAATCTATTGATAAAGGATAATAGGAAATGAAAAATATATAAATATAAAGTGAGAAATTTAATTAATTGAAATTACGGATTTCAATTGATTAATAAAAATTGAGATTTTATAATGAATTAATATATAAAATGTAAATATATTGATAAAACAAATAAGATGAAATTAAATTTATTAATAAAGGAAGATAATATTATAGGAAATGGAAAATTTATTATATATATAAAGTGAGAAATTTAATAAATTGAAGTTACAAATTTCAATTGATTAATAAAAATTGAGATTTTATAATGAATAAATATATAAAACATACATATATTGATAACATGAATAAGATGAAACTAAATTTATTAATGAAGGAAGATATAATTATAGGAAATGAAAAAAATTATAAGGAAGATATAATTATAGGAAATGAAAAAAATATTTTCTATAAAATAAGAAATTTAGTTGATTGATGATAGGAACGAAATTCATTAATTGATAACATAATTTACAAAAATGATTATTCAAAATTTTTAAATGATAAAATTAAAAAATTCAAGATAAAACCATAAAATAATATTATGGACTGAGACTGAGAGTGAGAACTGGAGTCTAAAGACTAGAGAGTAACTAATCGTTGTAGTAAAATTCGTCAATCACTTAAAAGAAATATTAAGCATATGGTAAGAATTAGTAAATAATTATATATACCTTAATTATTGAATATTTTTATCAAAATAAAATTCACTTGATTGATGATTATGAGGACGTGTATAACTAGTCACCCCTGCATCAGTACCTGTGGCCCTATGAATATAAAAATTAAAACAACATATAAGGTAAGATAATATAAAAAATAGACGAAATTGATATATCAAATAGAAAAAAAGTTTGCCTTTAATATCTTCATCATCTAATCAACTTCGAGCACATATAAGAGCTTCCATATTAAGAAGATAAAGTCAAGCATGGTGAAGAATAATAATCCAACCACTAGTGCTAAAAGTAGACTCTGAAGTAATTGTAGATGATGAAATTGCTAATAGGTCTCTGCAATTATTTGTAATTATTTGTATGATCGGAAAATTATTTCCACAACTCTTTCATCATAACAATACATCAAATTGCACACTTTTAAATTCATCACATAATCTCCCGTTAAATATTTATCGCACACCTTCAATTTCATCAAATAATATCCTATTAAATATTTATCTAACTTCATCATATTGTACGAAATCTCAACTCTTTTTTCTTTTATGAATTTTGTAAATGAGCTCGAACACGAAATTGAAGCTGGCGATAAATAATCTAAATTACTGTGATCTCAATCTTGAATTTTGTCAATTATGAGTTGATAATCATTAAACAAATCATAACATAATTGTTTAATATCATCTACATGCTATTGAGCCTGATTACCACGCAATAGATTATATTTAAAATTAACCCCCTCTATTTTGTATCTCAGTTCTAACACATATATGACTTCAATAGTATGCCCAACCATATACCAATAATAATTTAGTTTCTCCATCATCTATTCTACCAAAATCTGAATAACCTCATTGAAATCAAATATCCAATCAGATAAAGTTTTCTTTATCTCACACTTAGCACTAAAGCAATATTGCGAAGTTGGATATTTTGTTCATAAAAATAATTTAGTCACAGTATAAAATAATTCCAACTTTGCACAAAGTTCTCTAGCCAAATCCAATTGGTCTTCTACAAGCATTAAGTGGACTAAGAATCTCTTTGTCTCAGTTTGGTAAGCACCTCAATATATTGGATTGTTGACTTTAACTTTTTAAAGTTTGAATTTCAACTGGTTGGAAATCCAAAGCTAACTTCTTCGTATTTGGAATGCATAATAGTCGTGTAATTTCTTCAAATTTCTCAACTCTTTTAGGTTTTACACTCCAATATACTACACTATTTTAAATCAAATCTATTGCTTCCTTTATCACCTCTAATCTATCCTTTACAATCAAATTCAGAATATGCGCAAAACAACATATATGAAATAACCTGCTACTAACTGATAGACTCTCAACTTGTATCTTATTCTTCAACTTTTCAATCATAGCATTATTTGTGTTACAATTGTCGACTATTATAGTGGACAATTTGATGTCAATATTACAATATATTAAATAATCTCCTAATACAGTTGTTAACCTTTCACTTGTATGTGGTGTCGACAGATAAATGGAACTACCATGTACAAATATGACTAACATATATCATAACACAATCAAAAAATAAATGATATAAATATTAAAGAATATAAATTACCTCAAAAGTTTATTACGTAGACTCTAGTCATTGTTGACATAATGTGTTGTTATTGCCATATAACCCTTTTTTTATCGACTGTTCACATGTCTATTTTAATAGCAATTCGTTCTTCAATACTCGACTATGTTCTTAAAAGTTCTTATCCTTGTATATCTTCAAATGTTCGTTTTCAATGTATTCTAGTTAGAACCTTAAAGGTTGGTTGTAGTGAGTTGCAAAATATCCTAATTTTTTGGTATCAACTGTAGATCGTGGATGTCTATCACCAATTACCATAGAAGAAACCAAAAACTTGCAGTATTGCTATCATAAGATGTTGCAATCATTTCATTCTTCCTTTTCATAAGGTTAGGGGTAAAAAATGTTTGACATCCTGATCCGATATTCTTTTTATTACACAAATTTACATATCTCTTTAAATGAGAGGTTCCACCTTTTGAACTCGCGACCAACATCTTCTAATAATACTTATATTCAACTTTTTCTACTCTGTCCATTGATACAGTCTTATTGAAGTGATTTCAAACTTTACTTTTTAATTGACTTGGACTTCTGTCTTCACTTCGTATGGGATTAGAAGTTTTCACTTTTGTCTCCTGTAATAGATTACAACTCTCCACTTAAGGAATATGCTCATCCATTTGAAAACAATCAAACATATCAATATATATATTATTCATAATCATAATTAATAGTTCATAAACATGGGAGATAATAGGAGATCATAAATCATAATTATAAATTTAGAGATAATCAATGACTTGCACAATCACGTACATACTTGTGTATTTGACCATATAAGTCATTGAGATTATGTCACTCAACTTGTGTGTATTTTCGCGGACTTAGACAGACACATACACGGGTTGTGAAGTTTTTGCGCAAATTTACACAATTACTTACACGAATGTGTATGTCACCTAATCATATTTACATGGTCAATTACACGAGTGTGTATATAATTGTGTAAGTTCTCGAAACTTCACTTCACAATCACTTACACTGTCACATACACACCTATGTAAGTAAATGTGTAAGTCCGCTAAAACAAGCCCCAAATGGTAAATTCTATTATTTTACAAATTCAATCTTTAACTAAAAGATTCAAAACTAGAATACATTGAAGAAACTTTACCTTGATGGGTGGATGGGAAAGAAGCAAAAAAAGACGACGACGGGGTGGTAGGAGGGAGTGTAAGACTAGAAGAGGAAGGCAAAAGATGTGGAGGAAGGCGAAGTGGGTGGTAGGCCGATAGCGGGCGATAGATTGGTCGAAGAGAGAAAGAGAGAGAGAGAAGCTAAGGGAAGAAAACGACGCAGGAGAGGGAGAAAGATAAGAGAAAACGACATAGGTTAAAGTGTAATGTGTTTTTTTAGTCTAGATTGACTTATATTATTTTACTACGTCAGAAACAAAAAGCTTATCCTAAAACAAAAGCAAAACGACACCATTTAATGTTTAATATCAATTGGACCTCAAGTCGGGCTTAAGCTCACCCAATTCATTTTTACCATTAAGGCCTAAGGTTCGGTCAACCCGAGCCTAGCTCATTGACAGCCCAACTCTCAAATGCCATCCCCAGGTACAGCTTACCTCGTATAGAAGTGGTCCTTTTCTTGTTTTTCACAATCTTACTTACAGCCCGGCCCTCAAACGCCATCCCTAGTTATAATTCACCTCATACAGAAGTGGACAGTGGTCCTTGTCTTAGGTTTTTCACAAATTGACCTGTGAATGAATGGAGGCAGGGTGTTCCGTCTAAATAGAGTCCACTCTTGCGAAGATAAACCTCCAGAACAAATGATAGGAAATACTCCACTTCCTCACGCCTCGTCTTCTGTCCTTGTTTTCTATGACAGAGTGAACAAAGTCGTTTTCTGGAAAATTTTAAATGATAAGTTAGAAGACTTTGGTTTTCCTTTAGATGGTCTTACAAGCATTTAATTGCCAAGTGTAGTCTTATGAATGTGATATCCAACGGTCGGTGATGCAAGATGCTAGACTTTGCATTCCAAAAGCTGACTAAAGATTTAGGATTAGTTCGTTGCGTGACTTACCAACAAGAAAAAAAGAGTAAAATTTATACCATAGAAAGTAATTAAGTCGTACTTTTAATGACCTTGTCTTTGCACTGTACGTAATACTACTACTCCTATACGATTCCTTCAAGAACATTTACATGTATCTCAATCGAAACTTCAAATAAAGTCTTGGCAAAAGACATTACGGAATTCAACATTCAAAAAGGGGCGGAAAAGTGGATGCGCAACGTCACAACTTAGACCTTAATTAAGGAATTAATTGAAACTGAGGGAATTACTGTACAAGAAGCCAATTTATTGCTTAAAATTAATGGTATTTCCAGTCCTAAGACTCTTGGGAAAATTTTGCAAATTATAATAAATTATTTCTTAAACTATAAATCTCTCTCTTTTTTTTTTTTCATTTATGCTTGATTTTAATTATACATATATCCCTTGAGTGGTTTGTGTGTTTGATAAGTGTTTTTGGCTACAGAACACAAGAGTCAATTTCTTGTTTTGAACGTGAACGATATCACCTAATGTTGTTAAAGATGCAACAAATAATCTGACCTTTTGGCCTCTTTATCATTCATCAACTTGCGTGCTGTCACCATATGGTAAAACATTTCCCTTTCTTGTGCTCATCATCATTTAGCATTTCGGTGGCAGATACCTTCTCAAAAGCCAGTAGTCCCAATTAATTATTAGCCATTACGAATTAAGTATGATTTTTGCAAGATTTGATATTGAAAGGCTTTGATTCTGATACGATTGTATTCAGTGGTAGAAGTCTCATCAGATAAATATATAATTTCTGATTTTTTTGGCAATTAAAGAAAGAAAAAGAGTTTGTGTTCATGCATTTAGATGCGCCTTTCGAAGTTTAAAGAGACCATTTTGTAATAGCTTTTGCAATTTAATATTCACAAGAGAGTTTGGCTGTGTGAAAATGAAAACTAAAATGTTTTCTATGAGTTACCATATACTTAAAAGTTTATAAAAAAGAGAAATTTCAATATAAAATTAATTGAATGTAAGAATTCGATACATGAGATTAAAAAAATTGTTTAAAGAATTAGATGAATTTTTTTATTTATATCTTACATATTGATCATGCATATAGTTCAATAACAATAAGTTCTCTCGAGAATAACAAATGTAAAAAACTGTATTACACACATTAATTAAACTACAAATTCATCCTAGTATTAGTTACAAATAAAATTTGAATGAACAATTTCTCTGATCTGCATAATCTGCACTTCTGCGATACTTGGGAAGAAGGTGCTGATCTACTCTCCGAGAGGCCATGATGGTGATGATGACGTTAATCTGCAATAGCAGAAAGAAACGTTAACATTTAGTTTTGAAAAACTTTTATATCACTGAAGCAAGGTAGCTAGGCACGTACTGATCAAGAATATCTTTCCAGTAAGAGCCGTCAGTTTCGTCGTCCAGTATTTTCTCCCAAGCTTCGAAGACACTAGAATCAGGTGAGCTGTTGAGGTGGTTTAATGGTTCGCTGTTGCTCTCCATTTGGTTGACCGTGGAACTCTCAGGGGAGGCTGAGGTTGAAGCTAATTTCGGAAGAAGGCTTTCTTTTTCATATGAAGTGCTTGTCAAGCTATTAGTCAAGCTTTCATGATCAAGTATACCCTCAGAAGAATGAAGTACAGCTTGGAAATTATTGCTCGGGAAAGGGTTGACAGTCGCATTTAATAGACTGTCAATGTTTGCTTCTAGTCCCTCAGTGCGAAGGTTTTTTTCCCCATTAATTACTCCTCGAGACCCTAAGAGGGTAGAGTAGTCTAAGCTCGGGAGTGTTGTGGTACTCAACATCTGAATCACGTTTTGCAGTAACTGGAGTTTGGCAAGTTGTGAAACATCTGCCTGTAAAGTTAAAATATTGCTCCAGGGACTAAACAAGTTACCGCCAAGTTGGGTTGTGCCGACCAACTGTGAGAGATTCATAAGGTGATTCAGATCAGTTCTTGGTTTGTGTGTGCTTGGGTCGATTCCCATTTGAAGAAGTTTCTTGCGGATGTGGGTGTTCCAGAAATTCTTGATTTCATTATCAGTCCTCCCTGGAAGATGGGCAGCAATCCTCGACCACCTGCAAGTGTCATGTCAACTAGAAGTTTACATTTGTTCAATACAGAAATAACTAACAAATACAATCAGTAGGAATTAAGTTTGGTGACAAGTAGGTAGGTATATACCTACATATCATTGTTCAGGTGTCAACGTTTATAGTTGCCAACGTTAAAACGAAAAACATCATGGTTAACTTCAAGTCCTGATCATATATGTTTTTTTTCGAAAATGCTAAAAAAAAAGAAGAGAAAAGAAGAGCATATATACTTGTTTCCGATAACTGAATGAAGGTTAATAATGACCCGCTCTTCTTCGTCAGTGAAGGTTCCTCTCTTGATATCAGGTCGCAGATAATTTGTCCATCGTAACCTGCAACTCTTTCCGCACCTGTTCAGTCCTGCTAGCTTGGGGAGTTGTTTCCAGTTTCCATGACCGTTTCTACTGATATAATCAACGAGTTTCTCATCTTCCTCTGGCATCCATGGCCCTTTCTTCAAGTTAGCATCAGCACAACACGGAGGTCGAACCATTATTGCACAAATTGTTCAACAAACAAATCAAAATATTATTAGACGTAAGAGACAGATAGAGGTAGAAAGAGACTTGCTTGTATCAATCGAGGGCGTTGGTTGATTTCAAGTTCTAACAGAGACGATGTTGCTTTTATAGATGCAGGAGAGACGTAAATTGTACGATAATGTCTTGTTCTTATGTCTCAAGGCAAAGCATAGGAAGTCATCAGGAACTATCTCCATCTTAAGAGTTGAAGACTAAAGCATTGTTAAAGATGCAGCTATTAATTACGTGTCTAAATCATTTGACCTTATTTAACAACTTTAACCTTTGTAGATGTCTACTTGTTCATTCAAGAAGAGGTGCTAAAATATAAACCTACTTATTATTAGACAAAGCATCATATGCCAATGGCAATAAGAAAAATACTGAATCGTAAGAAAACCAGACGTAGAATTAGTACCTGATTGTTTTAGCTTTTGGAGGGTAAATAAATACTTTTTTTTTATCGCAAAAGCTGTTTTTAAGAAAAATAAGTGTTTGTCTATAAATTTCAAAAGTATTTTTTTTATAGAAATAACTTTTTTGAAAGTTAAAATATAGTTTTTTAAAAGCTCAAATTTGGAGCTTAAAAAAAAGTACTTTTTCATGTAAAATTTTCATATTAATTAGTGAGCTTATTTTTTAGTCCCCTTTACTCTTATGTTTTTATATGTAATTCCCACAATACTCACAAATATATCTTCACATTTATTTTGAGATTTATATAATATTATTTGACCTTTTTATATGTTTTAATATTTATTTTTGATATTAGC
>JANZLD010000001.1:24783193-24793485 GCA_026413575.1 Erythroxylum carthagenense
TTGTTTAATATATTTTAAATAATATTTATATGCATAAATAATTTTTATTTTAAAATAAAATATAGTTAAAATTAAAAGTGTTTTTTATATTTATGTTATTAAACAGTCTATTATATGAAGCTCTTTAAAAAAATTCTTTTTTAAATGACAGTCGAATAGTCAACTGATTTCTTAGAAAAACTCTACTGATAAAAGCTCTACTCATAAAAATTCTACTGATATAAGCCTATCCAAACAATCACTTAGTTGATTTAATGTAATTTCTATAACCTTATTGCACTTTCTTAAAATCAATATTCCTATTCATTCTCGAAGTTATGGATGAAATTGACAGACAATTAGCATCAGAATAAGCACAACGTGTTTTAAAAAATGGCCATTAACAACTGTTGCGTGAAGCATTATAGAAACTAATGTACCTCGACCATCGTTGACATATTTGTACACTAAGGTTAGAAAACTAACTATTGTTGAAATTACATCTCTATACAAATCAACCGAGTTGGTTAGAAAATTAGATAAGATGAGTACGTGAAGATGACATTTTTATTATATATATAATTTCAAATTTATTATAATTGTCATTCAAGTAATTCAATAAGAGATAAGTAAAAATATTTTTCTTTCATTAAAATATATGATATTTTTGAAATTTTATAACATCTTATATAATATAGAAATATACTTATAATATGTTTAATTATTATAAGTAAAATAAATTAAAAGATAAATTTTTGTGTGTCATTTAATGTTATGGACCCCATTTATAAGTACATAATTACAATTTTGTTTCTCTAGTTTAATTCATACTCAATCATCGCATATCTAATTCTTTGTACTTTCTTATAATGCATATTATTTTATTTGTAAATTAGTAAAAAATAAATTTAAATATGTACTAAATTAAAGAAGTATTTTTGTAATTAATACTTTCTAGTTTAAATCTTTATTTGAATAAAATTTGAGAAAATGAAGGAGTCTCGTATTATAATATATATTTTGTTTTATTTATTTATTTGTTCATATTTTTTGTGAGTTATTCAGAAACAATCTTTTTACTAGTTAAGAATAAAATTACGTACACTAAACCTCTTCAAACTTTATCTTTAATGAGATTTTTAATTTCAAGATTAGAAGATTGAGAGAAATTTACAAACTCTACATTCCTCATTTACATCATTAATGTTCTTGACAGTACGAATAAAGTACACTAATATGATTCATACTAATGTCAAATCATTTATTTTTAAAAACAATTATAAATCATATATTAGATGATAAACAATAATAATTACCATGATTAATATATTTCACACATAAATCATAAAAAAAGGATGAATGGCTCCCCATTATTTCTTTCATGGAACTTTCTTTCCTAGATTAAAATTTAACCTTATATTCTTGTCTCATTAGCCCTATTTGCACATATAGCTTTCACTCTCAGTTTCCTTGATTGACCAGAGATGAGGATAACCAAGGAAGTTCTCTGAATCAGAAGCATTGGAGGCAAAAAGGTACAGCATTGACAACTAGTTAATTAGAGGTCCATGGTCAAATACAAATATTTTCTACGTATATCTTTGATTGACTGCCTTAATCTCATGCGTCATGCAACATTCATTGTTAATTAGCCAACAACTAATTCAAACTAACCACCCAATTATTCTTCTGATTTTATCGAAAACCATGATGAATCGATCCATCCCATCATCTAATTGATCATCATCTTTGTCATTTTCTACTTTTGCTTCTTTTGAAGTCTTAGGTCCTCCACGGAAACGTCAACTGAATCTAATGAGATCTCCAACTGCTCTCATGGTAGCTTTCATTGCATGGTTTGATCACCCATTTACCAAAACGATAAAGTACCCTTTATATGCATCCGCTTTGAATGCCGACCATAACAAAGTTCATTACCTTTCGGTTTAGAATGTTTGAATTCCCATTCAAATTCAACTTCAATTACTTTGAGCATTGCTTGAATAATGATATATATAATATATACGTGCGTTGGTAAAAGATGTACACATGAAATGGATATGCAGCTGTTGGTGTGTTGTGGCATGTACGTACTGTTCCATATGGTTCTTTTAAGAGATTAATTATGTTGAATTATCTAGCCATAAAACACCTAATTCTGCGGACTTTTCTAGTGAAAATTTGCTGTATAGATTTTAAAACATATTAACTTATAAATTGCGGTGTTAAGTAGTTCATAGAATTAAAATTATGAAAGGTGTCAACTTCTAAATACATAAGTACAGATGACTTTGGTACTCAATTTCCAGATTTATGATCACTTGCATTCTACATCAGTAAAGATCACGATTACATTTTAGGTTTCCTTACTTAACTTGAAAATAACCTTTTCACTATGCCTTCTGAGAGCTGTTTAGATGATAAAATACGGCCTTTAATTAATTAATTAAGTTTACCATATATTTTCTTTCTCCGTTCCACATGGCAAAACCAAAACTGGTGACCTAATTAAGTTTCCCAGAGCATTTAGTTACGGCAATACCCATTTTGGACTTCACAACTTTTTATACTTGAGTTGTTTCTATGAATGACATCATTATGTGCAGCCAGTAAAAATTGTGGATCCCCATTTAGTTTCGACATTTTTTATGGATATAAGGGGGTATATTTAGATGCCACAACAGTACTCTTTCACACAAGTGCTTTTGCTCGTATACTAAACAGTCTAATCGATGAAAAATAAGGAAAAATAGAAAAGTAGTACCAAAACATACCAAAGTATTATGGATTTGCAGTAGAACTTGTAGCTTTTAAGTTTGATGGGACAGAAAAGACATGTTTGACTTTGCCTTGAATTCTTGATTGGAGCTAAGCATGGAGAAGATCTGTCAAAATGCAGCAATTGAGTTAGATATCATGATAAAGAAGCAGGGCAATCGGAGTTGTGTGCCGAAGAGAGTCGACTGGTAGGAGAAGGAGAATAGATAGACGAAGAGTTGTTGTTGTTGCTGTTGTTTTTTTTTTTTGGTCAAATGTATTAAATTATAAAATAATTATACAAATAAATTAGACAACTTGTAATGTCTCTTCAATAATATTGATGAAAAATTTAACGTTTGACTATTTTCACAATACATTAAGAATTGGAGTATTTTAATGTCACTTTTTAATATTTGAGTTAATATTACAAAATTGATTAATATTTGTAATAAAATTTTACAACTAATCCTATTTTTATCATTTTATTTTTTCACAATTTATTAACTATATACGAGCAAGGCACCCAACATTAGGGCTTTCAAATAGTAAAACATGATTGCACTTCACAAGATTATTGAAGGAGTTCTTTTCCTTTTTGATTCAATAGGTAATATAAAAGATCGTTTTCAGATTGACTATGGCTCGTTTCTACCATCTTAGGATGAAGCTTCGTAATAAGGATATGGAAAGTCTTACAAAGCAATGTTTGAAAATCTTTCTCAACGATGAAGGCAGCGCAATGAGACAAGAAGGTAAAACATAGTTAAAAGCCACACTTTAAACATTCATAATTGTACTGCTTGTTTCGTGACCAACTTGGAGATTTTATTGACTGATGACACCAAAAATCGGAGCATATTGACACCATACGAGTAAGATGTATGATGATTTTACATTTTATTATTAAACGTCTGAACGCAGACTTTAAGGTCAACACATTAATCAAAAATTGATTTATATATAAATCAAAGGAAAAAAAAAAAACGGTTGAACCACTAAGCATATGATAATATAAAAAGATGGAGAATTTCCTTTTACCGCAATCTCCCAAAACTAGTTAATTAGTTGATTTGCGTGCTTACGAAGTCACTGGAAAAATCTCATCATTCCACGTCTCTAACCATTTAAGTAGAGATTATCATATAAAAATAACGATGTGAAACATGCGTTCCTAATTTTGACAGTAAAGTAGGGTGTCTAAGTAAGTTCCATTTCTGAAGTACTTGATCTGTTTTTGACTCCATCTTCATGCCATGGGAATCATGTCTGACTTGGTTATTGTTTACTTAAATTTTGAACATGTTTAAAATTGACACTTCGAAATGAATAAAATTTTGAATATGTTTAAAATTTTCGGGCACTTAAAGAGAATTCAACCGGATGTTAACGATGATAGCAAACTTTAGAACATATATTCCTATTTTGATATTTTTCTATTTGGGCCTTTACCTTTAAGTAGTAATTGATAATTCAGCTTTTTTCTTAAAGTGGAAAATCAGAGTAATAAAAACAGATACAAACGATATATAAGTCTTACAAAGCTCAGATTCAGCACCTTGATGTTGAATTTTGATAATTCTATGTTTCTGTTTTGAATGTTTGTTGACATAAAATGCCTGACAAGTTTAATTCGACTTTGTGTACTCTATCAATCGTCCTTGCTACAATAAAATTATAAACTTATTTTATGCGATCTTTAAATTATCAGGATTTATCCTTAAATGTGTGGCTTTCTACGATTAATATCATCTATAAATACAGCCACACAAATGAGAATTGTCGAAGGTGCTACAAACTGGGTTGGAGTATGCATTTCGATAGAAGACAGCCGCTGCAATATCCATATTTAATTTCACTTATACATGTATATAAATATGATTTTTTAGAATTAATTCTTAATGTCAGTGTAATTACATTTAAATTATCAATAATTATTAAATAGTAAATAAAATAAGAATAAATTAATTAAATAACTAACTTTATTTTAATATAATATTTCTTAATTAAATATAAAACAACTTAACTGTTGCAAAAAATATTATTACTTAGAATTAAAAGTTTTGATATTGAAAAACTTTTATTTAATAAACAACTATTTTAAAAGTTTAAATTTTATGTCCTTTAACATATTTTAAATTTAGAATATACTTATTAGATAATTATTAAATTTAAAAAATGATTTATTTAAATTAATTTTATATATTAAATTTTAATCTATATTAGTCATCATTTTTACTAGTAATAATATTAAATAAATAAATAATTAATAGTAACGATAATCACTCCTTTGTTTTAATTAACCATCATAATTATAATAAAAATATTCATTTATATTTTTTATCATATTTATTTTTATTCTTAGTATCATTAATTAATTTAGGTTCAGCGGTTAATGTATACTTCAAAGATGTCTCAATGCCTAACGACTCGTCAATTGAGAAGCTTTCAGGAACTGCCTGGAAATCAGAAACACTTATTCTAAAGTCGACTGTCGCTTTATGCTTGTAATCTTGCATAGCTAATGAGAACCACACGGCACGTCGTCTCTAACCAATTTTATTTTTTAAAGCACCCTCAGATGAATTTCATAGAACTGACTTTGACTTCAATTAAATTAATAAGTGACTTCTTATTAAAAAATTAATGCATAATCAAGTCAAAATTATGCTAATTCTGCGTACGATTAACCGAACAAGACGATTACTATAGCCTAAAAGATCGATGTTTAACAGAATGGTTAGCAATTGTTTTTTTTCTCTTTGTCATGATCTTTTTGCTTCTTTTATTAGAGTTATTAAATTACCATATCGACTAGGAAAAATGGTCAGAATGATTTACATACAAAAATTACCATATTCAACTTAATCTTATGTTTCGAGTCATTAATTCGGTTAGTTTAATATTGAAAATTTTAAAATAACTAATTTTTTATTCAATTTTTAACTTCTCGATTGAATTTAGTTTAATAATTTTATTGTTAAAAATTGATCAATTAATTAATTAATTAATTAGTATTCTTACATTAATAAGTTTTTATAAACTACAATATACCAATGAATTTTTATTTAACAATCTTTTTTTAATTAAACTTTAAAATTTTCAAAGAGTAAAGACAATCTTTTTCAATTATTTTTAAATTTTTTTAATTTTATTCAACTTTTAACCGATTTTATAATAATTTAATGCCGGTTGAATTTTTTAAACCTTAAATTTCTTGTTTTACAGATTTAATTTCTAGTCTAATTTATATCATTCCTTGATATTCAACTTCTATTTATGATAAATGTACTGAAACTAAGAGAAAAGTGTAAATAAGAACTAACTTGTATTTATTCATCCTACTGTTTACTTCAAGTCATATTTCCTTATATACAAAAATGCATAAACTAAAGTTATCTTTTACTTACAAAACTGCAGCTTATTTACAAAAATGACAACACTTTATATTAAATAAACAGTACACAAAACTATCACTTAATATCCCCCCTCAAGTTGGAGTTTGGTGAACATCAACCAAACTCAACTTGGGCATAAGTGAAGCAAAAATAGGAGCTGTTAAAGCCTTGGTAAACATATTAGCCAACTGATCATTGGAAGAAACATAAGCAGGAGCAACAAAACCGAGCTTATACTGATCTCGAACCACATGACAATCAATATCAAGATGTTTGGTGTGTTCATGAAAGACCGGGTTAGCAGTAATATGAAGAGCCGTCTTGTTATTACACTAGAAAGGAACAGGAGATGGAAGTGATACTACGATACTCTGCCTCAGCAGAGGAGTGAGAGATTGTAGGCTGCTTTTTAGTTTTCCAAGAAACTAAAGAAGAACCAAAAAACACACAAAAATTAGAAACAAACCTACGAGTTGTCAAACACGAACCTCAATCAGCATCACAATAAACTACAAAAAAACAAAGAGAAGGGACTGTAAATACAAAAGGGACACATCAAGGAGAGTCTTAGTTCTTGTGCCATGCCAGTGATATTGGTTCCAAAGAAGGACGGGAGTTGGCACATGTGTGTGGATTGCAGAGCTGTTAACAAGATAATGGTAAAGTATCACCATCCTATACCTAGATTGGATGATATGATTGATAAATTGCATGGTGCATGTGTGTTTACCAAAATTGATCTTATGAGTGGTTACCGTTAGATTAGAATGAAAATTGGTGAAGAATAGAAAATTGCTTTTAAAACAAAACATGGTTTATATGAGTGGCTTGTGATACCTTTTGGCTTAACTAATGCTCCTAGTACATTTATGCCTTTGATGAATCATGTTTTGAGGTCATTTATTGGTAAGTTTGTTGTGGTATATTTTGATGACACATTGATCTATAGTAAAAGCATTGATGATCATATTAAGTATCTTAGGCTTGTGTTAGATGCACTTAGAGCAGAAACGTTGTATGCTAAGTTAAAGAAGTGTACATTTTGCATGGATCATGTCATATTTTTTGATTATGTTGTTTCTTCTAATAGAATTGAGGTGGACCAAGAAAAGGTCAAAGCAATTAGGGAGTGGTCGAGACCTACAAATGTTACTCAGGTAAAATCTTTTCATGGACTTGCTAGTTTCTATAGGAGGTTTGTGAAAGATTTTAGTTTTATTGTAGCTCCATTGACTGAGATTGTTAAAAAGGAGGTAGGATTTAAGTGGGGAGAGGCGCAAGAAATTGCTTTAAACACTTTGAAAGAAAAACTTTGTTCTACACCTATTTTGAGTTTACTTGATTTTTCTTCTACTTTTGAGATTGAATGTGATGCCTCTGGGATTGGTATTAGTGCTGTTTTGTTGTAGGGAATGTGTCCCATTGCCTATTTTAGTGAGAAGTTAAATGGTGCTCAATTGAAGTATTCCACTTATGACAAGGAGCTGTATGCATTGGTAGGAGTTCTACAAACTTGGCAACATTATCTATGGCCAAAGGAATTCATGATTCACATTGATCATGAGAGTTTAAAGCATCTCAAGGGCCAAGGTAAGTTGAATAAAGATATGCAAAGTGGCTGGAGTTCATAGAGACATTCCCATATGTTGTGAGATACAAGCAAGGTAAAGAAAATGTGATTGCTGATGCATTGTCTAGGAGGTATGCTCTAATCTCTTCTCTTAGTTCTAAGTTGATTGGGTTTAAGTATATAAAAGATTTGTACAAATCAAATTCTGACTTTGCTAATGTGTATGATGCATGTGAACAAGTTGCTTTTTAAAAGTTTTATAAGAATGATGGATATTTATTTAGAGATAATAAACTATGTATTCCTACTTGTTCTATGCGTGAAATGCTTGTTAGGGAGTTTCATAATGGAGGTTTAATGGGACATTTTGGTATTGCTAAAACACTTGACATATTACAGGAGCATTTTTATTGGCCTAACATGAAAAAGGATGTTGAAAAAGTTTGCTCTAGTTATGTAGTGTGTAGGTAAGCCAAGTCTAAGATGCAACCACATGGGTTATATTGGGCCCCGATTTCGGAACCCAACCTTGGAAACATAAATCGAAAAATAAAGTGGCGGAAACGAAAGGACGGACAGAAACAAAAGCGAAAGTCAAAGTGAGCGAAAACCAACGAAATCACATCGGATCAAAAAGCGAAGGAATCGAAAGCCTAAGGAGCCAAAGAAAATCGAAATGGCTCGGAATCAAAGAAAACAAAACGGTTCAAATAAACTGAAGGTCAAATTCTGACATCCGAAAATGCATACCTTAGAAAAACTAGCGTTGGAAACGCAAGACACACTTGGTTTACGCAATTCCGGATCGGTATAATTTTTTTTTATCATTCAAAGCAAATACAAAATTTCAATTGGAATTCATCCATATTCAAAACGCAATTATTCATACATATCCCATAATTCATCTTTTAAAAAATCGTATATTTTTTTCATAAACATCTCTCACATTGCTATATACTAATCAAGCCATAAACAAAGAGTACTTTAATATTTCAAATCCATAAACACAATCATCGGACCTTCTGTCCGGAATCCAAACACAATCAAACACATTTATACCCATATCACTTCAATAATTCAGATTAACAATCAAAATCATCAGACTTCCTGTCCGAAATCCAAACACATTAAATCACATTCGTATACAATTTATATACAAATCCATAACTCCCTTTTCTATTCCATATACAAAACTATATCTCATACACATATTCATAATTCAAGCCCATATACAATTTCAGAACTCATTTCCATCATGAAAATAATTGTTACAAACCTTCATGGCATTCCAAGCCATATACAATCCCAATATCAAAATCCAAATACAAAAAATACAAAAATCCCCACAATACTCAACGTATGCCTAAGCTCTTATTTTTACAATAATTTAACTTAAAAATACAATCATATACATAATGAATGAACGTCTTGACTTTCTTTCATCCGATCTCCTTTTTGATACCTAGAGATGGGGACGAAAGGGGGGGGGGGGGGTGAGCTTTACAGCCCTTGGATAACATGTTTATAACTAAAAAATAAACAAACATTATTTTTCAAAAATTTTGCCATTTTATAAAAATTTCACAGTAAAAATTTGTCAAATTCTTATTTTTCAAAATTTCTTGATTGATCAAAGAAATTCATGAACAATTTTTAAAACATGGATGCATCACACTTAGAAACAAAACAAGAGCACATAAACACATCAGAATGGTTTGGTTCAGTCCAGAAAACAGAACGTACTACACATTCCCACATAGCGTTCCTGTGTAGTCGTGAACAGAACATACTACACATTCCCGCGTAGCGGTTATGTGTAGCCGTGAACTTATGGTAGTCCTTAATGGAGCTCCAATGCCACCAATGGGCAGGCGGGCGAAGCCTTTAACAAATACACTTGACATCTTATAGGACCTAACCAAACTCACATAATACAACTTCACACTTGAAATCAGATTGCCCGAAGGCACATTTCAAAAGCTTAAATTTTTTTTCATAATCATGTCACAGCAGACTCATTTACATTTAAAATTTCACAATGTCAATCCCATTCACATAACATATTCTCAATCATTCAAATAATGCAACAATTATAGCAATTATCAAATCATTCAAACACAATTAATTCAACAATTATTGCAATGTCTTAAATCATTCAAAACCATGAATCTGAAAACACTTTATTTTCTTGATTTTTTTTGGAAAACATTTCATCTTCTTGATTTTTTGAAAACATATAGATGGCTTATAATTCAAATTATAAACATGGTACCCACCTCATATCTTTGATTGAAACTTGTTCAAAGCCTCTCTTTCTCCATTGTCTCTCTTAATTTCCCTCATCCAAGACAAAATCCCTAATTCATAGAAATCCAAAATTGAACAATTCATACCATGTAATCACCAAAATTGATCTAAGTGAACTTAAACTTATACAATTCTCAAGCTATCTAAACCAAAATTCTTTCAAAATCCAACAAAGTAAAAATTGCTCTTACCTTGATCCTTCAACAAATTCGAAATTTCTTAGCTCACATGGGAGCTTTCATCTTCTTCCACCTTTTTCCTTCTTGAATCAACTTAAAATC
>JANZLD010000001.1:25052578-25066242 GCA_026413575.1 Erythroxylum carthagenense
AAAAACAGAAACAACAAAACCGAAAACGGAAACCAAAAACTACAACAGAAAAACAGAAGTAGAACCAAACGGCCCCTAAGATTTTGCTTTACTATGATTTATAGGTTAATATTTTATAAAATTAAAGTTACTTTGGTTTTTAAAAAATTAAAATATAACAAAGTTTCATAATTATTTTACGAGTAATTCCGCCCTAGTTACTCAAGACTTCTCATTTCATTTTAGCAAATAACATTATTTCACTGCAGTGGGGACGTAATTCTGTCCCAATTACTCAAGAATTCTCATTTCATTTTAGAAAATGGCATGGTAAATTAGATACGAGTAAAATTATCATTTAACATGAATGCAGAGTCACGTCAATTATAAACTCGTCACCAGTACGCTGCCTATGACGTGACAAGTGCAAGCTTCGACACTATCTCGAGGCTTTTGCTTAGTTATAAAGCAACAGGTTCTCTCGTACATGCAATGCATTTCTGTCTTCCGTCTAAAAACAAGAAAAAGGGTGGGAAAAATAAGAGCAAGCCGGGTCAAAGAACTCAATAATTGGCCTTTCACCAGCCACAAAGCAATAATAATTCAACCACCGTAGTAATTTCTTTTGATAAGAACTTAATAGTCAATTGTGAGTTCGAATTTATTTTAATTGAAGGAGAGGAGCAATTCTAATTTAGGCTATTAAATTCGAATTGAACTAATTAAATTTAACTTAAAGTAATAATTTAAGATAATTATAATAAATTATTAGTTTAAGTTAAATTTAGTTAGTTTGATTTGAGTTTAATCATTTAGTTAAATAGTCATATAAACAATATTAATTAACACATGTCCAGTTGACAAGAGACTTCCAATTGATGGTAACACTAGCAATTCTTGGGATTGCCTGTCTTCAAATTAAGTGCAAAATACATTACGAACCAAATTATGCATCAATAGTCGCACCAAGGCCATCTAATATATGGCAACTCAAACCCAACTCTTAAACTCATTCCTTTCCAACCAGAGAAAGCAAAGTGGATCATGGGAATTCTTAATCCTAAGACACAAATGCAAGTGAATACCTACTTAAACGAATCAAATAAAGAGTGCAGCTACTCTTCAATGGTCACTCGCCAAGGGCGGTACGGTCTTAGAGCAGTTTGCTCTGAAGCATTGGCAAGACCCTGAAGCATTCTCAAAATCTCTGATGTGTCTTCCAAGTAGTACTTGGCCTTGCTCGGCTTCTGGCCAACCGTGCATGCAAACACTTCAGCTACCGGAGACAGAAAAGGCCCTTCCCTCGCACTCATTATAACCTCAAACATGTCCTCGTCGGACCGGTCATCTCCAATACAAAGAACAAAGTCCGCAATCATTCCCCTCTCCTGCATTGTTGTGAGGAGCCGTTCCGCCACAAGACCTTTGTTCACACCCTATCGCGCCAAGAGACAATTGGAACTTAATAAACAAAATTCATGTGATACATTCTTGAGCAAAAACTCAGTTTTATAATATGTTTCAACGAAAGCAAAGCAGCAGTTAACAAGTAGTCAGTGAGAACTAAGGCCTTAATAGTTTAAGGGCTGGAACAGAAAGGCTGACAAATATTTTCACAGCAAACCAAATAGAAATAGATTGGCGTGATCCATTTAAAATTGATTCTGAACATATAATGTTCTTGAGTGTCAATTTTAAGATTGTAATCAAATATTGCCTCTCCATCTCAAGGAAAAACCAATAGACTCACCGGCTTAAGGCATAATGTCAAATTTCTAAGAAGTACTTGCATTAACTTCAGGCACAAACCAAATAGCACCAATCCCACCTAGTCAACCCCCCTACGTTCACTTTTCCAGTTAATCATATATGGTCATTAGGTATGAATGGATCAACGCCTATTCTGTGTAAGATAAAGTAACAGGTCAGACCCAATATTGTCTTATGTTTCTGTTACTGCAAATGTAAGCTTGTCAGCCAAATCTCTAAGAACCAAGAGGATCCCATCTTCAAACTGATTATACATAAACATATTAGAACCTCCAGGCGTGTTTCTATGCACTTCTGCACTAGTTCTTCAAATAACAATATAAGGGGTGAAACCTATTCCCTTTAGGATCAAGTCCAACTCCGCGAGCCTTTGGTAATTGAAAGGCTGGCATGCCTCATACAAGAAATTTTAGCAGTAGAAATTTGTTAAAAGGGAAAGATAATGAAAATTCAGATTTAATGTCATAGCATATAGCCACTCAACCAAGGCAAGATTTTACACTAATCACAACTTGCCTCCTAAAGTAGAAGCCCAACAGACCAATATTGTAGATAATTACAATCCAAAACCATGTATTATAGATTAATTGCAAGTTAAATTACGCAGAATGTTAGCATCATTTCAATACAATAATTATCTCGTGCCATATTAGGAATTGATTCACCCAAAACTTAAATTGTTGTATGATATCTCAGTAATCTTCATCATGCATTAACTTTATACATATATCTGAATGGATAACAACATATATGCTCATGATATCTTCACATTAAGTCAGAGAATACTCGTTTTGTTTCTTTTTTAAGGTGCGTCATGAAGAGTAAAGGCTGATTTAAATCTTGTATGAGGAGAAATTTTTTGATGTGAAAGATAATGTGCAAAATGTTCTGATTATATATAACTTATCTACATATCCATTGTGTCATATTCTGCCCAGTGATACATAAGAAAAGGCAAGCAACTAAAAAAAGCCTGTGACAGAGCGTAAAAACAAACTAAAATGGATTAACCATATACACAAAAATAATAATCCCATGTCAAGGCATCAACATTTTCGTATATAACGTCACGTTTACCTATCTTTGAGATAAATGAAGACAGCATGGTCAATATTCCAAATCTTAGAGAATAGTTTCATAAGCACCAAGGTAAGTTTTCCTTGACTCCAACTAATCCAAGTATAAGAAACCAGTCATTACTAAGACCTAGTGATGATCTAAACAAATCTAGGAGAGACAAATTGTAGAACTGACCTGAGGCTTAACTTCTACAAGGTGTTGGCCACTCTTGACAGAAACAGGTTCATTGGCAAGAACACTTTCAAGATGATCTAGAAGCTCCTTGGCCTGACAAGCGCCAAAATCTGGATCTGCATACTGGTAATTCCAAACAAGAGCACTCTCTTTGGTCTCAATGGCTGACCCATCAGTTGTTTCAGCATAGAGTTTCATTACCGGCTCAGCAATCTGTTTCCAGTCAAAATCTGGAACCGACACACATGTCTCCCATTCTGCTTCATGATTTGCCCTGTAAACAAAAATCAAGGGCAACTTAGAGATATCATTCTCCAATCTAATATTTTCGGTGATCATGCATCAGTTCCTACTTTGAATGAAATTTAGCACTTGTATCAATTAATGGTAACACCAGTATCCTATGCTTTATAAATGTAATTAGTAGAATAACAACTTTGTGCCTCAACATTTCTCTCCCTCCCGTTAAATATCATTTGACTAGCACATAGCAATCTGATATCAAAACGCAATTTCAATGGGAAGATGAAAAGCCTGTGGCAGGCTAGAAAATAAATTGCTAATACCTCACGAAATATCCATGCTCTGCTGCAATCCCAAGCTTTTCAGAAGAAGAAAACCATTCAGTTAGAGTTTCCCTGCCTTTCCCACTAACAAGGAAGACAACATTCTTGAGGTCTCTACACAAGTTGTTTAAGATTCCAACCACCTCTGTATTAGGATTCATACTAATTGAACCTGGCTGAACCATAGCACCATCATAGTCGATAAGGATTGCTCGGCTTTTGGTCCTCTTATATGCTGAAACTATATGGTCAAGTGAAAGTTTCCTAAAGTTTGGATCCAGAGCAATTACCCGAAAACTCAAACCAAAACCAATTCCCCAGCACCTTCTCCTCATATGGTCCCTACATGATCGTTCAAGATCCTGCAAAAAGCTGCGTGCCCAATATGCAACATCATGTGTACTTACATATCTATAGTGCTTCTCATGTCGCATTTGTTTTTCTTGCTCAGAGAGTACGAGCGCAGAATCCATAGCTTCTGCAACAGAATCGATGTTCCATGGATTTACACGAATGGCTCCACTCAAAGATGGAGAGCATCCAATAAACTCAGAGACAACCAACATGCTCTTCTTTAGGGCGTTTTGATTAAGCCCCAAAGTCTCATCCAGCTTCTCATTTCCTTGCCGGCAAATAATATATTCGTACGGTATCAGATTCATTCCATCCCGCACAGCTGTAACAAGACAACATTCTGCGATAACATAGAAGGCAATGCGCTCATAAAACTGAAGAGGGGTGTCAATTAAAACAACTGGCACATATCCTGGCCTTCCAAATGTCTCATTGATCCTTTGTACAGTGGCCTTAGTTTCACACTGGACCTCATGCACATCCCTTCCTCGCCCTCTTGCTGGGTTTGCAATTTGGACCAACACAACTTCACCGATTTTATCACGATGCTGCATGAGCAATTGCTCCATTGCCAAAAGTTTCAAGCTAATCCCCTTAAAAATGTCCATATCATCTACTCCCAGCATAACAGTTTGACCCCGAAAACGTTCCTTTAGCTCTGCAACCTTAGATTCTGTCTCAGGAAGATTCAGAACAGATTGGAGCTGGCCTATGTGAATTCCCACAGGAAGAATCTTAATACTGACAGTGCGGCCATAATACTCAAGCCCTATGTATCCTCTTTTAGACTGATAAGAGAGACCAAGCATTCTACTACAACAAGATAGGAAGTGCCTCGCATAGTCAAAAGTATGAAAGCCAATGAGGTCAGAGTTAAGAAGTGCTCTTAACAATTCATCCCTTACAGGAAGAGTCCGATATATTTCAGATGATGGGAAGGGACTATGGAGGAAAAACCCCAGCTTCACACTATTGAACCTCTTCCTAAGAAATGTTGGTAAAACCATCAAATGGTAGTCATGAACCCACACATAATCATCGTCAGGGTTAATCACTTCATTCACTTTGTCGGCAAATATCTTGTTCACAGAAACATATGCCTGCCAAAGGGGCCGATCAAAACGGCCACCAAGGTCCGGTGATAGGGGAAGCATGTAGTGGAATAAGGGCCACAAGTGCTGCTTACAGAATCCATGATAGAATTTACTAAAAAGATCAGGTGGGATAAAAGCTGGGACACAGTTAAAGGTCTCTAGCAACGTTTGTGATACATCATCTTGCTCCCTTGGGTCCACCTCTTCCTTTAAACTCCCAACATAGATAACCTCTATATCTTCTCCTAGGCCATCTTTGAGTTGTAAGAGAAGCGAATCCTCATCCCAGCTAAAGCACCACTTACCACTGCCGTCCAAACTTCGATGAGCCCGAAGAGGAAGTTGGTTCCCCACAATGATCACCCGCTCTTGAGAAACTGAAGATGGGGGATTGGAATCCACACTATTGTTGTTTTCATCATCTAGCTCAGATAAAGCTCCAGTCACAGTGGCCACTCGAGAAAACCTCTTCCTGTCACGACTAAAAGTTGGGGCATTACCAGCAGCAAGATCTAAGAGATTAGAATAAGATCTTGAAGTCATTGTGAGGATAGCCTGTGAACTTCAAGTCTACTCAGAGTTATCCTGGTTATCTTTCATCTAAATTCCAAAGTCAATCTCTGCATCAACGAACCCACATAACAAAGAACGATCAAGTAAGAAAAAAACTGACTTTCTCTTAAGACAAAAAGACATTTAATTTTCCAAAAAGGAGATGTAGTACCAAGATTAACCTTATTTCAAATAAGCCAGCTATTTTAGCTCATCATAGTTGTAGAATAAGTCCATGAAAATTTCTTGATATTTTGCAAATTTAAGAGCTTGTGCTGTCATGTAACAACCGTATAAACCATACAGCTCGAACTGAATAGCCATTTATAGCCATAAACCCTCTCTTAATAACTCAAAACAAAATAAACTTAAACAAAGTTGCTTAGTGCGAAACCTATGGTGGAGGTAGGACTTAGGAAACTCCAAAAATATAGGAAAACATGAAATCTAGCAGGGATTGATACACCCAAAAGATAAATCTGATGAACTAGCATTTAATAGTGATCAAATCACCTGCTGCATAATACCCAAGAATACTAAAATGAGATGTCAACACAACAGAACATTAACTCTAACAAAACAATCTAAAGCTAAAGGATTAAAAAAGCATCCGCAGAGAAAGTAATAAAGCAGTTAACTTGAACTATCACCAAAAAATAAGACTTATAAGTGGAAAGATATGCCAGGAAAAGTGTCAGCAAGCGGCATCCAATAGTGAAGAATAACAGCAAGAAAGATGTAAATTTGGGACGGTGAAGAACAAGAAGATAAAAAAAGGAACTTACGTTTGAATTTTGGATAGACAGATGAACATACAGAGGTGGAAACTAAAAGATTCTTTTTTTATCTCTATCTTTCCCCTCCCTCCCCTTACGCTTTGAGAGAGGGGTGGCGATATTAGCAGGCCTTTAGCTTTGCTTTTCTAGTTCTTGCAAGTTTTGTTACTACTAAGATTTTGTTGCGTTCTCTCCAGACTCCAGAGGTATCAAATGGGTTTACTTTATAGAAAGCATTTGATTCTCTCCCAACTCAGCCGCTCGCCTACACTCACTCACTGCTTCTCCATCATCCACTGTGAGCGATGGATGGTGACATAAGGGACAGAAAAACAGTGTTTTCCCATTTCCATTTTTAACTATGGTTGAGTTCATTGTTAATGATTATTTATTAGAGATGAAAGCTAAACACCTCAGTTTTCCTACCAAACTCTTCATTGTGATAGGCGTGTCAAACTCGAGTTGCACTATGGCGCGTCATGTGAGCTTGCTCAATCATTGGAGACGTTTGCCATCAAACAACAGCCAGTAAAATTTAGGGTAAAACATAAAATTTAGAAAGGTCCACTACTCTAATAAGAGTCAACTAGTTGAGGATGCCTATTAAACCAACTTGTAAAATTTTTGTCTAATTACTTATTTTTCTTTATCTATGACAATAACAATATTTAGTATGCGCAGAATTTGAAAAATCTAGTAGTGTATAACTTTAACTTTACCTTTATCCAGTAGAAACGTTTCCAAACATAAATGAAATTTCTTCTAGGTTTCATGCAAAAAGAAAAAATATTCTTACAACAAAGTTACAGTTTCAAATTACGAAAATAACCTTTTTATGAAATGCAAAAAAAAGGTGCACGTATTTAATGTCTCTCTCTTAACTCTCACAAAGCGAATAATCTTATGCACTTAGAGCTATTATTAGTGCTGTATTCGTCTATACATCACATGTTAGGATTTTGTTCCATTGAATATTATCTTCTTCTTTTTTTTTCATCAAAACCTTAGCCTCCATTTGAATCTTATAAGTTACAACCTAAATAACCAAAACATATTTTTTGTTTCTTTTATTTACTTACATGTAAATACAATTATGTTATGTTTGGTTGGACATAAGATTGTTAATAAAATAAAATAAAATAGAATGATTTATAACGGAATGAAATATAAATAGATGTAATATTAGAAAATTGTTGTCTGAAATCGATAAAACAAATATAGTAAAATGTTATTTGGATTAAAAGTTCATAATGTAATATAATAAAATATTGTTTATCATTTTACGCTCTATTCATTTTCTAAATAAGAGGTAATTTATTTTTACTGTTTATGATAAAATGTGATGTAATATGAAATACTCTCATTTTATATTATTCCATTTCATTATAAATCCTCTCATAAATAATTAAATAATATTACATTGTATTTTATTATATTAATTGGCAATGTGTAATTCCCTGAGTTGTTGACTTAAGTCCATAAATATCACGACATTGGTGTTTCCGTAGTGTTCTAAAAGACTTTCCAAAGCGTAGACAAGGTTTAATTATATTTTCCCATTATTCATTATAAAGCAAATCATAATATTATAACTTTTAATTGAAAATATATAGAAATGGGCAATGTGTACTTCCATTAATTGTTGACTTAAGCCCATAAATACCACGACATTGGTGTTTCCGTGGTGTTCTAAAAGACTTTCCAAAGCGTATATAAGGTTTAATTATATTTTCCCTAGCAAATCATAATATTATAAATTTTAATTGAAAATATATAAAAATTATGTGACATCATTTTAAAGGCTAAATTAAATTTTTAATGTATTAAAAAATAAATTAGCTATTGGAGTCGGTCCAATAATTCTTGCTATTTTTTATTTTTCTAAAGTCTAGTGTTCTCGTTTGTTTAATATTTTCACAATTTTCTATGTCACAAAGTTATGTTTACTATAGATTCTAAATTTTTATATACGCACGACATAAAATATAACAATAATAACAATACTCAGTATAAATCTTTCTAGTTTATAAAGTTTGAAGAGGTCGAATAATATATAATCTTATTATTAATTAATAAAGAGATCATTTACAGATGACCCACGTGTTAAAAAAGAGATTGGAAAGAAAATAAAATAAAAAGAAGAGAAATAATAACAAAATAAAAGTTAAAATTAATAATATTAATAACGTGAATATTAACAACGGTGGCATGGTACAAAGTCTTGAAAACAAATAACAAGATATAAGCTTATTTAATAATTAAAGAATTTTATAGAAGCTCGAGCACTAGCGGTAATGTACACAAGTTATTCCCCACGGCTAGGTCTTGAAGCATTACAAAATGTGAATAATTATATGTCATTTTCATATCTTTTTCAGTGATACCTGTCCACGAATTTGCAAAGTATAAAAGATTACTGAATCGTAAGCCATATAAAGACAATATTATTAAAATATACGAACGAGAGTAGACAAATGCATCCACAATTACTATTTTACCGTCGCCAAATGACATAAACAATCCGCACGCATATACCATTCTTAGGCCTAGTTTTAGATATTTAGCTCCAAGGATTAGGATCTGCTCAACTTTCTCTAGGATGCTCAATTCATGCGTTTTTATTTGGAATATTCATATTTATTATGATCTAGTCGTCAACTCGTGATTTGATGCTCGTTTCATTTGTTTTTCAAATAATCTTAATATGTTATAGCCTTTTAGTAACTTTATTGCTATAAAGTTATAAAGTATAATCATGAAAATAGATTTTTAAAAAAAGATTGAGTATTATGATAATATATTAATTATTATATAATTTTAAACCATATGATATCTAACCAAATCTTTTATATAGATTATAATATAAGTAAAACTAATATAAAAATAAATATTAAAATATATAAAAATTAAATAATATTATATAAATATCAAAATAAATGTAAAGATGTATTTGTGAGTGTTGTAGAAATTATGTGTAAAAATATAAGAGTAAAGAAGACTAAAAAATAGACTCACTAATTGATCTGAAAATTCTACCTGAAAAAGTGTTTTTTTGAAAAGTTCCAATTTGAGCTTTTTAAAAAGCTGTATTTTAGCTTCCAAAAAAGTCATTTATATGAAAAAAGTGAATCTGAATTTTACAGTCAAACACTCATTTTTCTTAAAAACAGCTTTTGGGGTGAAAAAAGTGCTTATTTACCTTCCAGAAGCTGAAACAAGCAGGCACTTAATATGAAAAGAGGGTGTAGTGATTACTGCAGACCCCACCTTTTCTTCCCTGTAAGGTTTTAAAACTCAGACCGGACGTCGAACCGGAGGCCTTATTGGTCACTATTTTGACCGATTCAACCACCGATCGAATCGATGTGACGTCATAATTACGCAATAATTATATTTAATTATATATAATATTAGTAATATTAAAAATAGAAACACATACAAAATAATATAAATAAATATAAATAAAAAATTCATTTGACCGGTTCAAATAATATAAATAAATATGAATAAAAAATGTGTTGCGTTTTAGAAAAAAAAAGCAAAATAAAAAATAAAAATTCATTGAATCAATGACCAACTGGTTCGATTAGACCCGGTTTCACCGGTCAATTGCCCAGTTCTTATCGATTTACACCGGTCCAATTGGGGACTGATTTTTAGGGGTCTCCTTGACTGGATAGCCCACCGGTCACTGGTCAAACTAGTTGAACCTGCTGGTCCGGTCTAGTTTGGGTTTCAAAACTATGCTTCCCTGTAAACGTTAGATCGTGAGAGCAAAAGCTAGGAAAGAACCCCAAAGTAAAGGTGAGTTGATAAGGAGTTCTCCCGGCTTAAGTGAGGTCGTTGGTTCGAACCTTTTTCATGTATACAACCATTTAAAACTTGGGATTAGAGTTTTGCCTCTAGTAAGGAACCTATCTAACTCAAACGAAAATTAATCTGAGTATAGATAATTTAAATGCATCTTTCCATAATTAGGATCCTCTTAAAATACTTATCGGTCAACTAAAAAAAAGGGGGAGGAAAGCAATCATACGTAAAAGGGTACTAAAAGTCTAAAACTAGTTAAAAGGGTTACTTTACTTAACTGAAGCAAATTAAAACGTAAACTATATGGCTTAGTTACCGTAAGAAATCATTAAGGGGAATCAACTTTGTAATTATTAATTAAAAAAAGCTTTGTAATTATGACTCATTACTTGTGATTCCAAGTGTTATTTTACTGGCCCAATAGAGCGCGTGGGGGTGGATCACGGTTAAGGAAGAGCCATTTTGTTAATTTTAAGGGAGACATGCGGTTCGACCGGAAGTTGACGACGGCTCAACTTAGTTTAATGTCGCCAACTCGCCATCGTATATCCTACATTTACGCTGCATATGTCTTTGGTTTTATGCAACACAGTGTTCGCTTCGTACATCTTTCGTATTCATAAGCATTAAACTGACTCGACCCAAGTGAGGACAAAAGATATTTCCGTGCGCTGTCAGTTTGCTTTTTCGCACACGTGGCACCCACTCATTTGCTTCACTTTTCAAATTTTCAGAATTCCAATGATTGCCCTTGCCTTTTGTTAGAATTCCGACAAGGTGGTGGACCTATTCGCGCAATAAACTGTCCTTATCAACCATCGTCACTCAATTTGTGGTTTTCCTCTACGTTCCTTCTCTTTTTTTTTTTTTTTTCTTTCTCTCATCTCATTTATTTTTCTCTTTTACACTTAAAATTTTATATTTTAAAAATTAACATTTATCTCACCATAGTATTTTTTATTTATTATATAAGTACTTTTGTCTAATTTTTTATTTAAAATTCTAAGATAATATTGTATTATGTCATTTTAACAGCCGGTGGTTGCTGTCCAAGACTGAAAAAGCGTCCTCATTCATCTGAACATCCTCTTCAATCCAACAGTCGTTACACTTCTTGATTCTCGCTAAGGAAGGAATAATGGAACATTATGTACTATAAAAACAATAATTGCAACAGCTACAAGACACAAAGATTCAGAACAAATTGAAGACACACAGCAATCCAACTAATCTCGGCTAATTAACTATTTTGCGCTTCCAAATACGTAACAATTCCTCTGTTTCGCTCTGCAATGGATAGTGAATCATGGAATCTTCCATGTTAAAGCAACGAAAACCGCCGACATCGCTTCCATCGTCGTCCTTGAAGTAGATGCAATTACCCTTTAACCCTTGAACAGTGTTGGGTGGTAGTGCCACAGAGTGACTACGGCCTAAGAGAATAGCCCAGTTGCTCAACCCACATATTATGACACCCTTGTCTCTATCATCAGTCAATGCGCCGACTTTGAAGTGGCATGTTTGACGTCCAAGGCCACCATCTTCCATGAATCTGATGAGTATGCAAACATAACCCTCTATCACCGCAAGATTCAATTTTTGGCCCCAAAAAAACCATCTGTCTGTTACTACATCTAATATGGGCGGCCAGGAATAAGGATCCACTTGACACCGCACCACTTGCCCGAACTCATCAACACCGTATAATGCTCCTTCATGGGACAATATATCATCGTACGAGTTGCCAGCTTCTTCTAACAGAGTCCACGTTTCATCACCTTCTTTAAAGCAAGCCAGTTGCTTTGAGTTTCCGTAGATAATCATAACAGCATAATCATCGTCCAGGAGGTTGTCAGGAGGGGAAGATAACACAGCCTTATGAACAATGTTGACTTCTTCGTTCAGGAACAGAGGAAGTGGTGGAAGTTGGATCTCGGAGCCGGTGACAGTATTGAACAAGGTGATAATCTCGGAGGAGTTGTCAATTGTAATGAGCCAACCCGTGGTCGAACCTCCTATAGGCTTTCCCCGTGGCACAACGTCAAGGTTGAGGGGCTCGGGTTTCTTGACCTTCTTGTTTGACTGGAGTTGAAACTTGAGCATAATGCCAGTACTGCCGTCAGTAGATGGTCGTCGTTTTACTTGCAACTTCGCCATTGTTGTGCGGATTATTCCTCTGGAGATATCTGATCGATCGAAACCAAAAGAGGACACAGAGGCTACTTAGGAGTTTGGTTCTATACTTCTTCTTAGTTACAACTACTCATATTTATAGGTTATTCCTCAAAACCAATTAAACATAGGAAATCCTAATAACAATTTGGAATTGTAACTCCGAAACAGACTCGAAATCCTACAACATGTGTGAGCCGTAAGTCCTAATTCGTGTAGGGAATGTAAATTTCTATTGCATTTGGAAAATACAATTACTTGCGGACTTTCCACTCGCAATCGGAATCCCCTCCTTTTTAGTTTTCCGCCTGAAAAATATCCGCATCTTGTGCCTGTCTTTTTTCAGGTTTTCAAATTCTTTTAAGAAAATAAAGAATACCTGAATGGCAATGTAGCATCAAGTAATATTTTGAATAATTTTTAAAAAATTTAAATTATAAAATAATTTTTCAATATATTTTACTGTATAATTTATAAATTTATATCTCCAAAAATTATATCAATATAAATTTAAAATAATAACATTTTATTTACTTCTATTAATATCGTTTTTCACTTATTTGACATATAAATAATAAACATAATTAATATAAAAAAGATCTTTTAATTATCATACAAATATAAAATTAAATACAATGCAAATTATTTAAAACGTTACAATTTTATCAATAATAAATAATATTATATCAAATAAAAAGAATAATAAATATTCGCAACTTTCTAAGGATTACAATCTGCAACAAGAATTTGTGTTAAAAAAATAATCAATTAAAAATGAAACCTGAAACAAAAATGTTTACAATTATATTTATATTGCAAGAAGAAGATGAAGCTTCGTTTAGTCGAATATTAGCTCCATTTGCATTAATCTCAAATCTCATTTATTACAAAATCTTTATGGTCAATAAAAAGAAGTTTCATCATCACCGTTATTTAAATTTATTTTATTTTTAGAAAATATTTTTTTATAAACTTTTGTTAACAAATAAAGGCATAAAATATTTGACATGAATATCACATATAAACTAATCAAATATTATTAATATAATGATTTCATTAAACTTTTAAACTTGATTCAAATCAATAATTTATATTTAAAATTTTGAATTAATTCAAATCAATAATTAATATATCAATAATATTTAATTGATAAAAGTGTATTATCCGAATTTGCTTCATTATTACTCCTCTGTTTCATAATAAAAGTCGTTTTAGAAATATTTTAATTATTCAAAATAAGTGTCATTGTTGACTTTGTACGTATGTTTATAACTTTTCTTCCAAAATTAACCTTTCATTTCTCTCTCATCTTAATTATACAATCACAATTTCAAGGC
>JANZLD010000001.1:25081941-25095234 GCA_026413575.1 Erythroxylum carthagenense
TGTCATATTTTATATCAATGCAAAGATCAAAAAGCAACCTACAACTTTCATGAAGGACAGAAAAATCAATTTGGCCTTTAAAGAAGTCAAATTTTCAATCAAAATTTCTATTCACTAATACTCTTCCCAAATAGTAACGACAACTTGTAAAAATTATAACTTCCTATTTCATAGCCCAAAAATTTCATACTTTACATCAATAGAAAGATCAAAGCATAATCTAAAACTTTTATGAGGAACTTAAAAGCAATCTCAGCCTCTAACTAGGTCAATTCTTCAGTCAAAATTTCTGCTAAATAAATGGTCATCCTAAACCCCATCCAAACTTCACAATTTCATATCTTCCAATTCTCACATCCACAAACAACATATAATACATCATTGAAAAGCTAGGAAAATTTTCTATGACTTTCATGTAGACCACTTAGTTCAATTCAAAATATATCAGTCCAGAATTTGCTTTAAAATACAGCATACACAATCCTACACTTAAGAGCATTTTAAAAAACAAAGCAAACTAACATTAACTTCGGAATATCATAACTTTTAATTCCGATTTCGAACAATATCATACTTTATGCCGATAAAAAGCTCTCAACAGAAGCTATAAGTTTCATGAAGATCATTTTCTCAAATTCAGCCCAAATCAAAAAGTCAACTCTTAATTATTTATCCCCAAAAAGTCAAACTTGCAATTCTTTAAAATTTAACACTTTCGATAATCATTTTTTGCTTTTTTTTCAACTCCATTTCAATCAACTCATACACTTTACTTTCATAAACCATACAAATTTACTCAAATATCAAAGTCATCAAAACCAGTCAATTCTTTTCTCATCAATTTTCTTAAAGCACACTAACATCTATCACACAATACATATACAAAAATACTCATTTCATACATTTTATAATTCTAAATTTCACTAAAAGATCGGGGTCCAACATGCACCGAATTATTGGTTTTGATAGCGTACTCTCCATCATCACCCAATCTGATAACATCATTTCATTCTTTAAAAGAATAAAACAATCTTTATTAAAGGTCATATAATAAGATGCACTAGTGTCTATCACATACCAATTTGCAAATCGTAGTGGCTAACCATCAAAACATCATTGCCTCTTCCATACTATTTATTAAAACTCTCTTTGCCTTCAACAATGCTTGTTGTTCTATCTATTTGATTGCTCTCGTTTCCCTTCTTCTAATGTGAATAATCCCTCCTAAAGTACCAATTCTCTTTATACTTAAAGCATCGAACAACTTTAGATTTTGACATAGATTGTGACTTGCTACTGTTTCTAATTGCATATGTGTTATCTAACATGCTCAAATATTGCTTTTGATATAAACAATTTAAGTGATATCTACTGATAGTTACTTTTAAGTCATTTTTTTGATTAAGTAGTAGTTGTTTCATTAAACACTAGATTTAGCAAACCAATGCAAATAGGCTCGAGTCTGACCCGAGGCTTAATCAACTCGAAGTTAATAGTTGGAGCCAAGTTTGACTGAGCCTCAGGTCAAGCTTGGGATTATGTTGCCCAGACTTAGCCCAGCTTAAGTCCCAATAGTTATAAAAATGATGTTGTTTTCTATTTTTTAATTTTAAAAATACTAATAGGTTAGGCCGGGCTGAATTAGGCTGTCGGCTGCCTGAGTCCGGTTGGGCTATTGACCACCTCTCTCAAGACCTCATCTCCTAAACTCAATAATGTTGTGCTATGTACCTTTGACAACATCTCTTCCTTCTCTGACGCCTTCAAATTCTTTAGTAGTCTGTCTTCTCCTTCTGACATTGCAACACATTCTTGTAGAATAAAAATCACCCTCATCTTTACCTTTCATAAAGTGAAATCATTCCATTGAATTTCTCAATATCTAACTTATGGATAGACATCTTGATAGTAAAATCTCAACTTTGATACTAATTGTAGCACAAATGAAAGCAATATAAGAGGGAAATAAATGAAGCAAAAACACACAGTTTATGTGATTTGACCAATATTTGACTTACTTCTATTTGAAAGGAGATAAATTTCTTTTATTAATGTGAAAAAGCTAATACAAGGAGAAGTATGATAATAACCACTGCTTATACAACCCCTATCAAGGTATTTATAAACTAGGGTTACATACAAGAAGTCTAAGTATAATAAAACTTTAATTCCATATAAGCTTAACATTAGAAAATTTCTATTTTTTGCATATGTCTTATGCCAATCAACTTTTTTTGTAGATTTCTAAAACTAGTAAAATTTTATTTTCACCAAAATTCAAGACATATATCATACTGTTAAGTATCTTGTAAACTAGAGAAATGCAACTATAAAAAATGAGAGACAATAATCTTTTAGAGGACTAAAACCTTGTTTAAAAGGCCTCACTTATCTAAAAATCTAAATTTTATCCTCCATCATCCTAAATTGTAATAGTCATAACTCTCAACTCCGATATCTAAAAATCGCATACTTTATACCGTTGGAAAGCTAAAAAGATAAGCAACAACTTTTATGAAGAAAACTTTAGCTAATTCTACCTAAATCAATGCAGTTTCTCCTTTGAGTTTAGAACACAATTTCTCTGCCTATGAAAGCTTGCAAAATGCAATATCTCTTTATATCAATTCAACTACCAATTGCTTCTCATTAATTCTTGAATCTCAACTCCAATGATTCATCATATACAAGCTTTCCAACTCCAACATGCTATTCTAACATTAGCAACAATTTGCAATCTCAACCAAAAGATACGCACATACATCATACTCAAACTTTAAAATAACATAATCATACAAAAAAGAACTTCTCAAGTTCTCATTCTCATTTCTAAACACAATGAATGTTTGAACAAGCTTTACTTACATATCAACATACACATGAAACTTAATACAAATATAAAAGGATGCTCATGTTTGATATGCCTATAAAGCTATCCAAATTAGTCACTAACTTGGTACAAAAGACTCCTAGCTATCTTGGAGTTTCCGAATGCTTTGCAAGGATCGCTAGTCTTTTCAGTCTGCACCTGAGGAGGGAAAATTGTGGGTTGAGCTACATAGCTCAGTGACTAATATATTTATAGCCATTAACAACAAGCCACACAATCAAACATATATAAATATTCATATAGGCATACATGTTTTGTCTTAATCCAAAAATGAAATATCAGCATTCACAATTTCAATACTCATCTCATAGAACATAATGGATGTAATTCACATCGAAGCATAACACTAAAAATATTTCATCATAACTTGACACATCAAAATGGAAATTCACAAACAATTGTCTCAAGGGTTCTGTGGAAAAAAATAGAGAAACCGAAGTTTACTCCGTGAACGAAACGAGTATACTTTTCAGATCTTGTATACTATAAGCCGGCAACTGGGAGAAGGCTTTATGTTGATGTGCACGTGACTACGAAACGGTTCCACTCTTGCCCAAACACAATCAATTTTTCATTATCAATTCAATCAATCACAAATTCATATTCTCATGCTTTTCTTCTTTCCATTTAAATCAAAATGCCATGATATAATTCCAAGGTATAGCATGATCATACTCACAATTCAATCATATCAAAATGTCATACATCTTTCAATGCATAACATAACATAAAACACTCCACAATACATTTTTCACATCACAACAATTCACAATTTAGAATTCAAGCATATACACACACATAGGCACATTACCCATTACACAATAATCATAAATATTTTACCCACCTTGTAACTCTTGAAAATCCAAACTCAATTTAGCCCTTCCTCTTGCTCTTGGGTAGGTTGTTCTTGATTTCCTAACACAACAAAAATTCTCATTTAATTCCAATTCAAATGGAAATCTACCCAATTTTCATAATCACAACAAAATCCCTAAAACTTAAAAATCACAACAAATGAAATCAACACAAATCAAGCTCAAACCTAACCTACCCATAGTCCATCTAGGTTGGAAAACCCAAAACCTAGCTTAAAAACCCTAAGATCAAATGGGTTTCAATCATCTTCTTCCTCATTCATTCCCAACACAAAAACCCATTTTCTCTACCTCCTTTTTCAAACCAAACAAGAAGACAATAACATGGAGCTTACTTTAACAAGATGATTCTTCCTCTTTTCTTCTTCTTTTCCTTCTCACTTCTCCCACAATTTTTCTTCTTCTTTTTCTCTCCCACATTTTTCTCTCCTCCTCTCTATCTCACGTTGCTTTCTTCTCCTTCTTCTAATTTTAAGACACACTTTAGCTTATTCTTCCAAAATTACCCCTCACTTACTTGCCCTCTCCCATTTTGCCCCTTCTTTTATCTTTTATGTCTCTAACCCTTCAATCCACTTAACACCACATTAATTCTAACTAAGCCCCAATCTTTCCATCAAATTTTCAATCTTTATTCATACCTACTAAATAAATGACTCAATTAAAAAAAATTAAACAAACAAACAAACATAAATAAATCATTAAACAATTAATAAGAAATTTAGAAAAAATTCCAGATCGAACATTTTATGTCTATACAGATGAATGTGAGGGTAACATACAAGTGTATCCTTTGTGACTATGGAATAGTTTAGGTACTAATGAGAATGTAGTTACTATAATAGTCTTTCAAGTTAGTATTTGGATTATTTTTCTTGCACGTTGGTGGGTGTCTCTAGTCTCATGTTGTGCTATTTTACCTACAAATGTTGGCCTTAAAAGAGATTTTGAGATTTGCATAAAGGCATTTGGTGGAGGATAATCATTACTTAAGTGATCTATTCTTCCATAGGTGGTAAAATCATAAAGATTGATGGTGTGTACTCATCGTTTTTATATGGAGGTCTTATCTGCATGTATTATATATTCAGCGTAGAGGTCTTTTATGATATGTGTGATAAAATGCTTAGTACAAACATTGTTTTATGACTTTGAGTATAATTGTTGTCCTACATTTATGTTGATGATTTACATTATCAATGTTGTAATTACATTTTTTTAATAATACAATGTCACCATTGTTACTGATTTCAACTTTAAGAAATGGAAGCAAGATGTAGAGTTTGCATTGGAGATGATGGATATCAATATGGACATGATTAAGTAAAAGATTGCTAGCATCTACAATCATTAGTTCAGAGGCTGAAAGAGTAGCATATACATCTTGGGAAAGGTCAATCATGATGTGTTTTTTAACTATAAAGAGATTCATTACAAACCATCTACTGAGTGGACTTTCAGAGACTAGCATATCAACTGATTTCCTCAATAATATCTCTTAGATGTATAAGGTATCCTCTAATGCTAAGATAGGTACCTTATTAAAGGAACTATACCCTATAAGATATAATGGAGTAGGGGAAGCGAGAGAATACATAATTAGGATCGTCTACCTCTAGAGCAAGTTAAAGGCATTAAACATTTATATTCCTGATGTTTTTATTGTGACACCACGCTTTGAATACTCTTCCGTTAGAGTTTGATATTATGTTTACCACATGCAATTCACGAGATAAAGCTTAGGACATAAATTCATTAATTATTCATTGTGTTGCTGAAGAAGAGAAGTTGAAGAATATAACTTATACAACCTTAATAACAACTAATGGAAAGGAAAATGTGAAGCCCTAGAAGTTTAAAGGTAAGAATTCTAAATTTCCTCAAAATAAAGATATAGGTTACTCCAACACAACCAAGGGTTTAATGAGTATGAGTATGGAATATTTCATTTGTAAAAAGAAGAGACATATAAAGCTAGAATTTTAGAAGTAACAATCTGGAAAGAAAGGAGGGAGATATAAAGTAACTCCTTAGCTTATATGGTACATAAGTCTAATATTGCTACAACTACATTATGTTCTTAATGGGTATATAATGCAACTTCTAATCATATTGCTTCTGCAATGCAGGGATTCATGATAAAGAGAAAGTACAATGAAAAGGAGGAAAAACTAATGTTAGGAAATAATGAAGAATTGGATGTAATCTCTATAGTGGATGTGTGTTTGAACTTAGATATATAGTTCAAACTTATTTTACATGACACATTTTATATATCATCTTTTAGACAGAATTTTATCTCTATATCTATTTTGGATAAAGAAGGCTATAATTTTGTATTTGAAATTTTGGTTGTAAAGTTATCTTTCAATGTAAAACATATTGGTATGACCTTCTTATTATATGATTTATATAGAATGTGTTTTCCCTTGATGAGATATATGCTTCTTCATATATTTTCGATCATGTTACTATAAAGCGACCCCTAATAAAGGAAAAGTCATACATATTGTGGCTTAAAAAGATTAGGCCACATTTCTAGAGAAATGGTTGAGAGACTAACAAAGGATAATTTTTTTTCAAACTCTGATTATGATAATTTGGAAACATGTGTTGACGGTTGCAAGGGTAAGTTGACCAAAATAAAGAAAAATGGGTTAACTATGCTTCTAGCTTATTAGAACTCATATATATGAATACGTGAACCCTATAAAGCTACATTGTGTAATTGGAGATATTTTTTGCATTTATTTATGATTATTCCCATTATGAATATGTATTTTTTTAAAAGAAAAGTCTGAAGCTCTTGATAAATTCGAGATTTTTAAGATTGAAGTTAAGAACCAATTGGGGAGGTTAATCTAGTTTGCCAGATCTAATCGTGGAGGTAAATATTATGGAAAATATGGAGTTTTAAGACAAGAAACGGTTTATTTGCTAAATATTTAAAATCATATGGAATAGTAACTCAATTTACTATGCAAGTAGTCTTGAGTAAAATGGTGTAGTCAAAAGGCATAATCTCACCATAAAGGACATGGTGAGGTTAATTCAAAGTAGGACTAATTTTGCCATATTACAAGTGAGATCAATGCAAAGTAGGATTAATTTACCTGATTACCTTTGGGATAAAGTAACAAAAATTGCCTGGTACATACTTAACAGAGTCTTAAGCAAATCAGTTTTAAAGACATCTTTTGAAATTTGTAAGTGGTGAAGGCCTAGCCTCACTCATCTTTGTGTCTGGGGCTACCTTACTGAGGTATATGTACATAATCTTATGAAGATAAGTTGCATTCTTATTCCTCTTGTTATTACTTTTTTGGATATCCCAACCACTCTTAAGAATACATATTTTACTATAAAGATGGAGGGCTAGAATAGTAGAATCACAAATAGCTAAGTTTCTAGAGCATAATGTTTATGGTAAGGGTGATCCTTTTCATTCTTCAAATGATAGAAGGTTGGATACTATAGTTATTTCATATCCATAACTCATATAGTCAGAACTAGTAGATTCAAGTCTTAGTATTGTAGCAATATAGGAATAGGAACTCATACCTGTACAAACTATAATTCTTAAGGTATGTGAACATATTGAACCAATTCAATTAAAGAGATCCACTAGAGTGAGAAGACCTATTATATTATCTGATTAAATAATCTATTTGGGCGAACAAGATTTTAATATTGAATATATGTTGGATTCAATTACTTTTATAGAAGTTATTTTTAGACCTCATGGAAATTTGTAGTGGGAGGTAATGAGGACGAGATGCAATCCATAAAACATAATAAGGTATGGAAGCTTATAGATTTGCCTCATAACTATAAAAATGTCAGCTGTAAATGGATGTATAAGACTAAAAAGGACTCTTAGGGTAAAAATGAGATGTTTAAAGCTTGGCTGCCTACCAGAGGGTTCATTCAGAGAGGTGGGATCGACTTTAATGTTACCTTTTCTTTTGTATCCTCTAAGGATGCTTTTAAAGTGATTATGACAATAGTAGCTCCTTATGATATGGAGATACATCATATGAATGTCAGAAATACTTTCTTAAATGAAAACCATTATGAAGAGGTTTATATAAAACAACCTGAAGGATTTTAGGATCAAGATAAAGCTATCTGGTCTGTAAATTGAGAAAGTCTATATATGGTTTGAAATAAGCTTCCAGACAGTAGTACCTAAAATTTAATGAGGTTGTTACCTTATTTAACTTCACGAAAAATAAATTTGAAAGATGCTTACATTACAAGATAAAGGAAAGTAAGGTTATTTTTCTACTTTTGTTTGTGAATGATATCTTACTCACATCAATTGACTTGACCATGTTGCATGGGGTTGAACAACTTTTGGCCAAAGATTTTGATATGCCAAATTTTGGTGAAGCATATTTTGTCTTAGGTATTTAAATTCACTGGGACAGATCTTAAAACTTTTTAATTCTCATAGAGTACATATATTAAATGACTAATGCAAAGGCTTAATATAATTGATTGTAAACCTATTATAACACTTATCTTTAGCACATTGTCTAAAGAATGATACAGAGAGATAGACTATGAAAAATGTTCCTTATTATAGTGCAATTGGTAGCCTTATCTGTGCCCCATGTGTCCACTAGAATTGACGTTGCACACATTATGGCATTGATGGGTAGATATCTGGTAAACCCAGAACCAGATCACTGGAGTGCAGTCAAATGAGTTTTGAGATATCTCAAGGTAAATAAGGATTATATGATGATACTTAGGAAAGTCAATAGTCTAGGCCTTATTGGTTATACATATTTAGATTTTGCTATATGTCTAGATTATATGAAGTCTACTTCAGGGTACATTTTCATGTTGACAGAAGGTGTTATTTTGAGGAAGTCAAATAGACACTAGTAAATTCCTCAATTAAAAATATGGAGTTTGTAACATGCTATAGGGTTGCTTCGCCAATGGTTTGGTTTAGAAACTTAATTTTTAGGTTATTTGTGGTTGTTTTGGTAGCTAGTATTATTAAGCTATATAGTTATAATCATTTTTTATATGTTTCAGCAACAACAATAAAAGTATCATACGGTCTAAGCATTTGAACGTCAAGTATTTGACTGTAAAGGAATGAGTGCAGAAAGTTGACATCATAATGGAGCATATAGAGACCGAACAGATGCCGGTTGATCCACTAACTAAAAGACTACACCGAATCAATTTTGAAAGACACGTATATAGTAT
Source organism: Erythroxylum carthagenense (assembly GCA_026413575.1). Taxonomy (NCBI): domain Eukaryota; kingdom Viridiplantae; phylum Streptophyta; class Magnoliopsida; order Malpighiales; family Erythroxylaceae; genus Erythroxylum; species Erythroxylum carthagenense. The sequence goes on from JANZLD010000001.1 coordinate 25,090,933, forward strand.
GGGCTTGTTGAATTCCTTTGACACTATTAATTAGGAATCATTATATTTGCCTCCTTATACAATTATTTTGTTTTTCATGTATTAGGACTGTACATTTTATATGTATATTGATGATCGTCCTTTTATACTCAGTCATTCAATTTGTGGAACATTGCCATAATATAAGTAAAATTAGTAAGATTTGTGTTAATCATAAGAATTTTAAAGGTCATTAGGTATATATACAAACTGACCTGGAACCTATGTCTTCAGGAACATATAGATACATAGATAAATCCATATATTTGGTAAGACATAGGAGGATATAAGTGTTTAATCTTATAAAGGTATTCTCTAGTGTGGTTTAGAATTGAGTGAGAGACAATAAATTTCTCTAATACGCTTTAGCATAAAGTTTAGAGAAATTGAGACCGACAAATAGAACAATGATACATTTCAGATCATATAGGCGTATCATTATAGTTTGTCACATACCTTTTTCTCATTTATGAAACATTACATTTGTTTTCTTATCTACTTATACTTTTTTATTTCATTAGAGATGTTGCAATTAATATTTATCCAAGGGAGAGAATAATGAAATTAAAATTCTTATTGGACAATTATTAATTACGAGTTTTATAAAACTAAGGCTAAGAGAACCAAATTTGATCTAGATTAAAGATAAGAAAGAGGTTCAATAAAAGATATGGATAAGTGGGCTAAAATTCAGTGAAGAAAATAGACCCTTATCAGTATGGGTAGATTTGCTTATTGAGCTTAGGATGGGTTTAATAAGGTTTTTATAAATAACTATTAAGGTTTCTTGCAGATTGCTGATAGAAGTTCATGGATGTAAAGTTACTTTGATCAGTTAGGAGGTTCACTTAAAATTTTGTTCCATAATTTTAATTTGTTTTCTAAATTAATTTTGTAGTCAGTCTTAATTTGATCAAATTGAATTGACTGATTTGGCACATAATTTTAAAAGAACATGATGAATAGCATTATGAAGAAGTCTTTAAATAGCAAAATTATTTCTAGAAATCTGTTTTAGAGATCTGCATAAAATATTTAAAAAATTATTTAAACTTACTACTTATAAGGAGAATAAATGGGTATTGAGCCTTCAATCACATTGCCTTAAAGTAATAGTTCAATTGTCCCATGGGCTTGCTGGTCACATTAAAATTGAGGTTAATCTGAGTTATAAAGACGACGACTTCTTCTTAAATAAATAGACATTAATCAGCTATCGGCTTTATTTCTCTTAATTAATTACTTCCCCCTAATCAATGTCTTTCAATGCAGCCCACAACCCACTTATCTTTTGGGTTGTGATCACGGCAGTGAATTCTCTGTTTCGTTCTAATTCTATCTCTGTTATAATATGACATCGTTTTATGTTGATTTAGATAAAAAACGATTATGTATTGAGAGAAAAATAGAATTAGAATAGAATAGGCTACCGATAACAAATAATTTTAGCTTTATGATCATATAATAACCTGTTTTCTAATGAAGAACTCTCTGATAATAAACACCAATTAATATTTAAGCAATTTTGGGGTCTTGAATTCTTTTTTTCTTTCGAACATAGGATCGATCAGTCGATGGGACCTGATCCTCTGGTCCACTAATTCTGAACCAAATTGGAACCCACATAAATAGATGGCTGAGATGAATTGCCACAGGATTAGTCCAAAATTAGTGGATGAGAAGATTTGAGGGGTCAGTCGATTTCCTCCTGTAATTAGTAAATTTGAAACGCTAGTGATGTATTTATTACTTGAGGCGAAGTTATCAATTCTTGCAACTGGTTTCTATACATAAATATATAAATATGATAGGTTACAGTTTGATGAATTTAACTGTAACTTATTAATCCAGTTATACAATTATCTTCAAGTACTCCAGCATTTGGGGATTCTAAGAAGCCTACTGATCCAGTCATAAAACGCAAATGATTTCCTTTTGATAAGAACTAAATACATTTTTAAAAAGAAGGAAATACCATTTTGGCAGATAAGCTAAAAATGGAGTGTCAGGCGCATGAAAATAGCTAAACAAAACAAATGTAATTGCAACAGAAATGATATACAAGTAATAAACTATTTCGTTAAACATGAAAATAGGCAGTTGCATTGCATGGTTTCACCTTCCATTTCGGGTTTCAGATTCCTTATTATCTGGTGTTCATGATCCTGCCGGCAAAATCTTACAAACAAACATCTTTAACCATAAAATTCATACATCAGTCACGTAAACACATGATTAGTCTCATATCATATCACACGTTTAATCATAACTAATCACTAAAAGAAGAGAAAAAACCGTTATAATTTACAGGACAGATGTCTGCTTAAGAAAGTGATTAGACTTACAAAACTAAAAACTCACTTCCCAGAGAGTGGGGCTGACGTCACCAAGAAAACCTCACCTGCCCCTTGAATTTGGGAATGGGGTCTCATGCATGCACGTGTTTGGTCTCTTCCTTATTTGCATGTAACCCTAAAATGCAAATTCATAAAATTCCTCGTTATGGAGAGAAAGATAAGAAGAAACAAACCTGTAAAGAGAGTTCAGTTAATTGTTTGATTTATATTAATAATTACAATACACTTTTAAGTGTGCTTCAGATAGTGTTGTGTTTTGTTTTGTGTGTCAATGGCATTGGTGAGAGAAAGAAGACATCAACAAGCACTCAGGCTCTCATTACCACCACCGATTCCAGCAGCTGATTTCCGCCACAGGCCGGCACACCCACCGCCTTTGTTCCCGGCAATCACCAGTCCTCTTTCTCCAGTTATTAATGACCTCTCCGACCTCCAGAAACTGACTGTTCTTGGACATGGAAACAGTGGCACTGTTTATAAAGTACGCCACAGGCGAACCTCATCAATTTTTGCCTTAAAAGTTCTCCGATTTGATCATAATACCACCACTGTTCGGCAACAAGCTGTCCGGGAGGCTGAGATCCTTAAACGTGTCGACTCTCCTTACATTGTACGGTGCCATGCAGTTTTTGATAGTGACGATGATATTTGCTTTGCCATGGAGCATATGGAGAGAGGTTCGCTCCAAGATGTTTTGCTTCTACATAAAGTGTTGTCGGAGGAAGTTATCTCAGGCGTAGCACGTCGAGTTCTTCAGGGCCTTCAGTACCTGCATAGAATGAAGATAGTCCATGGCGATATAAAGCCATCGAATCTATTGATCAATGCAAAAGGTCACGTGAAGATAGCAGATTTTGGAGTAAGCAGAGTTGTGGTGGGCAAACACGATTCATGCGATCGTTTCATGGGCACATGCGCTTATATGAGCCCTGAGAGATTCGATCCCGAGAAGTGGGGCGGGGATCATAACGCCGACGAGTTCGCGGGCGACGTGTGGTCACTTGGGGTGGTTGTTCTGGAGTGTCTAAAGGGTCACTATCCGTTGATCGGAGTCGGGGAAAAACCAGACTGGGCAGCATTGGTATGTGCAATATGCTTCGGAGAGAAATTGGAAATGCCTGAAAATTCATCGCCAGAGTTTAGGAGCTTTGTAAGGAGGTGTCTGGAAAAGGATTGGAGGAATAGAGGAACCATAAATGAGTTACTTGATCACCCTTTTGTGAGTAGAAGGGAAATTTTGATTGATTTTGGTTAAAATTTTCAAAATTTTGCGTGGTTGATGATCAGTAGGTTCTCGGATTTGTTAGTTAATTCGGCATTTGATTTTATCGGTGTAGTGAATCCTTCCTGTTTGATCAGCACTGTTGAACCATTGACGGGAAGCTAAGATCTGTGTAAACTCTGGTTCATGTCTGTAAGTGAAAATTAAACAGGAAGTTTAGTCATTCTCCAGAGAGCAATTTTATAATTTGGAGTCACAATTCATTTTACTGTCACTGAGATGAAGGGTCTTTAGTAAAAATTTTAGTTCAGCTGTTGTATTCATCACTCTTAGTTCAGCTGCTGTATTCATCATTCTGCTTAAGAAGATCGATATGTATTCATTATTCAATCCTCTCAGATTCCATTTCTGCACCCATTCAGTTTCCTTCCAAATGTATAAATTAGCAGAAATACAACTGTTGACGCATCTGTGAGGCCTTTTTCTTGGTTTCTAATTCTATTTTCCAGTTCTGTTAAGCCATATTTAAAGGGAGGATTAACCTCCAAAATCTTTGCCAATTTTGCCACTCTCCTGACGATTTTCTCTAGCTGTTGCTTGTTGAATTGTGTTGTTTTATGCAACCTGTTGCAATGAAAATGGTGGAGGAGCCATCAATGACAGTGAAAGTGAAGAAAAGAAAGCTGAAGGGAAAACCAAATAAGT
>JANZLD010000001.1:25144421-25162682 GCA_026413575.1 Erythroxylum carthagenense
TCGACCAAATAAGCCCTGAGGAGAAGAAAATTGCAAGTCCATGATAATCCGCATAAATGTAAATAGAAAACAAATCCACCTAAATTTTAGGCATTTTAAGGATTTGCAAAAATTCAGGGACAACCAGTCCCATTAGTCACGGTCGGACAACCATTGCAGTGAACAAATGCCAATAACCAAAGAAGTGAACGGAGAAACAGAAGGGAAAACAAATTTCAGGTAAGGATGGTTATATGCAACTGGTTGAGAATCAAACCGTAAACTATGCCTCGACGAAACCTAACCTAACCAAAGCATCAAAGTAAATGAAAACATCAGAGACAGTCGAGTTCCTTATATGGACGGCCGGAATGGGTTTACATTGTTGGAGTAAAGAAGATTTTGGTTGATTCAGAAATAATCAAACGAAACAAGAGTTTCGGAAAGAAAAACGAAAGACAGGGAAGACATTGGAGAGAGAAAAAGTCACATGGACAGCGACGAGGGAACCAAACAAGGGAAGAGTGATGAAGCATGCCAACGATTACCTGCTGCGTCTGCGAAGCCCAGCGAAGACGGACGGAGAGCTGTGAAGAGCGGTGAAGAAGGAAGAAGAGCTGCGCGACTTCGATGTTTCGTTTCCCACTCCAAAATGATAGGGTTTTGGAGTTTAATTCAGGATATTTCGGGCATTTCACCTTCTTGTCCTTAAGACAAAGCTTTCTGTACCATGGTTTAGGATTGGACAAATTTTTTTATCCAACATCCATTGAAGACAGAATGGCCAAGGACAGAGACGGCAACCAAACAACACTATGAATAGAACTTATATGTCCTTGTTCGCTATCTTCGCGTCCGCAGATGAAAACCAAATGCAGGGTAAGAACCGATTAATAATACATTCTTATCCTTATCCTATTCGACGACATTACATGATCTTGTCAATTATTAAAAATATGATAAGAAATACAATCTCAACTAACCATCCACATGTCATCGACTCGGTATCATGTGGAAGTAGTTTCAGTACTCACAAGACCATGCTCGTGAGAAATGGTCCCACCGGTCGGGGTTATCAAATTCATCAATGTTTGGCTTTTTTATGGTCTCTAAACATTTTTACAAAAATAATAGTGAGTATAGGACTTGTGGTATGTGCAATTGGACGTGGAAATTTGAAAATGCCTGTAAGTGTCAGTCATGCGGGGATTGCAACTTTGTATTTTATGGAGGATGTCGCAGCTATCTAACCGAACTTGGTGTACTATGCTTATCGAATACACAAGGGTTGGACAATTCATGACCAAAGGGAATCAAACATAATTATTCTCTGCAAAATCCTAACAGAATACAAAAGATACGATATAATCAGTTATAATAATAGTTGTGATCTAATCAAATCAACAAGTATCTGCTAATCTAAACATATTGGGATCAAATCCTTTCGTCAATGCTTTGAATGCTGTATTGTTTTGGTGCCCTATGAATACGATATAGGGAAGTAATCTGGATTGATCGATCAGAGTTTGAACCGATTTAACAAATCAGTCAAATTTAACAAAATGTCTTTTTAATCCGACCATCCCAACAATGAATTTATGATAAACTCTGAAATCATGACGTTGTCAACATTTTTTTTTGAAAAACCAATATATGTCATTAACACCAACACACAACGATACAGTACTGGTTCGCTTATCGAAGTCTTGCTGGCAACTAAAATGAATAAAGGAGCAGAGACAGAGTCATGGGGTAGTGCAAACTAAGTGCCTGCCTACTGTACAATTAAACTACAGTTACTCTCCAGCTGGCTTTCTTTATGTCCTAACGGTCCACTACATCCAGCTAGATTCCAATCACCAATTGGCACACGTTAAGCATAACCCAAAGTAGGAAAATTATTGTGTACTGTTTGTGGGGCGCAAGATGATCTTATTTACCGTTTAGTGTACTAACATGCGCCCTACTTCCAAACAAAAACCAATTCACGTGCAAACAAAAATTCAGTGATGTACACGTGCAGGTAAAATAAGCTAACATGTAGCCCACGTGCCGTCGTCGTACAAAGAAGGAGCCAAGAATTGGAGAAGCCGAAAATGAGGCTTAGAAACCGGCGACTTTGCGATGAGGGCGTAATCTGAGGGAGGCGCGTTTGTGGGCAGCTTCCTGTAAGTTCCTGAAGCTTCGAATCGCCAAAACATTGCCTCTCCGGAGCTCACTCAATCGCTCCACTTCCCTTGTACTCGTATCTATTAACAAGTAAAAGGAAACTGTTAAACCAATCGAAATGAAAAAAAGATTCAGAACCAGAGTAGGGAAAAAAAAAGTTCAACCGCATTATACCTATAAGCTTCGAGGATAGCTTGAATCCGTTGAACTGAGCTAAATCTGCAATAAAAAGCGTAATAACATTAAGCTTTTCTGCACGTGTCTCAACATACGGTAGCGGTGAGAAACCGTGGATTAGGATTTACCAGATTGAGGAGGAGTGTGGGAGGCGAGATAAAGAACGAGGAAGCAGAAGAAAATGAGAAACGGAATAAGGTGGATGAGCTTCTCTGGCTTCGCAGACGAAGGCGGTAGTGGTAACGGCGGCGACGGTAATGAAGACGGCGTCAAGGACCGCCGAGGCTTGGCGGTTTTGTCGTCGTCAGTGACGTCATGAAACTTGGGGACCGGTGAGCCCAGAGACTGTCTCTGCATATTGTTCTAGCGAGAGGAAGAGGTGTGAAACTGAAGGTGACGGTAGGAGTTGGCGTTGGTTTTAAAAGGAAGGGGTGGTTTTGTTTAAATTACGTCAACGATAATCTTTCAGTTGCTTGTGATAATTATTGAATTATTTTTAATATTATTATATTTAACAAGTAAACTAACCTAAATTACGAACAGCACACGCAAGTACGCAACTAAAAGTGGGGCGGGTTTAGGCGCGGCCGTTCCTATCTTATGTGAGTTTCTAAGTGGTTCGTTTTTAAAGGTTACAATGCTATACTCGAGATTATATACAACATTAAGGGTAATACTTTAAAAAGCGTAAATTTTATTTTATTTTCTATTTAAATCTTTTAATTAAAATTTTAATTTATTTAAATATTAATTAAAATTTAAGATTTCAAAAGTTTAGATATTTAATTAAAATTTAAAGTTTAGACACTAAGAAATAAATAAAAAGATTGATTATTTGATTACTTCTAATATTTGTATGTAATTTAGACTAATTGCTTAATTGGACCATAAGGTAATGAAATTAGTAATGTTTAAAAACTAAGATATGCGGATAAGAGATTTAAAGTTTAAAAGGTTTCACTGTTATTAAATTGTCATAAAATTAATAAAGAATTAGATAAAATTAAAGAATTAAAAAATTATTGAATAAAAATTTATTTGTTTATTTTGATTTATAAAAATGTATTAATTTAAAATATTTACTAATTAATTAATAAAATAATCAATTTTTATAATTAAAATTAAAAATTAAAAAACAAACCAAAATGTTATCGTTGAATTGATCATATCCATTGGATTAATACTATTAAAACTGGCACGTTATTTTGATATAATAAAGAATCTATAGTTCTTACATGATTGCCATTAAATTCATAATTTAACCTACCTTCGTGAAAACGTTATATTGATTATACGCCAAGTTAAATTGACCAATACGTTTAAATAGCAAATTGAACGCGACAGTAGAAGAACCAGAAAGAGCTGCCATCGGATTGGGCAATCAATTTTTATATTGAACATTAATACATGCCTTTACACGATCACCCTTACATTGACAGTAATTATACATCAAATTTAAAGTATTGTAAAGTAAAAATCACACGCTTGCATTTAGAATATGAAAGTTGTAAAAGATAGGGGTGAGCATTATTCGGACCAGTTCGATTATCCGGCCCAGTCTGAATTAATTCGGGTAAGAAAATGTTAAATTTCGGGTAATTCGAGTCGGGACGGGTATTACCTGAATTATTTTCGGGCCGGGACGGGTAACTCTAAAAAAATTCAGGTCGGCCCGATTACCCGTATTATGTTTAAAAAAAGTATGAAAATACATTTCGCTATTTTTCCTGTAGAATTAACAGATTAATTATGTTAGTTAATTGAAATATTTGGTTATATTATTAGTTAATTCAACTATTTGTTGAGATATGAAAATGTAATTCAAGTATTTAGTTAGTTTGTGTAATTTTTGAAAGAGAACCAAACAAAATTTCGAGTAATTCGAGCTTTATCTGAACAAAATTTCGGGTAATGAAATTTCGGGTTCGGGCCGGGTAAGATGAAAAAAATTCGAATAATTCTAGTTAGATCCGAACAGTAAAAATTGGGCCCGAATTACCCGAATGTTCACCCCTAATAAAAGATAGGTTTATTCGGTGTACATCTAAAGAATAATGCCTACGGTTTCTTTTGTTTTATAATGTTTTTAAATATACTAGCTAAAAATATATTTTAAAACTCGACATTTACAATATAATACAATTTAATTTCTACAATTTTAAAATGATAAATGTATTTTCAGAAATTTTAAAATTGGCTTTAAATAGATGAAAATCTCACAAGTTTAATTCTCTATCAATTAAATATTACGTCAATATTGATATAATATTACTTTTATATTTATAAATAAAAATAATTTCCACAATTACATAATTAATTTTTAATTAATAAAAAAGTTGTTTCTATTGTTAAGAGACAATGAGGTTCACTCTTATACATTTTATACAATAAATCTCACATTATATCTCTCATTTATTAATTTTTTAAAAAATAAAAACTAATCTCACATTAATATTAACGTAACATTAAATTTAAAGAGAGTTAACATTATTTAATTTTTCATCAATTTAAGATATACTTTACACATTTTGAAAATGTTACTAAAATGGTTTATATTAGAAAAATTGGTTCGTTTGTGTTAAAAGCTTTGATATTATAATTTTTTCTAGGATTTAGAATCTCGTTTATTAATTTAATTACACTCAAATAGGAATTTATAATTTATGTTCATGTTAATAATAAATATTTTTAAATTACTAACATATAAATAAAAATTAAAATAGAGAGTATATTACACATGCACCACGTAATCACAGCAGAACGGAATGGAGTAAGAATATACAATGGAGAGAGATCAAAGAAAGGCAAAAACACGTGGCAGGGATCCGCCACGCAAGCACACAGATTAGGTCTCTCTCTATGGGAAAGCGAACGTGGTAAAGGCAAATGTCTAGAAGATTGTTTGTAATATAACGTTCTGGATATTGCAGTCAAGAAAGTAGAGGATGGTCCTATGGGAGATCACGGTGGCTACGGCCTATTTCTTAGGGCTGAAGCGGACCTATAGACTGGCTTCGAAGATCCAAAGAAAGATCGCCAGCCCCAAACACCCTAAGATCACTCAGTTTATTCGCAGGTATTTGATGTCCAGAATTTCCCAGTTCTTTCTTTTAGTCTAATCTCTATGTATCTGTCTGCCCCTTTGGATATAATGAATATGCGGGAATGTGTTTTTCCTTGGCACTGATGATTGATATAGCGAAATGGGATCATTGTTCAAATTGAATGATTTGTAGTGTAGTGGCAACTCCATGAATGATTACTAGTCACCCGTACTTGGTTGAGAAACTTGTGTGGTTGGATGAAAACTACCAGCACCGGGCTTATATAGTCACTTATGTCTTTTTAACTGGATCTTGTTCTCTAGACTTACTGCAATTTAGTATTTCATTAATGGAATATCATTGATATGCCAGTGGTCTTCTATGGGCATTTAAGCTTCTTATATATGGCACACATGGGTTTTCATCATTGAGTTTACTGCTGTTAGTAGTATATGGGCTATTTTTATTCATGGTATTACAGATCCAAACTACTTTGATGGCCATAACCAACACTAAACACAATCATGCGCTTACTTTTGCATAGACGAACCAGGGCTGTCTTTGATGTTGCACTCCAGGTTCACCGTAATATACAGCAGCGACATATAGTTGGGCGGAATGTCGGTGACTCGATTCTACGATGGCTGGACAGCATGAAACCTTCTGCTAACATACGTAGGACCTCATTGACTGCCTTGAAAAATGTAAGGTCGAACATGAAGATGACGAAGTGGGATAATGTCTCTTCCCATTTGAAGAGTTCTGGGAGCATGCAGGCCTCCGGGCTCCAAGAATCTAAGAGGCACCTGTTTACCTCATCAAAAAATGTGTGGGCAGTGTCCCTTCCTACCATTACATTGATGCAGCCGTTTAGACCAGCTGGCTCTGTTATTCAATACAGGCACTTTAGCTTCCGGGACCCTGCAATGTTGAGACCTGATTACGGATATGGGGGATTAAGTGGGTCTGATGGAGTTATTCGGAAGGACATAATGCAGTATCTTCTGCAAAATTGATTGTGTCAGATGGTTTCTGTTCGTTTTTACATGTGATTGCAAACAATTGGATTATCAGATCAAGTTTTCAAGAAAATGAATTTGAGGCTTGATGTGTACATTGTTCCGTGATGCCAAGCCTGAGAAACTAATCGTTTGTAGCTTTTCTTCGCGAGTACATCTGCATAATAAATGTCCTTATTATGGTTTTTATATTTTCTTTTGTGATCCAATTTTTGGTATAATTTATGCGAGCTAGAAATCATAGGTGTTTACATAATAAAGAAGAAAGGAAAATGTTTTTGATGTTTCAATATTTTGAATTGTGATCTGTGACCACAATGTGATTTGGATCGTTACTGTAATTTACCTCAATTTCGATCATATTTTCTGTAATTGCTTTTGCATTGTCTGTTATTACTGCAATTGTGCACAACTGTAATATTGTAACTGCAGTTTGACTGGCGCTATTCCTATTACATAAACCTTTCCATGCCATTGGCATGTTGTGAGCATGACCATTTACCTACTTCTAAGAGACTTGTAAGATCAGACTAACTTACACAATAGAAGTATGAAATAGTTTTAAAATGATCATTAAACGTTATAATCATGGTTTTGTTTTCAATTCATTTTCAGACTAGACGCCTGTTCTATTTACATGGTGAAGTTTGATTTCAATTCTGTTGCTTTAAATGTTGAATCTGGAACACTGTTCCCTTCACCAACGTGTTGACCTCATCAGATTCTCTCTCGGAGCCCCTCCTTTCAAGCACCTTCAATCACCTCAAAGCTTTACTATAGGAATTGCTTATCTCTCGCTCATAAGGTGGAGCAAGAATAATCAGCTGGACAACTAGACTACTTCCATATACAGGGAGACTCCAACTTATCAACTCCATTCTTAGCCAAATCCAAGGTTGAACTTGATGTTTTTCAATTTCAGTCTATTTTTATGTTCCTTTCTCTAAGTTTATGTAGATTTTCCCTACCTGCTCCAGTACTCTGTTATGTTTCCTTTTCGCAAACTAATTGTGGGCTGCCATCTATTTGTAAAGGTTTTGCTCAGATGGAGTTGTCACTTGCTTATTTCTCGTTTTAACTTGATTGTACTTGTCAGAAATCTGTTTTGCATTAGCAGACGGAGCTCTCTGGGTCATAATCTGCCAAAGGAATTTGCTATATACATATATACCTGTATTTGCCAAGGTGGCACCACTCTGCTTCTATGGATGTATATGGTATTTGTGATGCTTAAGTCCAAGTAGAAGAAGAAGATATAACGCTTAAGAACTTCGCCACCACCACAGATTTCAGACACTTGTATATCATATTATGCAGATTTTGATATGTGGATTAGTTTTGTTACGAGATGAGGGCAGTCATCAATGCCAGTGATTCTGTAGAATTTTTGACCTAATTGTGATATTAGATTCTTTTCATGTCCTAATTGATTATTATTTGTTCACAAGAGTTTTTCGTGTGAACTCTATGTCTCAAAAGTAGTTTCCACAATCTGCAGTTTCTTTCTGAGGCCTCTTCATTTGCAACTCTCTGCATGAAACTGTCTCTTATACTGAAAATTTCTTGTTACTAGCGATAAACGCCAGCTCTTCAAGTTCATACGAGTAGCCTGATTTATGGAGCATATTCTTGCAATCGTTATGAAACTACAGGGGGTGCATCCTCAACTTTAGGTTTTATGCCAGATCTGTTCGACTTCACCGTAATACCTTTTGTTTTTCTGACAGATTATTAAGAACAGCGGAAATTTTTATAAGAAACAGATCAAACATTGTTCCTCTTCCACTGGAAGTGGAAAGTTTTTTCAGCAAGGAAAAACAAGCTGTGCTTGGAGCCTCGGCTCAAATGCTAATGAAAATTACTAGCTTATCACATTCTCACAACCTTTTATACTGTGCCATCTACATGTTTACAAACAGTTTCACGTAGACAGACAATTGGGGAACGCTGAGAAGATCTAGTTTACTTATCATTCAAGGAAGGATGAGGATGATACAACAAATGCCTCCCAAGTAACCTCACAAGCAAGATCTTAAAACTTTGAAATGGCAGGTAAACTAGATTGCTTTCTAATCACCATCAAGACGATTAACAATATCTGTTTTATGATATAAGATACAACTTCCACGCAATTTCCCATCACAAAACTGAAAATCAATTTTTTTTTACAAAGATTGCACCTGTAAATAATATGAAACCAGAAGCATATATACCAGACACGCACTCCTACTGATTCAAGCCCAAGAATTATCAAAAGCAGCCACTGAAATTGCCTGAGCAAACTCCTCAAAACTAATTCTTCCGTCTCCGTCGGAGTCCGCCTCCTTTATCATCCCTGCCAACTCCTCAGCGGTGAGTGCATGGCCTAGCTTTGCCATAGAGTGCGCCAATTCAGCCGCCGTGATGAACCCATTTCCATCTCTATCAAACATCTTGAACAACTGCTTTAACTGCTCGTCGCTATACGGTGACTTCTCAGGTAACAACTCCGGCATCACAAGGGCTACAAACTCCGAGAACTCCACCAAACCATTGCTGTTTGTATCAGCCTTCTGTATCAGGGTTTCAAGCTGGTCAGGGCTAGGTTTTAGCCCTAAGGATCGGAGCAATGAACCTAACTCGAGCTGAGTTAGGCTTCCATCCTTGTTTCGATCAAACGATCGAAATATTTCACGCAGCTCTGCCATCTGCTCATTCTCTAACTTTAAAGGTTGTTTGCTGCTCATGTTAACAAGAAAAAGTTACTTTCTTTCACCTTTTGTTCAACTACTTCTCTCCCCCCTTTGGATCTGAGATGGCGAACTAGTTCAAAGTTCTGTTTTTGAAACCTTTAGAGAATGTCCTAACGTCTCCCGAAACATGCATGAACTTTCCATATGTGGGTCATGAATTTATGAGGAGAGAGTGGGAAAAGAGAGAGAAACTGCAGTGTTAAGAGAATATTAGACTAAAGAAAGATGGAAACTTCCTTTTTGTTTTGGGATGAAAATCACATTCACCTAAAACTCAAAACTCTAACCTTCTTGATCCTAACACATTCTTCATTCCAGTAACCATGGAATGTGGAAAGAATGGATTTGTATTCCTTGCAGGAGAAAGGGTAGAGAGATCCAAGATTGCCCAGTAAAATGAAACTTAAGCTTTCCTGACTTTTGATTTGAATGACAGTCTACAATGATCTGCTTTTGGTTCTTGTATTTTCATTAGATGTATTATGTATGTATATATAGGATTGATTCTTCTGTGCAGTTTACAAGAACATTCACCAAGAGTCAATGCTAATGATAGAGATTGGTAATAAATAATTTGAATAAAATAAAAATAAAATGTTTGAATCTTATATTTTCTTGATTTCAAGAGTCGTTTATTCATTTCTATTCCGTGATTGGAGCATACGGACCGCGTTCATGGCTGGCAAACCAGTAAGAAGTCAAGGTTGGACTTTGTCAACTTGTTGAGCCAAGAAACTTTCTCAACAAGTCCATCAATCTTTCCCTTTAATTGAAAATTTAATCAATTTGTACCACTACGGCTTGTAACTTGGAAGTAGTCTCTAGATTCAAGAGTTATTATTATTATTTTTTGAGAAATTCAAAGATATTTATTTCTTAGGTCTATTTCAGCAAGATCTTATGTAAGACAAGAACAGGTCGATCATGGAGGAGAGGCTCCAGTCCACAAGCTCAAGCAGACAAGAAAGTCCAGGCTTGCCTAGCTGTTAGGTAACAACATTATTCAACTGAGAAGGGTGAGGTACAGATATGTTGGTAGGTAGATAGGACCATTCACTACTAACTACTACAAGTTTATTCAACATCAAACTAAACCCCCCATCTTTTTGTTATACTTACAATGTAAAAAGAATATTAATCAGAGGACTTTGGATCTTATTATTTTGGTGCAGTTTCTACACTTATCCTTGGTAATGCTAAAGACAGCTGCTTTTTTACTGTTTTCACACATTCCCTTCCCGCAAGATACGCAAAAGGGAGGAAAGCAAGATCCAACTTTACAGAAATGCACCTTACTACTGACTTAGGAGAGGACTTCCTTCTCTAGCAAGAACAAAAAGGCCACCATCCCCTCTTGAGATGCGAAGATCCTCATCAAGGTAGGTGATGAGAAGCCAGGAAGTTGAACGATTGCCAGGAATGGGGACCTTAAGTGGTGACTGTCCAGAAATAGCCCCTGAAATGTTTGCTAGTGCATCCTGCAGAGGATTGAGAGCTTGCTGTACAGGTGACAAATTGATGTCTTGCCCAAAGATATCCACATTGTCAGGTATATCGACATTGGACTTTATCTCTGGAGGCTGAAAAGTCCCTTCCTTAAATTCAACCTGAGATTATCAAAAAAAAGCAATATATTCCAACTCATCACTTCTATGAAATAGTTAATACCATCAAATGGTTCAGTCACTGAACCTCATGATAGCTTATTTCGTTTTAAAGTTTTTCTTTTTCAGGTCCAGACTTGAAGTTGAAAATACGAGATGAAATTTCATATGATATATGAACACTCGTGCTGCTTGCTTTCTTTCTTTTGTCACAACCTTTCATAGTTCTTAGAAGTACCTGTATTCTTGAAGGACTTCGGACCTCAAAAGTGGCAGATGCACTGAAAGAGTAAGTCGCAAAAGGGCTTGACAAGGTGATGGAGTTCACAATGGAAAGATTGCTGGTTTCAATTGCTTGAGATATCCTTTCCACTTTCAACAAGGGTAATGTGCCCACAGCCAGAAGCGGCAACAGCTCAGAAAATGAAGTGTATCTGTGAATTTAAACAACAAAATTAGTGAGAAAATTTTTGATGAAGTAAAATTACAAAATACAAGAGAAAACTATATTCCAGTTTTGGCAAAAGGATGTTCATTCATTGTCTCAGATAATACAAAATCCTGTACATATACGACACGCGACCCATTGAACCAGCATTACTCTACTTGCAACGTTTCATTATGTTACAATTTTTTGAAATACTTCTCAAGCATAAAAGGTAAAACATAAAGTAAAGCGTGCAACTGCATTAAAAAGTTATGAAGAAATCACTGATGTCAAACGAAAAGCCAAGAACAGACATTGTTTATGCCCTAGAAAAAGAATACTAAATTGAAGAAAGAAACTTTTTGGTGTGCATGGGCAAAATTTGCTAGAACTAACCGTTAACACATGCATCTTCAGTGCAAATTATGTTTCTATCATTAAGCACCGCACCATCAGAGATAAAAACTTGAAAACAGCCACCAGCTCCATCTATGCTTGGGAATGCTTGTAAAAACAGTCTGCATCTTTGAACAAGAATTACTAGATGATACAGCATTGTAGGATTATAGAATTTTGTTTGAAAATTTTGAATGAGGTAATGGAACAAGTAGAGCAATATATGAGAAAAATAAGACACAAGAAATTTACATTGTTCATCTGTTTAAGATGGGCTACTTCGACTGGGGAAGACAATCAAAGAAGTTTTTTACTAAGAGAAAAATGAGAAAATTACAAAACACTCAATATTTTTCATTCAACCCTTCAACCCAAAACTCACATATAATACTTTCGTATTCTCACCCAAAATACCTCACAAAATGACCTCTTATTTTTCACTCAAACTCTCTCTATATCTTTTGTTTTTCACACTTTGTTTTTTTTTCCATGAATACGGTGATTTTCTTTTTATAGGCAAAATGAATGTAAAATTAGTTAAAACAAATCTTTGGCACAAATGTATGGATTTGCATGGTTACCAACCATTGACAAAAGAAAGGGGACGGTGCGAACAATCTTTGGTCAACTTTGACAATTTTAAAACACAACAAACAAATTTTCATCTTGTTTTGAAATTAGGACTCCATGAAAAATTTATTCAATTATCTTCGCCATTGCTCATTTAGGGCATTTATCATGATTTGTATATTCTGATCAAGTCCAAGCAATACTTGAACTTATTCACAGATAGAGGCTTTGTCAACATGTCTGCTGAATTTTCTGCAGTACCAATCTTCTTCACAATAATATTTCCTTAC
This sequence comes from Erythroxylum carthagenense, assembly GCA_026413575.1. NCBI lineage: Eukaryota > Viridiplantae > Streptophyta > Magnoliopsida > Malpighiales > Erythroxylaceae > Erythroxylum > Erythroxylum carthagenense. Next base: position 25,156,829 of record JANZLD010000001.1, read on the forward strand.
AAAATTATATCTCGAACAAAGTAGTACTTGACATCAATGTATTTTGTTCTTTCATGAAATATTTGATCTTTGGTCAAATGAATAACACTTTGACTATTACAATGAACAACAATCATCCATTGATCTGAGTTCAATTTACTAAATAAGCATCATAACCAAATAACTCCTTAATTGCCTCCACAGCAACCATATATTCTACTTTTGTAGTGGACAATACAACTATAAGCTATTAGGTAGTCTTCCAACTGTTAACACTATTTTCATGTGTGAATACATAACTTATGATTGATCTCCTTTTATCCAACTCACCTATATAATCTAAGTCTATAAAACTTAACTACATCATTCTTACTCCTGTTAAACTCCAAACAAGAGTTAGTACCACGTAAGTATCTTAAAATCTATTTTACTTCATATCAATGTTATTTCCTTGAATTAGCCATATATCTACTTACTACATTCACAGTATGTGAAATGTCAGGACGTGTGCAACCATTGCATACATTATCTATCAATTGTATTAGACTATTAAGGAATTTGTGTCATGTACTTAATTTCTGCATAGGGATGGCAAATGTGGCTTGGCCCGGCACAGTCTGACTTCAGCCTAGGCTGTCCCAACCGATGGCCCAACTGGAAGGTACAAAATGACATCATTTTTTATTTTTTAAAAAAATAAACTTGGTCTAGGTCCAACCCTCCGTGGCCTGTCGAGCTAGGGCATAACAACCACCCATTTGGCAAAATCATCACAAGAAACTTCTGAATAAGTGGAAGGCTCAACCACACTTTTTATTCTTATGCTATTGCAAATGCATATGCCACCAAATTTGCATCAGCATATCTCCTTAATGGTTTAATTTCTCTCCTGGGTCTATTTTTTTGCAATGGAATACTCCTCTTCTTCTGATGAAGTTTCTTCCTCTTCTTCCGTTGTGGCTTCCTTTTTTATGATTGTAGGGTCATGGACATGCTCTGAAGAGATATTTTGTGAAGGATGATTCTCCACCTCAAACTCCAACTGCTTGGGCGTACTCTTCACACCTGCATCAGAAGAAATAGGGGTCTCATCCTTTCAACGAAGCATAGTTGATTCATCAACAATGAAATCCCTATTAATTATTAGTTTGTGCGTCTTAGGATCAAGACACCATTATTTATATCCTTTGACGCCATCAAGGTATCCAATAAATATGCACTTTTTGGATCTGGGCTCTAATTTTCCATCATTAACATGTAGATATGTTGGACACCTAAAAATTTTTAAATTTGCATAATCAGTAAGTTTGCCAGACCATATCTCTTCTAGAGTCTTACAGTCAATGGCTGTCGATAGAGAGGGATTTATCAAGTAATATCTTGTGATACCGCTTTAGCCCAAAAATCTTTTGATAAGCCAAAGTTGGGCAACATACAACGAACTTTCTCCAAATTATCCTGTTCATTCTTTCTACCACAATGTTGTCGCGACATACCTTTGACTGTTAGATGGTGGACTATTCCTTCATTCTTACAAAAACCATTAAATTCACCTTTACAAAACTATAAGCCATTATCTATCCCGAGATGGTTTATTTTCCTGCTAGTTTTTTTTTCAACCAACGCCTTCTATTGTTTGAAAATGTTAAACACGTCATTCTTGTGTTTTAGAAAATATGCCCATACCTTCCTAAAGTAATCATCAATGAAGGTAAGCGTACACCAAGCACCACCTTTTGAAGAGACGTGTTCAGGTCCCCCAAGATCAAAGTGAATAAAGTCTAGAGTGTCTTTCGTTTTGGGAATAGTAGTAGAAAAACCAACTCTTTTCTGCTTGTCGAATACACAATGTTCACAAAAATTTAATTTTGACATAATTTGGTTACATAAAAGACCTCTTTTGCTAAGTAGTATCAGACCCCTTTCACTCATATGTCCCAGCCTCATATGTCATAATCTAGTGACATCTGATTCTGACAGAACTAGCGTGGTCACATCAGCTACTCCGATAACAAAGTTTCGTGCAGCACATACAGTTTACCGATTTGAAAAGCCTTTATAACGACCAGGGCACCTGTAATTACTCTGAGAACTCCACCTCCATCAATGTAATGGTAGCCTTTTCAATCCAAGGTACTTAAAACGATATGATTTCTCTTTAAGTATGGGATATGGCGAACATCTGTCAACGTCCTTATTATACCATAAAACATTTTTAATTTGATAATGCCTACATCAGTCACTTTACAAGCTTGATTGTTGCCCATTAACACAACTCTACCATCAACTGGATTATAGGTAAAGAACCAATCTTTGTTGGGACATATGTGAAATGAGTAGGCAGTGGATCCATTCATCTCGTGGTCCAGATCCTTCTTCACTCAACAAAAGAACATTTGCTTGTTCCTCCTTTTGTACAACATTGGCTTTAGCTTCCTTTTCTTTATTCTCTCAATCTATCTTGTTTTTGAGCTTGTAACAATCAGCTACAACATGCCCTTTCTTTTTGCAATATCTACAAAATCCATTTCTGATTTTGGGCTTTGATCTTGACTTTTGCCTGTTACTGTTACTGGAGTTTCTATCTGTTGGTTTTCCTCTGACAATTAGTCCTTCTGCAGGATTACTCTGGTTCGAGACGAACTCCTTATCAATAATATCTTTTGAAAGTGAGGGAGATTTGACCTCTAATATGAGAGAATCTCGACCATAAATAATAGTCTCTTGAAAATTATTGTAATATGGAGGTAAGGAGTGAAGTAACATGAGAGTTTGGTCTTTTTTATCATACTTGATGTCCACATTCTCAATACCCATGAGAACTGAACTAAAATCATCAAGATGTGATTTGAAAGAACTACCTTCTAGGCTTCTACCATATGGAGCATGTGCAAGTGCTGCTTTGCAACCAACTTGCTAATGAGGCTCTTTGTCATATATAGAAATTCCAATTTATGCCATAATAAAGCAACTGTCTTCTCATGAATAACTTCATGTAAGACATTTGAAAGGCTCAAGTGAATGGCAACTATGGTTTTTTCATCCTTGTCTAGCTTTTGGGCATCAATTAATTCGCTTGATATTCCGTCCTTTCCCAACAAGGCCTTCTACACACCATTTTACATCAAGACTGCATGGATCTTGACTTTCCATAAGGCAAAGTTGGTGTTGTAGTTGAATTTCTCAAAATTAAATATTTTGGTATGAAAGATGTTAAACCTTTAAGTAATCCTCTTGCTGCTCATTTTAGGCTTTTAGCTGCTTTATCACCACAAACAAATGCAAAACTTAAGTCCATAGCACAAGTTCCTTACTCTATCTAATGCAGTTGGTAGTATGAAGTATACAATAGTTTGCACACGTCCTAACATTTTACATGTTATTAGTATAGTGAGTACATATATGACTAATCCAGGGAAAGAACGTTGGCATACAGTAAAATGGGTTTTGAAATATTTATGTGGCACTAGTAACTCTTATTTGGAATTTGACAAGAGTAAAAATGTAGTTAATTTTGTGGACTCAAATTATGCAGGTGATTTGGATAAAAGGAGATCAATCACTAGTTATGTATTTACACTTGGAAGTAATGCCATCAGTTGGAAAGCTATCTTACAACCTATAGTTGCATTGTCCACTATAGAAGCAGAATATATGACTACTACAGAGGCAATTAAGGAAGCTATTTCGATACAAAGCTTATTTGATGAATTGAATTCGAATCAACAGGTGATTGTTGTTCATTGTGACAGTCAAATTGTTATCCACCTAACCAAAGATCAAATGCTTAATGAAAAAACAAAGCACATTGATGTCAAGTACCATTTTGTCTGAGATATAATTTCGCAAGGAAATATTATTTGAAGAAGATTAGTACTATTAATAATCCAATAGATATATTAATAAAGCCTCCACCTATGAGCAAGTTCAAACATTGCTTAGACTTGATCGAAATATGCAAATCATAATAAATGTCCTAAATGGGCGATAACGAAGATAATTGAAGAAATTTTCACAGAGTCCCAAATTCAAAACAAAGTGGAGATTTGTTAGGTGTGCTTTGAAATTGTCAAAGTTGACAACTTTTTTTAAAGATTGTTAGCACCATCCTCCTTTTGCCAATGATTAGTAACCGTGCAAATCTATGCATGTGCGCAAAATTTTTTTTTTGACTAATTTTACACTCTTTTTGCCCATAAAAAGAAAGTCACTGTATTCATGAAAAAGAGACAAAGAGAGTGAAAAACAAGAGATCATTTTGTGAGGCCATTTGAGTGAAAATAAGAGTATTATATGTGAGTTTTGGGTATAACTAGGTTAAAAGTTTGAGAGAAAATATTAAATGGTTTGTAATTTTTTATTTTTTCCCTTTGTGAAAATTTCTTTGATTATTTTCGCTCGTGAACGTCCCCCATCTCAAAGAGGTAAACTACGTAAATTTCTTGTGTCTTATATTTTCCACATATTTCTCTACTTCTTGTTCCATTACTCCATTCAAAATTTTCAAACAAAATTCTGTGATCCTACACTCGTCGCAACAAATTGGTATCAAAGCTGTGATTAGAAGTTGTGTTTGAAGATGGCAACACTAGAAAACCCTTGCATTATAACTACCTTCAACAGCAACCTTTGAGACTTATTAGGAATTCTTCCTTTACCTAATTCATTAGAAATAGGTTCATCTAGTAACCCCTTCAAAAAATTTTGCATATCTGAATAGGGATTATAGAAGAAAAAAGAACTACCTTCAAAAGCATTCGTTGAGGCTCAATAGGAATTCTTCCTTTCTGAATGCCTAATGGACTAGAAATAGGATCACCTAGTGATCCTGTCAAAAGAGTTTCAAAGATAAGAGAAATGGCGCCAACATTGATTTACTATATTCGAATAAAGCCCCTATGGTCCAGGTCTACAAAGAACATCCATCACTGTTCATTCTCTTGCAATGTAAGTTGCTTATTGGAAATTTGCAGCAAAGAACTTTTGGCATGAATTTCTTGAAAATCTGTTAATATGCCTCTGAAATCCATTTGACTAACTATATGCCCCAACAGTTGTAGAAAGAAATTAGAACACAAATCTTGGGAAGAGGAAAGGAAGTTTTCATACAAATATATCTATAAGTAAACCAAAATAGTAATCAACCAAATAAATCAATGGAAAAATCCATCAGTGGATCCCTTTCTCCACCCCTGTCAATCATTGACAGACAAAAAATCATTGATAGACGTTTCTCCACTACAATCTCAAGTTTTTTAATAAAAAAACCATCTTAGGTTTTGAAGCTGATTACCACCTCCTGAGACAAAGAAATATCCTTGGATTTAAAATTGTGCATATCTCATCTCAATTGAAAGCTCCCCCATGCACTAACAATTCATATGTTAGCAAACGTCTATCATCAAAGACAACCTATTTGTTTCTAGAAAATTAAAGACTTGAAATTATAGCTCAAAAATTATGTTTTAACATCAACACGAGTTAAGAACTATCAAAGCATCTTCCACTTTCAGAATTTCAGCTCGTAAATAAGGCCAGTTAGTATGAGAATCTCATTTACTTACTGTATTATCAGCTTTAGGTTATGTTTAGTTGGGTGTTTATTAATAGAATATAATGGAATGTAATATTATTACATTGTTTAGAAGAAAAGTTTATAGTAAAATATAATGAAATAAGATAGAAGGGGCCAGTCTCAAATTATATCTCATTTCATCCTAAATAGTAAAAATAAGTTACCTCCGATTTGGAAAGTTTATGATAAAATATAAAATGATAAACAACAATTTACTATATTACTGTTGGATCCCGTTTCCGGAACCCAACTACTCATACAGATTTCTTCATACGCATACATGATTCCTTAGAAAACCTC
>JANZLD010000001.1:25168194-25178918 GCA_026413575.1 Erythroxylum carthagenense
TATATTTTTTAGTGTTTTGTTGAATATTTTTCTATAAGAATTTAGATTTAGATATTTAATTTTACAAAAATTAAGTTTATAACTTTATAATAATAATAATCCAATGTAAAATTCTCTATTAATATGAATGATGCAATGAGCTACATCATATTAATAATTTTCATATAATATGTATGAATTTTATTATTTAATAGATTAAAATATCTATAATTATAGTATGACACAAATACGATATATAGTAGTTATATACTAAAAATATTAATTTAATGTAACGCTTTATCTTCAAAAACTTAATATACATGTAAACTAATATTATAAAATTAAATAAAGATTTAAAAGTTTAATTAATTCTTTTTATTATATTCTTCTAAACTTCATAACATAATTATACGATAAAAAAAGCTAACTTAAAAAACACACAAAGTACAAGTAGAAAATAAAGTGGAGGAGTTTTTAGAAATCAATTTATTGGGGTTAAATAAGCTAATCAATAAGTCATTTATTAAACACATCAATAATTTTTTAAGGTAGCTAAAAGGTTAATTTTTAATTAATAAATTGATAAAAAGCTAATAAGTTGTTTGTTAAACACCTCCTTTTTCTCGCTGTTCTAGTCCCAAAACCAAAAAAAAAAAAAAGGGAAAGGGAAAAACAAAAGATAAAATGTAGAGAAACGTTTTCCTTTAAATCTTGGACCATCAGAAATTGGTCCCCGATCAGAACCAGACATTCGATTTTAATATGTATAGAGTCAAATTTACAACTTTTCTTATTTTAATATCACACTTACGACACTAACTCAAGTATTCTTTAAAATATTTTAAATTCTCAACTCATTAATAAGAAAACAACAAGAAGGCCTCACTCTTCTACCTAATGCATAAAATATATAAAGGATTTTTTAATAATATAAACATTTTAATCAACATTAGGAAATTACTATACAAGTTACTTCATATACATTGACTAAAAAAAATTATGTACATCATCAGGAGATTATTTAATAATAATGAAAAGGAGTAATTTTGCTAACACTTGTAGAAGAAAAAGTTACAGACTCGAATTACAGTAATACTTTTATAAAATAAATAGAAAAAGTTAGGTATAATTGAATTGATTTCTTCGATCTTACAAAATGAGGAGCTTGTGTAATAAATGTTGTAAAATAAAATTTGAACATTCGCCTGCCCATGTTTATCATCACTTATCGAATTTTCTTAAAATATTGGATAATCATTTGAAAAGAAAGGGATAAAGTTGTAAAATCACTTGTGGGACCCCTAGCAATAAAGAATGAACGGCTCTGATCCATAGGACGGACTTTGACTTTTCGTCTCGTTCTAGTTTTCAGCCCTTATGGCCCAACCCTAACCCCATCCTATTTGACTCACAGTACGCCGACCCAACCCACACTCTCTCCAACCTCAGTCGCAAAACCCTAAAAGATTTACCACGGCCAATACGACCGTGCAGAGACATCAAAACGTGCAGAGACATCAAAACGTGTTCTAGTTTTCAGCCCTTTAGGATCATCTGTCCAATATTACTCTGTTTTATTTTACTTCATAAAATTTCAGTCATTTATTTTACGAGATTTACGCAAGATTCACGTGAAACCTACATGAAATTCACATAAATAAATAATTGAGATTTATTAAACATAATAAGACACCGTAATATTGATCAGGAAATTTGGATTCTATTAATCAGGAAATCTGGACTCCAGTTAACGGGCACGTTTAGAAATTAGAATGGCATCGGCGCGTGACTGTATTAAAGAAAAGAAAAGGGTTTGACTTGGGGCTTGCTCTTAGCTTTGGGAAACGCATGAAGAGGCATTAAGAAAATACCACGTGTATAAGAAAAACAGTAAATGCAGTAATTGGTATCTCATCCGTTTCCTTCAAAAACCCTAAAAGTTATCCAGAAATGCCCATATTATCCCTATCCGGTGAAACTACATTAAATTTTCCTATTTATGACAAAGAGAGATAGGGGATAGAGATTATAGAGAGAGAAAAGGAGAGTGAGTAGAAGAGAGACTTGTTTCTCTTTCAACTCTTAGAATTCTCAGCCCTCTCCAAACGAATCAGCAGAAGTGCTTCATGTATTGCTGCTTCTGGTATAGTATTTACCATATCAGCTTGCAATCACTTATTAAATTTCACTGTAGGTCGCCAGCTTCTTCTTTTTAACTCTAAAAGATGGTCATGGATTTTCAGTTGATTTTATTACTTGTTTCTTTCCCTTAATTGAAGGCCATTTTCTTGTTTAGTGTTCAGAAAATCTTGCAATCTTTAGCAAGATTTTGTCCTTAGCTAACAAGGACTTTTCTTTCTTAAGTTAAAAGGAAAATATCTTCGATGATTGCATTGTGTTTCCACTTTTAAGAGAATGTCTCACAGCTTTCTTCTCCTTCGTCCTCGTTCCTTTTTTTGCGGTTTTCCTCCTTGTCTCTGTACTATTATTGAACTGCATGCGTTGTTTTGATAGTTCCTTTGTGCTTTGTGAGTATCTGTTGAGTCCTGTCATAGGTTCAGTTCTTTTTGTCTCTTGGTACTACATATACTTTCTTTTGTTTTTTTTTCCCGTTGAGATTATGTTCTGTTGATTGCAGAAACAAAGTGAACTTCGACGTGAAGGATAGTCAACCGTAGAGATAAATTAAGCTCGGAACTCGAAACCGATCTAGGTCTTTGCCTTTCAAGACATTATGTATGGAGATTGCCAAGTTATGTCAAATATGGGTGGCAACGTTGTTTCTTCAGAATCCATCTTTTCGTCGCAGATCGGGAACCCTAGTTTCAACTTCATGTCAAACCTACCCTTCCATCCTTTTTCTCCTATGATTCCAGTAAGATCAAGTTCTCTGTGACATGCTTTGTTTTCCATCAGAAAGGTTTTCCTTAACTTTCTCGAGAGATTAACAGAGAATTTCGTGGGAATGTTGGTGGTTTTGGTGTAGAAAGAAGAAAGTGGGCTAATGATGCGAGGTAAGGAGGAGATTGAGAGTGGGTCCGGTAGCGAGCAAGTTGAAGACAAGTCTGGCAACGAGCAAGAGAGCGGGGAGCAACCTCCAAAGAAGAAACGCTATCACAGACACACTCAACATCAGATCCAAGAAATGGAAGCGTAATTCTCTTTCTCCCATTTTCTCTCTCGCTGCACATCTAGAAAATATTTTATTCGTACTTGGATTTTCTGTTTTAGTTGAATGTAAAAAATTTGAGTAAGCATACTGAACATTCGACAAGCCCTCCCCTGCAAATTTCAAGTAGATACAATTTACACAATTCTTAGAGGCCCTACATAAACTGTGTGTTTATGGTAATCCTTTCTCCTTCTCAATCGATCTTCTCTGGATGATCGTGCTAAGTTTTTCTTTCAATGTCTGAAATCATAAAGCTTGTTTTGCAGCTTGTTTAAGGAATGCCCACACCCAGATGATAAGCAAAGGATGAGACTTAGCCAAGAACTGGGTCTTAAACCACGCCAAGTCAAGTTTTGGTTCCAAAACCGTCGTACCCAAATGAAGGTAACTACATTATAGCCTTTCATTTTCTTGGCAACCCTAGAATGTCCCAACTATAAATGAAGTCGTTGAACTTACTTATGGTGAACACGGTTCCCGAGAGAGCGCGTCCATTTCATGGTGAAACAGCGTTTTTACTAAGCCATCATCACTTCTTTGTAACAAAAGAATCGCATTTATAACTTTGGGTCACTGGCTTCTTTACCTTACAGTGGGTATCTTTAATGGCCTGCTTGGTAGAAATTATTAAGCCCTCACCTGCTTCCCGAATAGTGAAGGTTTAATGTCATGTCACATGTACAAATTAGGTTAGCGTGCAAAACTGGTAATTAGCTAGGGTTAGGGCGAAAAAATGGTTAATGTTCTTTTTTGTTATTTTCTTGAGGCCAGTAATAAGCTATAGGTAATAGGATGACAATGCCCAGTCTGCAACATTAATTCATCTTCTCTCTCCTTTGAAATCAATAGGCGCAACAAGACCGATCAGATAATGTCATACTTAGAGCAGAGAATGAGTCCCTGAAGAATGACAACTATCGGTTACAAGCAGAGTTACGGAATCTTGTTTGCCCTAGTTGCGGAGGACCAGCAATACTAGGTGGAATTTCCTTTGAGGAGCTTCGAATCGAAAATGCACGTCTGAGAGAGGAGGTACATTATTATCAACGTTGAAATACTGTTTTGATTGAAAAACTGTTATAGATTATGGAGCAAAAAGTGTTTGAATGGATAATTAATCAATGTTTTCCTCTATTTACAATCTTAAACAGTTAGAGCGTGTCTGTTGTATGGCTTCACGATATAGTGGGCGGCCAATCCAAGCAATGACTATGGCTCCCCCTATTGTCTCCACTTCCTTGGACTTGGATATGAATATATACTCAAGGCAATTCCCAGAGCCAATGGGTTCTTGCACAGATATGATGCCCCTGCCAATGCTGCCGGAAACTTCTTCCTTTCCAGAGGTCGGACTTATGTTAATGGAAGAAGAAAAAAGCATCGCAATGGAGCTAGCAATTCCTTCCATAGACGAACTTATGAAAATGAGCCGAGCAACACAGCCCCTTTGGATCAGAAACAGTGGAACGTCCAAGGAAGTGCTTAATCATGAAGAATATGCAAGGATGTTTCCCTGGCCTTTGAATCACAAGCCGCATTCAAGTGAGTTGAGGACCGAAGCCTCTCGTGACAGTGCCGTGGTTATAATGAATAGCATCACCTTAGTTGACGCGTTCCTTGATGCAGTGAGTCAAAATTATGTCATTTTTTCACTTCCATATGAGTTGAAGCTAGGTTTTGTGGCTAATGTCCTTTGAACGTTTACCTACTCAGAACAAATGGGCGGAACTGTTTCCTTCCATCGTCGCAAGGGCAAAAACTGTTCAAACTATATCACCTGGTGTCTCGGGTGCAAGTGGCTCTCTTCACCTGGTAATGATGCATTTGATGATCCAATTTTTTTATTTGTAGTTGGACAAATTGGATACTTTAAGATATTTATTTGCTATTTTTAACAGATGTATGCAGAACTACAAGTTCTTTCTCCACTGGTGCCTACTAGAGAGGCTTATTTCCTCCGTTTTTGCCAACAAAATGCGGAGGAGGGAACTTGGGCAGTTGTTGATTTTCCCATTGATAGCTTCCATGACACCGATATTCAACATTCTTTTCCTCTATACAGGAGGCGACCTTCTGGTTGTGTCATACAAGATATGCCCAATGGGTACTCGAGGGTCTGTGCTATTTTACTAATTCTACATACTTGCAGCTTCATAGATGAAACGCATATGTATTTGGTTCTCTGACATTGATGAACTTATCCATATAGGTAACATGGGTAGAACATGCAGAGGTTGAGGAGAAGCCAGTCCACCAGATATTTAGTGACTTGGTGTATAGTGGGATGGCGTTTGGAGCACACCGGTGGTTGGCTGTGTTGCAGCGACAATGTGAGAGGGTTGCTAGTCTCATGGCCAGAAATATTGCTGATTTAGGAGGTTCTCATCTAATTCCATCTTTCTTATAAATTTATCTTTGTGTGATTGAAGATCATTGCACTTCAATTAATAGTGTTTGCTTAAATTATCGTGGCTTTTGCAGTTATACCCTCTCCGGAAGCACGTAAGAACGTGATGAGACTGGCGCAGAGAATGATCAGAATATTTTGCTCCAACATAAGTGCTTCCAATGGCCAGTCATGGACTGCTTTGTCAGATTCATCCCATGACACTGTTAGAATTACAACAAGAAAAATCACAGAGCCCGGGCAGCCAAATGGGGTCATTCTTTGTGCTGTATCCACCACTTGGCTCCCCTATCCTCACTACCAAGTCTTCGATCTCTTGAGGGATGAACACCGCAGATCTCAGGTTTTGTTTTCATTCCAGGAATTTCGACAGCAATTGCTTTTAAAATCTTAATCGCTACTAACTTGTTATATTTTTGGCAGTTGGATGTTCTTTCGAATGGGAATGCATTGCATGAAGTCGCCCACATTGCCAATGGCTCTCATCCAGGGAACTGCATTTCTCTTCTTCGCATCAATGTAAACCACTCCTAACATTATTTAGGGTTCAAATTTCAATAATCATATAGAGCTAACGTTACATGAAAGATTTGGTTTCTTTAATGTAGGTTGCCAGCAACTCATCCCAGCACATAGAGCTAATGCTACAAGAGAGTTGCACAGACCAGTCTGGTAGCTTAGTGGTGTATACAACCATTGACGTGAATTCAATCCAGCTAGCCATGAGCGGTGAGGATCCATCATGCATTCCGTTGCTTCCCCTAGGGTTTGTCATAGTCCCAGTTGAAATGGGCACTAGTAGCAGTACTACTACTGCTACGCTAAATGAAGGCAACTCGGTGCCAGCTTCAGCTTCTCAAGATGGAAATGGACATCACAGCTCAGGCTGTCTACTCACTATGGGGCTCCAAGTCCTTGCCAGCACAATCCCATCTGCAAAACTCAATCTCTCCACTGTCACTGCAATAAATAACCACCTATGCAGCACAGTACATCAAATTAATGCTGCTCTTAGCACAGCAGCAGCGGCAACTACCACCACCACCACCACCCCTAACACAGCCAGCAGCTGTCCGGATAACGGTTCCGCACTCGTAGTAGGCTCCTCCGGTGAGCCTAGTACTGCTCACAAACATTAGTTGAGTTCAACATATTCCGGTTGTTAATTACCCAAAGTCTCCCCATCTCAAGGAGGTTAACGAATTTGGACTGCAGGGTTTTCAATCTAGGGTAAAGGCATGGTTTGTTATGAAGAGTAGGGAGATTTTAGGTAATTACAGTAGGAAAGTGAAAATAGTAGTATGGGTTGTGTACTAAGTAGTAAGTAGGTAAATAAAGGACTATACATACTAATGTAGCGGTCTGTTGGGTAAGTTAGTAGGCTTGTGGAAAACTGAGAAGGATATGTGTGTAGCGTTAATGGTGGCATGCATGCATGCATGGAGTAGTTAAGTTTAAGTGAATGTCGAGTCACAAACCAAACTCCGATAAAAACAAAAACAAAAAGTAAGTATTTGGGAGCTTGTGAAGATAAATAGGGGAAGTCAAGAGCGCACCAACCTATGAACCTTGCTTTGTGGTAAGGCCCTTATGAGTAATGGGGACTCACCAGTCAGCAAGGGTGGTGGTTCGGGTATTGACTTCTGCTTCTCTACCTTTTCTTTTGTTTTTTTGCTGCTTTGAATTTAATGCTACTCGTGAATCGTGTGCTTACTTTTTCTTGTTTATTTATGTCATCTTTTAAATTCAACTTCTGCTAGTCTTCTTTTTTTTTGTCCATTTTTTCTATACATGTTGAAAGTCTAGGGCACTCCTGAGAATCTCATGGTAATTAATAATTATAAACCAAATTTCAGTTTGCATAATTTCCCGTATACCAAATATAGAACAGTTAAGGTACCAAATTTAATTATAATTAGTTGCAAACTTGTTTACAAATTAATCGATTGCTTTAATATTTATCAAACTTTGAGAAAGATACCTTAAAATACTATAAACATCATAATGCTTAGGAAAAATATGTTAAGCGTAGAAATGCTGGAGGCTATATTTATTACAACAGAGTAGACATTTAGTTACGTTTTTTTTTTGGTGATATTCGCAATCAAAATCATCAGCAAAAGTTATCATATTTCAACTTTAGCGACTAAGTAAAAAAGTTCTACAAAATAAACAACATTTTGTGACGAATGATAAAAATTGTCCCCAAATGGTGAACATTTAGTGACGATTATCAAAAATCGTCACAAAATGATTAACAATGGGTGATGATTTCAGAAATTCGTCGCTAAATGAACTTTTGGTGATGTTTTTCAAAAATCATCACTATAATTTGCTAAACATTTGACGACTAATGTTTAAAATCATCACCAAAGGGTTCGCGATTGGCAACAATTATATAAAATCGTCATTAAAAAGATGTTTAGTTTTTTGTTACGTTTTTGACATTGTTACTAAAAGTGACTATTTGATGACAATATTTGAAAGCGTCACCAAAAGATCAACATTTAGTAACGTCATCAAATGTTGCACATTTAGTGATGATTTTTGAAAATCATCACTAAATGGTTCACATTCGTTGATAATTTCTAGAAATCGTCACTAAATGATCCACATTTTGTGACGATTTTTAGATATCGTCATCAAAGATTCTACAGTAATTTGCAACACATTTGGTGACCATTTACTTAAATCATTACCAAAAGGTTGATATTTTTCAAATTTGTTAAACTAATATTTTTGTAATCTATCATAATTAAGATATATTTTATTGGAGATTTGTTTTAAATACTTACAACGTATTGTTGAAAAAACACATACAATATAATTTTAAGTGTTAAACAATAGCATTAATTAATCATTAATATCTACTAACATTGCAAAAATTAGTTATAAAAAATTTAAACTATTGTATCAATATAATAATATGATGTATGGAGTAGTATGAACATTAGAAGTTTAACAACTCATACAATCAAAGAACAAGAACAATAACAATCCACAGTCAATAGTACACAGCTTGACCCCTAACTAGTAGATAGGTTGTTTGACAAATTCTTACATATACAAATATAAATCAACTTTAAAGCTAAGTCCAGTTAATTGCATCGATAAATGATAATGATATAATTATTTTTTTGGATTCCAAATGACATGAGAGTCGGTAAAGGTAAATGCGTACCCGATCTCTGAATTCCCAAGAAGGGTCCTTGCATGTTCGAAGATATCAATTAAAACAATGATAGTTCTTTCCTCAGGTGTAGAGTTTCTTACACCCCTCTTGCAACAACGTTTTCACTATAGCTAAACTTGTAGATGATATAGTGAATGAGTCGCCAGATTTAATATAGAAGACAAGTTTTTCAGATGAATTTCCTGTACAAAACGGTTTATTAATATAAAAGCAATAAATTTTATGAAGATTGTTCTATTGTTCACAGTAGACGGGTGTATATTATATACGCAGATACAAGCTAAAAGATAAGCGTAAACAGTTACAAGAGATTACAACAGATGAGATCATTATCAAGCTATGAGATCATTATCAATCTTATCCAGTATCGGATGAGAGATATCCTTATCACCCTCCCACAAGTTGAATGTGGGGTGAAACAACAGACAACTTGTCCCGTAAATGAAGAAAGCGGGTTTTGGGCAAAGGTTTCGTGAATCCATCAGCAAGTTAATCTGTAGTAGAGATGTAGTGCACTTGAAGTTCTTTCTGAGCACAATTATCACACACAAAATGAAAATCAATCTCTAAATGCCTGGAACGGGAGTGAAAAATTGGTGTAGTTGTTAAATATGTGGCACTAAGATTGTCACAAAAAAGAAAGGGAGGCTGTGAACAAGATTGCCCAATTTCATGGAGTAGAGATTGTAACCACTGAAGTTCTTAGACAACAGATGCAAGAGCTCGATACTCAGCTTCTGTGGAGGATCGTGCCACTGTGCGTCGCTTCTTGGAGGACCAAGATATTAGATTGCATCCCACAAACAGAGCATAGCCACCTGTTGATTTTCTGTCATCAATGAAGCCAGCCCAATCACTATCACTGTAGGCAAAAAGCTGAGTGGAGGAGGACTTCTTGATAAGTAAACCATAAGTAGAAGTGGCCTTTAAATAACGTAAAATACGTTGCCAATGTTGATCTCGGGAATCATGCATGAATTGTGAAGCTTTATTCACAGAAAAGGAGATATCAGGTCTTGTCATAGACAAATATTGAAGACCACCAACGATTGATCTATACAGTGTTAGATCTGGAACGGAAGTACCAAGCTGAAAGTTTGAGGGTGATGCAAGCAGGTATTGAGACAGTGTTGGCATCCTGCATATGAGCTTTTTGTAAAAGATCATGAATGTACTTACGTTGTGTTAGGAGTAGGCCTGCAGATGTCCATTGAGCTTCAACACCAAGAAAATAGGAGAGGTGACCAAGATCTTTAAGCTTGAATTTAGAATTGAGCTGCATAAGAATCCGTTGGATGGCTGTTGTGTTGTTGCCAGTAAAAAGAATATCATCAATGTAGATGAGACAGAATAATTGATCACCATTTTGATTGAGGTAGAACAGTGATACATCTGTTTTGGAACCTTGAAAACCAAGTTGTAAAAGAGAATTTTTCAGACATGAGAACCATTGTCGTGGTGCTTGCCGTAAGCCATATATGGACTTGCGGAGTCGACAAACATGATGTGGAAAATCTGGATGGACAAACCCTTGGGGTTGTTTCATAAAAACTTCCTCATCGAGAGTTCCATGAAGGAAAGCATTCGACACATCAAGTTGTTTAACCGGCTAATCATTTGTCACAGCAAGAGAGAGAATAAGTCGAATTGTGGCTGGTTTGATAACGGGACTATATGTTTCATGAAAGTCGATGCCGGGTCGTTGGTTGTAGCCTTTTGCTACAAGTTGGGCTTTGAACCGATCAAGTTTGCCATCTGCCGTGTATTTGATACGGTAGACCCATTTATAGCCGATAAGATTCTGAGTACTGGTAGAAGGAACGAGATCCCACGTATGATTAGCCATCAACGCTGCATATTCTTCAGCCATTGCCTGACGCCATTCAGGGTGCCGAAAAGCTTTGGAGAAGCAACTAGGCTCAATTGGGTGAGATAATTCAGCAGTCAAAGCCTTTGGTTTCAAAGAACCAGTC
>JANZLD010000001.1:25223616-25242226 GCA_026413575.1 Erythroxylum carthagenense
TGATGTTTTATATGTGACAGTCTTGAGGGCTTAAGTTTCTTTGTTATATATCCTCTTTACTAAAAAAAAAAATTCTTTGGTACTGAACTTTAATTCAACCTAGAAGAGTTTGTGGATAATATAAATTAAATATTATTTTTTAAATTTAAAGTATTTATTCTTTTTTAATTAAAGTAAGTTACAATCTTTTTAAATAAAGATACTCTTACATTAGGCTACTACTTAAAAGGGAGTTGGATTGCCAAATTGAAAGGAAATTGACCAACGACACCAGAAAAGAAAGTCAAAAGCCCCAATCATTTTAAAGTTAAGACGTAGACGTTACATGTGGTGTGTGTGTGTGATTGGGTCGAGCAAAACCCAAAGAGAGAGATTTCAAGGTTCGACGATTATCATCATCAAGCGGTCTTAGTTCTTGACCTTTTAGCATGTGAAAATAAATATTAAATAATAATAAAAGTGCTGTATGACCATTTACGCGTAATGTTCTTTTTTCTAGGACGCGACTACTTTTGTTTTGCTCGGAAGAGTATCTTTCGAGATATTGTAAATCTAATTGGTCAGCTTCAAAATCATCGTGCTCCAAGCCCAGGATTTAGACTTGGAGACCTACGATATTCTTCATACGGAAAAGAAGTTTTATGGGAAGATGCCAGACAACGAGGTTTTGGCGTTACCAGTTTGACCAATACACTGTACATATCTATCACCGCCTTGTAGTTGACATTTATGCCGACCTTTGAAATTGTACATCAAATCCTCAACATCAAGCTTATTATTACAAGTGACACTTTTTTCTTTTCCCTTTGTTTTTCCCACTTTTGCATTCTTGTGTTCATTGTCACGGAAATACGTGTGCACGCCATCTTGGGTTGCTTCACCCATTAAACTATCTATCTATCTTTGATTTTTGTCTTATGTTTGCTGAAGAACAAGTCAAAGAATCTATGGGGATTATTGGAACTAGAATTAATTAAGCATCTTCTGTAATCACTAGTTTCAAAAACGTAATCAAATTAAACAAAGAAATCAAACAAATAACAATTGTGTGGCTATTGGTGGAAAAGGGGCCATAACCACTATAGGCCACCTGAGTTAGCGTCGGTGCAGGTACATAAATATAGAAAATTTACATATTTGATTAACAGCTTTGACCCAAGTGATATGTGACCATTTTTGTATTGAAGTTTTAATCCCATTAGATGTATAGTGACTAGGAAGATGAACCCTCGATCAAAATTTGTTACATTGTAATATGTGTGCTTGGTGAAGCTTCAACATCCTAGCTATTTCATCTTTAAATATGGAACTTGCCTTCAAATTTTTTGTTTAAGACAAAACCTAAACGCTTTTTTAGGCCATTTGTCTCCCACAAAAATCACGGTAACAAAAATGTGTCATGACATTTTGTGCGTGCCCCAGTGACGTAGACGGGCGAGGCTGATTAAGACATCACCAAACACATATAACGTTAATACGATTGTATAATATGGGAAATCAAATACAACAATAGGTGAACCAACTTTACTTTCTTTAGTGAGAACCTAAATGGGTTGAGTATAGGATGGGGTCACGCATGACATTTAAATCAATTCATATAAAAAAGAACCAAGTAATGTAAAAGGGTGTTGAATAGTACCTTGAGATTCCAAAAACTATTCTCAAGTGATGTTGGTGTGATGATGGAGTTAAATGGATAAAAGCAGAAGCGACGTTAGCTTAAAAAACAGGAGTTGTTGGTGAGATATAATAGTCATTTAAGGATAGTAGGGCTTCGTGATTGAAATGTTTAATTCTTTTCCTTCCTTTTCTTGTCCGATTCAAGTACATTTGGAATAATATTCTGTAGAAAATCGGCTATATAACTAAAAGTAGAGCTAATTGTGTATAATTTTGATAAGTATACGAATAGATATTATAACATTAAAAAAAATATAAAGCGTTTGGGAAATTAAAAAAGTTAGAATGTTATCAAATTTAAGATATATTATATAATTAACATATACTTACATTGAAATATATAGGTAATTTTAATTTTTTAAGGATATATATAATGTTTAGAAGCATATAAAACAATATATAATATATCATTTTAATAATAAACAAGACATTTTAATAATAAACAAGACATTTTAATAAAAATAAAAATAATTATAATTATTAGTAATAATTTCATTACCCAACAAAGCCTCTCAACAAAATGGAAAATTTATTTTAATTAAAACATTTTTTTGAAATTAAAATCTATATTAAATTTCTTCTTTACAAAATAAAAAATATTCTTATAATTCAAACATATAAAAGTAGAATTTTATTTTTCATATATATATATATACACACACGCACACACATAAGTTTATAAAATAAAATTATATAATAGTCAGATTCTTAATATTTTAATCAAGTTCACGCAATTTTACACGAGTAAAGTCCGGTGTAATTCCAAATGTCGGCTTTGGGTTGAATCCACCGGGGGCTTATCTGTTAGTCTTTTTTTTTTAATCTAGGACAGATGACTTAATAAATTGTCTTGCTCTCTCAAGTTGTGAAAAGGTATACACAGTTCACATTTAGCCGGGTCAACGATACATGTGCCGAACCGCCGGAAAATGCCCCACTTGCATCGACATTTATATTTTCTTACACTGAAAAAGAGAGGAGATTAAAACATCCGTATCCTTGTGGCACTGCTTAGCCATGTTGTGGTCTTATTTTATGTACGAAACCTGGTCCTTAAGACATGCTAACGTGTGGGTATCCTTCAATACATAAAGCCCATTTTTCATATTTAAAAGACCAATTGTGTTTTTTAAAAATTGGCAGTCATAAATGTCGTGCACTCCTCAAATTCTGGAGTGTGACCATTAAGTTTTGCTGGACTCTCAATATTTAATGAAGTTGGTTTCGCTTAGAAACCTTCTCTTTTTGGTTCTATCCGTTTCTGCCTGCTGGGGCGTAAGGTGATGAATGAGGCACTACCGGAAATCCAACGCCTTCGTTAACTAAATTCTGTAAGTTGTAAACGACCCTAACTTCCCACGCTGTAACGTCGTTTGGTGGGAGAGAAAATTTGGAAGTAGCAGGGAAGAAAACTTTTGAAGCAAAATTGTCCGTCTTGGTACGTCAATTGAGTAGTTTTGACGTTTAATTAGGTCTTGAGGATAATGCTACTATTTTAAATAAAAAGTTCGACATATTTTATATCACGTGATATCAATTGATTTGAATGAATATAAAAGTTATAAAAATTCAATTTAAAATATATTTTTACCAATACAATTTTATCATTATAAAAAATTAAAAATTCCTGTTTTTCCTTAAAGCACCTCTGTACCGGACCTTCCTTTAGAACTCCTTTCTTGTCTTGTGAAGACAAAAGCTGCGGCTTTGCAGGGAGAGTGGTCCCTTATATAAGGTTGTAATGACGAGTCCTTTGAGCATGTATTTTGTTTTCTTTGGTAATGTAGTGTCCCCATGGCATTACTTTTGTTGTGTACCAAGAAGGGCAAGAACTTGACCAAACTTTAATGCTCGTAAAGATTTAGCCACTTATCCATAAGAATCATTGTAGAGCTTGTCCTAATATTATATTTTTCGTATTTTACATATGATTATGAAATTCAAGTGACGATATACTTCTAAAACATTCAAGTAGGCCTTTTCTTTTAAAAAAACATGAGATTTATTACAATCTCCAAGAAAATTCTGAATGTAATATTATCATAATTCTTGGGCCGGAGACTTTGTATGTATACATTCTCTTTTTGATTTTTTGAGAAAAGGGAAGCCCGGATGGAATTTACCAAAACGAGTGAAACCTTTTACAAAAGCCTAAAGGGGGTATCAGGGAAAGGTAAAGGTGTGCTCTAATTATTGTTCTTTCCTTCATTAGTGGTGTAAAAACGCACGTGGATGCAAATACGACGATGCTCCAGGGAAATTTTCCAAAACAAGGCTTCTAGTGTTAGAGTAAAGATAAATGAAGGCTAATCAAGGAAGGAGATATGAAAATGATTATAAAAGAAAAGAAAAAGGAACCAAATAGAGCCGAGCCAAGAAGCTGGCTGGAAACTAAGGAGACAAGGTTGACCAGTGTGACAGCCGAGCCGTCATAATAGTGAATGAAAACTTCTCCGACCAATTCCAAAAGCCCTCGTTTCGCTGACTCTGCAGGTACTAATCATTACACCAACCCCCCCTCAAACCAATTGCTCCAGCCAATCTCCTTCTCCTTCCCCACACTTACTTTTACTTTTCTTCCCATCTTCTCCCCTTCCGTTAGTCTCCGTTTCAAAATTTTTTAATTCCTTTATTTAAATGAATTTGTATATTAAATTAAAATATTTAACTACTAAATTATAATAAGAATTATAACGTTCTGTTCTTAATAATGAAATCTATTAAAAATTGTAATTAAAAAGAGAAAACTAACGACGATAAAAATAAAAATGATACAAAGAGTTGGGGGGACGGGTGAGGTATGCGTCCGTGAAGCACAGAATCTGTATAAGACCCAGTGATTGTCTGTCCGCCACGTGAACTCTACCTTACCAAGATCACTCCACGTGTCGAGTTAACGTCGACTTTAGTGTCACACTAGGTCAGCAATTCCAGGGCTAGATTACCGAAGCCAGTCTTAAATGTCTATTGTACCCTTGAGTTTGAGCGCTGAACGTCACACCACACAAGCACAGGAATGTCTTTCCACCAATAGCTTAACTAACGAGAAGGTAAGGTAGAAATGACTCTGTGAAAAGTCGACGGGATGTAGGAAGAGCTACGCGTGGCTTTGATTTCAGAACTTCTGTGTTGGTCTCCTGATCGTCCCAGGTACGGTTGGATTTGCTAGCTTCATGAACCGGGATACGGTTCTCTAATGCACGTCATAATTGCACCCCTCCACAGCTCCACCCATCTTGCTTCTCTAGTTCTCTGACCCAACAGAGACCATAAGACTTCAATGACACCGTCATATCGATTGACCGAAATGCCCTTACAGAAATACCGTAGCTCCTTCCAATTCTCTGTCCTGACCAGGAATAATTAATATAGTCACATACCTTTTCAGAAATTAAGTGTAACAAACGGGGGCAAAATGGTAAAACCGTTGAAAACGGAAAAGCGTGCAACAGAAGCGAAACGCGAGCCGAGTGAACAAAATAAAAGGCGTTTTGGCCGGCGAGGGCGTTTGGTTGAACTACTTAACAACCACCACTTTTCTTCACACTACACCTCTATTCATTGTTACTTAACTCATTTTCCCGTAATATTTGATAATAAAAAAAGTCACTATATTCTTTTCCCGTTTTTTGTTTTGCATTATAAAACTATAAATCATCCTCGTTTAACTCTTTTTCGGTTTTCTAAGTCGTCCGCTTACTTTTCTATTTCTCTTTTTTCTCTCTCTTCTCTCTTGACTTTCTCTCTCTACCTTCCACCGGAAAACTCCCACCCTTTGCCGGAAACCGTTCATAGTTCCGGCGACTGACCTCCTTGTCCCGTCTGAAAACTCCTCATTTTCTTCGAATTGAGGCTCCGTCGATTTCTTCGGCTCCGTTTTCGTAACCCGGCTCGAGGACGATTTCGGATCTCCCCTTTCGGCAGTTTCTTTTCATGTTTCGGGCGTTTTCCGAGAATGTGGGCTGCTTGGTTCCTGTGTAATGCATTGCTTTGAAGTTTTGCTGGAGAAGATCGTGACCTAGGGTTCGGATTTCGGGTTCCGGATCTTTTGGGTTCGGGTTTTGTTCCTAACGCTTTGTGGAAAATCGCAGACGTATAGAAAGCATTTACGGGATGAAATGGTGAGCAGACCGTCTGTGCGCATACATGTGCATGTGGGTTGAATGTTTTGTGTATTTTGTTATTTCCTTATCTTTAAAAAATATTGTAACCACTTTTGGATTATTTTGTTGAATGATTACAGATTTTGTTTTCGTGTTCAGATCTTAGACATTGTTTTGTATGCGAAGGCTTGTGCTATTTGTGGAACTATTACCTAGTTCTCGCATTTCTCTTTCGAGAAATTCGTTTTAATTAGTTTCTTTTTCTACTTCTGGTTATTTTACCGGTGAAATTTCCTGTTGCACGGTCTATAAAGAGCTACGTCGTTCTTTTTATTTTCCTTTTGTCTTTTTATAGGCATTCGTGTTTTAATTTGGTGAAGAAGTTTCACGAAATCGTAGTTTCCCTTGTGTTGCATTCCATGCGAAGATGAGGCTATGATAATCGATTTTATTTTTCATTTTAGTTAATTTAGTTTTATTGGAGGCAGTAAAACTCAGCGCCGATGTTCCTTGAATTTTAGAGGCTGATCATTATGTTCTTTTCATGTTGTGGATACTGGATAAGATTCAGTCGGTGTTGAAAAATCATCGTCGTAAACTCTAGATGGTTGAAATGGTCACGGACCCAGTTGGGTCAAATTCTATTTTTTGTGTTTGAAATACATGCATAGATTTTGTGATTCTTTGACTCTCAATTAAACTTTGGGGTCCAGTAAACACTCTTTTCTGGACTTGGTTATGGTGATAGGATTAACCCATGTGGTCATATCTGATTGACTTGGTAAAAGATTACTGCTGGTACAGATGTCTAAACGAATATTGGTCCTCTGTTTGATGACCCAGGCGGTGGGTGATTGGATTGAGGGCCTACTCTATGGGATCAGTCAAAAGTTAATGTAGTTTTCAAATTTTAGGTCTGAGCGGTCTTATAAACCTTTTTCTATTCCTATTCCTATTCCTATGGCTGCGTGTAGGTGTCTCGTACATAATACGGTCATCGATTCTAACCCACCGTGGATTATTTAGAAATTGAAATTCATGTGTCTGGAAGCTCTTATTTAAATAAACACAGCAGAACTAAAAATTTCGGGCTATTAACTTCCATGACGTTATATGTTTCATGGCTTGCAACTCTGCCCTGTTTTGGTATTTTGACTGGAGCGTTTTGAGTACATATGTTCTATCTTTCCCTCGTTCAATCTGTGTAGCTGAGCCTTTTCTATAAGATCTTGAAATCTGAGTTGTGAAATGACTCAAATGTGGACATACATGCATTAGAAACATGATGTGCAGATGCGTTGGCAAATGTTTGCCTACTGGAAATCTTGCTGGAAGATAGTTGCCATCTTTTACCTTTTAGTAATGTTAATCAACTGGTGGCTTGCAGTATAATATAATCTGATAGTCATTTTCCTGACTAGATTTTACTAATCAGTCAATTATTTTACATGGGGGATAACTGAATAATTTTCTACTTAGTTTGTGCTTTGAACCTGCTTTTGTATCTACAGTTCATTCATGATCAAAATATGTTATATGACTATGGTCTTAACCAGGTGGAAGGAAGAGTTTGTTTGTCCAGAGAGGCAAGAAATGGTTTGGAATATTTGAAACATAGGAGGCTTGAACGATTGAAATCAGAGTGTATGTCAGAGGTGGCAAACACTACTAACGTGATGAGTAGAAGTGGAGGGGATGCTTTAAGGACTGCAGCATCATGTGGTGTTAGGCTACAAGGTACTACTGATTCATTTTATCGATCAAGTAGTGCCTCAAGAGGGAAGGATGCCATTTCGAAGTGGAAGGGGGATAAATTCAATATAAGTGATTTGGAATGGACTGAGAAAGTTCCAGATTGCCCTATATACCAACCAACAAAGGAAGAGTTTGAGGATCCATTAGTATTCTTACAAAAAATAGCACCAGAAGCCTCAAAATATGGTAATGCTTCTTCTATGTGTTGAACATTTCATATAACATAAAATTATGCCAGCGATAACTTTGCAGTTGCAAGTATTCTTCCAAAATGAAGCAATTGTAACCTACTATCACTGATTTTGATTCCAAAGGCATATGCAAAATTGTCTCTCCCCTGAGTGCTTCTGTTCCTGCCGGGGTTGTATTGATGAAGGAGAAAGCAGGATTTAAGTTCACAACCAGAGTGCAACCTCTTCGTCTTGCTGAATGGGATACTGATGACAGAGCTACATTTTTCATGAGTGGAAGGTTAGTGTTCTTATACAGTGAACTGCCTCTTTATAATATAATGTTCTATCTGCTTTATAATTGGAGCATATCTTTTCAGAACTTATACATTTCGTGATTTCGAGAAAATGGCAAACAAAGTTTTCGCTCGTAGATATTGTAGTGCCAGTTGTCTTCCTGCAACATACTTGGAAAAAGAGTTTTGGCATGAAATTGCTTGTGGAAAGACAGAAACAGTTGAATATGCATGTGATGTTGATGGTAGTGCGTTTTCATCTTCTCCCAGTGATCCACTTGGAAATAGCAAATGGAACTTAAAGGTCTTGGCTTGCTCCTGCTTTTCTAATTTCAAAATTTCATTCTGATACAGGTTTCTTATGTAATTCCAATTGTGTAACATGATGGAATGGTGGAAACCTTTTAGGAAAGAGTGAAACTGCATGGTGTGTGATAATGGGAATTGGTTTATTTTTCTATGGGTTTATGTCGGTGCATTTAGAATCCCTTGGAAGATGACCGATTGACCATTTGAGATGAGAGATGCTTTCATGTGAAATTATAAATGGCATAGCAAAGTAATGAGATATTGGGAGAGGTTGGAAGAATGTGCCAGGGGATGGGGTTTGGGCATCCCATTATTTAATACCTCAATATTTATCAAAACCATGTGCTGCAGAAAGATTTTTTGTGTGGTCCAAGTTGTGCCTTGTTGAGCTAGGTTAGGGGGATTTGTTGCTAAGGGGCACAACTTGTTCTGGTGGGTATGTTGCTGGCACGTGCTGGAATCCTGGGGGGGTTGCATTGTGGACTGGAGATGTTTTCCCCTGTAAGGGACTACAGGAAGTGAAAATCTTAGTAAATTGTTTCTATGTTATGGTTGCCCCCTTATTATAATCCAATTTCTATTTCTTCATTTAAGATGTCTCTCTTGTTCTCTGTTTTCATCTTATTCATTTCACTTCCCTGGGCATAGATTGAACTTTTTACAATTAATAAATTCTTATGAACAAAGGGAAGTTTATTCTTTTGAGTCTAATTTTCTGTTTAATGTTCAGAATGCTGCACATAAATTAACTAGCAATTTGATCTCTCTTTGTGATTTCAGAAACTTTCTCAGCTGCCAAATTCCATTCTACGGCTTCTTGAAACAGCTATTCCGGTAACTAGAAAACAAAATATTTCTTTCATAATAGCTTTTCTTCTCATTATCGATCCTCTTTGACTTCCATGCAATTCTTTCAGGGAGTAACTGATCCCATGCTTTACATTGGAATGCTGTTCAGTTTGTTTGCTTGGCATGTTGAGGATCACTATTTATATAGGTCTGTCTTATGTTGTCTCATTGATCGTGTAAGATTGTGAAAAACTATGATTCAAAATGTTATGGTTCACATACTTCTTTTGTGCAGTATCAATTACCATCACTGCGGAGCATCAAAAACATGGTATGGAGTTCCTGGTCATGCGGCTTTAAAATTTGAAAAGGTTGTCAGGGAACATGTATATAATCATGATATTTTGCCAACTGATGGAGAAGATGGAGCGTTCGATATTCTTTTGGGAAAGACGACTTTGTTTCCTCCAAATGTTCTATTAGAACATGATATTCCAGTCTACAAAGCTGTGCAAAAACCTGGAGAATTCATAATATCCTTCCCTAGAGCGTATCATGCTGGATTTAGCCATGGTATGTTGTTTTAGGTGCTAAACAATCAAATGCTTATAGAATAAAAGCTAAACTGGAAGAAAATTGCAAAATATTATCCTTTTGCTTTTAGAACCTAGAAGCACAATAATCACGCTTATTGTTTATGAATCCCTAGGTTTCAATTGTGGCGAGGCTGTGAACTTTGCTATTGGTGATTGGTTTCCTCTGGGAGCTGTAGCTAGTCAACGTTATGCTCTTCTCAATAGGATTCCTCTACTTCCTCACGAAGAACTTCTCTGCAAAGAAGCTATATTCCTAAATACTAGTCTGGAACTTGAAGATTTAGACTATTCATCTGCAGATTTGGTCTCTCATCATTCCATCAAGGTTGCTTTTGTGAAATTGATGCGTTTCCAGCATCTTGCACGCTGGCTTCTTATGAAATCCAGGGCATGCACTGGCCTTACGTCAAATCCCTATGGCACTATTCTTTGCACCTTATGCAAAAGGGACTGTTATGTGGCTTTCATTAATTGCAATTGTTATCTGCATCCAGTGTGCCTTCGCCATGGTATTGTTTGTTATATTCCTTCTATAGACAGCATATTGATTATAATGTGGTTCGCCATGGTATTGTTTGTTATATTCCTTCTATAGACAGCATATTGATTATAATGTGGTTCATCTTCTTGATTCCTTATGATGATACCTTGTTTTACTATCCAGATGTTAATTCACTTGACTTCTCATGTGGGAGGAATCATACACTTTTTTTGAGAGATGATATTTGGGAAATGGAAGCTGCAGCTAGGAAGTTTGAAATGGAAAATGAAATTTCTGAGGAAATACGAAGGCAAGCAAAAAGTGGTGATCAGTTGTATTTATATCCATCATCAAATACCTTTCAGAGTGTTCTAGATGGATACTCCCCTTATTGTGACATCAACTTTGAGTTTACTGCTCAGATTGCTGCCACAACTCAATATGGCATGCAAGAGCTTAGCCATTCTACATGCACAGATGGCATTGAAAATCTTAGACCTGAAATTTCAGAGCCTTCTGCTTCTTCTGCTGCATCTTCTCTGTGCTTCTGTGGAGATACAGTTGAAAGCTTTTCAGCAGGCAACAATGTAAGATTGAGCTTTGTTATTTTCAATTATGATTTTACCTTTCTTGTCCTCCTGGAATATATGTTCTACTTCAATAACATATTGAAAAAAAAAACAGTTTCTGATCTTGCAGTTAATTAAGAATTTCTATTCTTTTGTTTGCTGGTTATATCTTTGGCAGGTGAAGAGACAGACAGACTTTAGTGTAGGGAATTTTGGTTGTAAAAGGTTTTCAGGAGTGACAGACAGCAAAAAGGACTCGACAATTTTGTCTGTATCACATGAAGCGGATCCAAGTACCCAGCAAGCTGATGTTGCTGGATTGGATGTTAGACCCTTTGTAGATCAGCAAAGTGATGATTCTGATTCAGAGATATTTCGGGTTAAGCGACGGCCTTCTGTGAAAGTGGAAAGGAGAGTGGTGAATTATGTATCTTCAAAGCCTAGGGAACACATGGTAAGGCTTAGTACAATGAATTCCATTCTGTGCATTAACTCTTTTTATTGGGATTTTACTTGTAATTCACTGTCCATATGAGACTTCCTTCTTGAAAAGAACATCTCGTTGCTTCGTGAAATTTGGATATCTGTTTCCTTTTTCCTGATAATCCTGAAAATGAACCCAAGACATTTTCAATCTAAAACCACTTGGAGAAGTTGGTAATGCTGGGAACTTCTTTCTTCTATTCTCTTTCTAATCAGTTGTGTTTGTACAACATTTTAAGGGGTCTTATGGATGCTATATCTTACCGTTTTATGGGGGACAAGCGTCGTGTTTATCTGGCTTCAAACAATTATAACATCGAAAGAAGTTCTGGTACCAGTAAGAAGGAGAAATGCTGTTCACCTTTGTTGAGCAAATGCTCTGAAAGAGAGCATTTTCTCTTTACAAGAACTGTTTCATTCAATAATCACTTTACTACTGTCAGTATAGTTGCATTTACAGCTTTGTTTAATTTGTCTCACCGGATAAAGCAGTTACTGTTTGGATCATCAATATGACGATCTGGAGCATAAAATTGTATTTTTATGACAGTTTACTATTTCATAAGTTGAAAGTGGTCTTTTGGATTCAATGATGGTATGTTTGCATAGATAAAGACATTTTGTTCACCAATTTTTACTTGGCCGAAAACGTCTCAAAACCCAAAGTCAAGGTTCAAAGTAGGCGTATAGTTTTTGTTGGAAGCGTACAGATTTTTATTATCTGCAATCTATAATCATGTTAAAATGGTGAGCTCGTGCTAATCCTTTATTTTTTCCCTATTTAGCATGCGTAGCATGAACTGTACTGTAAGCTTGAACTGCAATATCTCTTTAGCATCCTGATACACACTAAACTCTTAAATCTTCTTCAAGTGTTGAGAACTTGAGATCCAGTCATTTGTTATAATGTGGTTGAAAGCAGTTTTCTTGAAGTAAAGATGTCATGCATAATAAATTTGTTGGAGCCATGGAAACACAGAAGGGGTGTAGTTGTTGATGGTTGTCTAACTTGATTGATCTCTAGAATTCTGCTTCAATCTGTGAAGGAAAAGTTGCTTTCGGTTGCCAGCCTTACTTCTTTTACGTTCTTTAACTTGAATATTTTTCAATTTACTGATTTTAAATTACACCTTGTTTCATTTTGTTACACAGGGACTTAAACGGTTGAAGAAGCTTCAACTTGACGGAAGGTGTGGCCAAACTTTGCCATCAGAATTCTGCAGGAATGATGAGTCAAATTGCGCGCTTACATCCACTTCAGACCATAAAGAAGCTGCAGATAGTAGTTTCAGGGACAGGTTTCCCAAGGGAAGTACAAATCCCATCTCTATTAAGATAAAAAGGTTGACCGATGAGGGCAAACTGAATAGACAGCGAGAACGGAGAACGGATAACTTCCACCATGAATTGGGAAGGACTGTGAGGGAGCCACCTCCTATAGAGATTGGACCAAAACGCCTTAAAGTCAAAGGTCCTTCACTGGAGAGAGCAGGTTAGATTAACTGACAAGTAGACCCGTGGTCCCAGTATTTGGAGGATAATTTAGAGCCAACTCTTTTCTCTAATGGGGTTCTAACAAGTAACAATACGGACTGAATGTCCAAAAGATTGATTTGGGGAGCAGCAGCAGATAACCAAGTTTAGGTCAAATTTTTATTCTTTGGGCAGGCTTCGAATTGAGGCACTGCCCTTGGGCAGGAGAAAGGCTGAAAATAGAAAATTTGGTTAGAGTAACTTTTTGTAAATTTGTTTTCTTACTCAAGGACAAGTTTGCTGCTTCCTGTTAGGTTCTTTATTCTTTTCGTAGCTAATGGGGACTACTCGAATAAATTAGAGAGATGCCTTTTCTCTCCTTGCAGCTATTACATATGATTTAATTTTTGAGGTTGAATACTTATTTTTCTGTGGGGTATCGGATATAAAGAGCAACCCTTTTTAAAAAGCCCTTTTCTACCCGCCATCTATGTTTGTTTGCACTTCTCAATCTGATAATTGATGGTATTAATGAGCCCCAAAAAACATTGAACTTTCCCTCGCGTGTTGGCAAAACATTATGATCCAACTACCATTTCTTTTCTTTTCGCAGCATGTGCTTTGGCAAGTGTTCTCGGTCGATTTCTAAAGTGTTGCACTGTGAAATACGACTTCATTACTTCATCCAATTAATCTCAAGAGAAAATGGGGAAAGAAGGAAACCTATGTTATGCACATAAGGCTGTTGTTCTGCATAATTCACAAAAATAATAAATTAGCCATAGATTATTCCTCCTCAAATCACAATAATTGCATATTTCTTTTTGAAGAAGGTACGAAAATTGGTAATGTCTCTACATTTCTATACAAGATCTGGTCAGAATTTTGGTGTCTAGCTCAAATCAGGACAACTATTTAATGTTCAAACATATCTCTGACAAAGGTGTTCAATTAATTGCGTAAGTCCTTTATGTCTCAAGACTGGTTGAAACAATTTAGGCATCAAGTTGTTACATCTCACATGACTTGCTTCGTTCCATTGTGGTTTCGGCTATCTATGCTGGTCAACCTTTAATGAGCCTAATTTGGTGAGAACGAAATCAGTCGCATCAAATCAGGGTTTCGTTGTCTGTTAAAATTTATCAATTTCTGGAATGGATGACTAATTGATATATTTCACTAAAAAAAATTGTACCTTGTGCACTGAGGCCTTCTGAAGGCTTCGGTTTGAGCCTCACAGTCGACTAAGAATATCCACATATAAGTCTGATGTATCTAACACAGGCAAATTAGAAATTATAGAATAGTTTAAGAAAATTTGGACATCTTATGTAATGTGTACTTAACGTTGCTTCTTAACCATTTAAGAAGACATCCTAATATTCCAAATACTAGTTTTCAATTGTTATAACTGAAAGAAGAGCTTTATTGTTGCCATCCTATTAATGGGATATAATCTTTCTATGTAATCAATACCCTGAATATATATACATATATAAAAATATATATCCTTTGTTTATTTACTCTATATTTCTTATTACCATATAATCATCTAAAGTGAAAAGAATTTTATAACTATAAATTGAAATATGAATACAGTCTCATATATTGACATGAATGGGTCAAAATAAGAATTAATCACCAAAAAAAATCAAATGAAAAGATAGCAAACCACACTATGATTATTACAATGCATATTGAATTAATTAAATATTAAATTATAAATGAAAAGAGACGAAGATTTACGAACAAAATGAAAAGACTTGAAAGGTAAAGATCATGAGTTTATTGTTGTGTGTCCAGGCCCATTTAATGGATGCTCACTTAACTAATTCTATTCAATCTATACATTAGAGATCTTAGCTGTCTCATTGGATAAAAAAGAATGAAGTTCAGGTAGATTTGAGGCATAAATCAAAGATTGAAAGTTGTTTCTAGAAGAAATACCCATGTCTAGAAGTCACGTGCCTATGTCAATGGTAGACACGGTTTTGTGTCTGACCATGTAAGCTTCTTTAACCATGAAGAAGTTGAAATTAAGTTGACCATGTAACTCTCTATGATCGTATATCTCCGCGATGTTGAGTTTTGAAGCTTAATGGTCAAACACATTCATTGTATACAACCTTGTAAATGATTATGTATGTTATAAAACTTATCCTTTTTAAAGATTTAAAGATAAGTTTGAAGAGAGAAAAAGTTATACGAGATAGAAACACTTAACAAAAGATGAATTTTAGAGTTCAAATAACTTTGTTTGACTATAGTTTTATTAGCATTTGATATCTAGGATTAGTTAGGAGTAGTTTTGGTATAAATATATCAATTTGTACTCAATCCTAGTGTGTGAGAACCATGAGCTGAAAAAGTGAGAGTGCTTTATAGAGTTTAAAAGATAGGTTCTGTTGTAGTTGTAGTTGTCTTGTGAGAGAGTGATTAGCTCGAAATCTTTGTCAATTGTATCTTGCTATTTTTATTTAGTGCATTTATTTTTAAGTTGTCACATGATTTTTACCTCTACATTGAAGGGGTTTTCTCATTAAATCCTATGCTCAATTTAGCTTTCAGTCATCTTGATTGGTTGAGTGGTTTGTCTTTAATTGGGTGAATTTATTGATCTTGCCGGCGTTGTTGCTTGAATCCCCTAATAAGTGGTATTAGAGCCTTAGGTATGGAGCGTAGCAATAGTTGTATGATGAAGTTAACGTAGACCAACTAGTCAAAATGGAGACTAATGATGGAAGGTCTCTTGCATTGCATGGATCTCTATGATCAAATCGATGTGGACAAAAGCATAAAAGATGATGTCTCGTCTATATCAGAGAAGATGATAGATAAAGAGTAGGAGAAGATGAAATGAAAGACCTAGGGAACTATTAGACAGTGAATAGATATCGGTATCTTTAATCAGATATCCCAATAGATGTA
Organism: Erythroxylum carthagenense; assembly: GCA_026413575.1. Classification (NCBI taxonomy): domain Eukaryota; kingdom Viridiplantae; phylum Streptophyta; class Magnoliopsida; order Malpighiales; family Erythroxylaceae; genus Erythroxylum; species Erythroxylum carthagenense. The sequence goes on from JANZLD010000001.1 coordinate 25,239,249, forward strand.
TGAAGTTAATGTGGACCAATTACTCAAAATGGAGACTAATGATGGAAGGTCTCTTACATTGCATGGATCTCTATGATCCAATCGATGTGGACAAAAGCGTAAAAGATGATGTCTCATCTAAATCAGAGAAGATGATAGATAAAGAGTAGGAGAAGCTGAAACGAAAGACCTAGGTAACTATTAAACAGTGGATTGATATCGGTATCTTTAATCAGACATCCTAATAGATGGATCCTTTCAAGCTGTGAAAGAAGTTAAAGGGTCTTTATGAGAGGAAACCCACTCATAACAAGGCCTCGTAGATTAAAAAGCTTATAAACCTAAAGTGGAAGACTGGAAGGTGGTGGAGTATCTCAGTGGTTTTGAGGATATCATCAATAAGTTGATTATTATGAAGATTATTTTCTACAATGAATTACAAGTATTTTTTCTTTTTAAGTTCTTTACTAGATAGTTAAGTGACTTTAGTTGTGATTATTAGCAACTTCGCACTAGATGGTGTGCTTTCTTTATATATGATCAAATAGAGCATGCTCAATAAAGAGATTAGGAGGAAGGAGATCGATGTCGACAATGTATAAGCTCTTATGGTAGAAAACAGAGAAAGAAGCATGAGTAGAGGTCCCAAAGTTAAGTTGAAGAGTAGGTCGAAGTCAAAAAATAGCAAGAAGACCAAAATATGCACTATTGCACTAAACTTGGTCACATAAAGAAGTTCTGCTACAAGTATAATAGAAACCAGAAGAAGCAAGAAATCTAGAAGGATGGTGATGACAACAACACTGCAGAAATGACATATGGAGACACTCACTAATTCACAAATCAATGATACTTCATCTTAGTAAGTGTCTACATATTATTCACTTAGATTTAGAGTGACTTATTGATAAAAGGGCACCTTATCATTGTGTTCCAAGGAGAGAGTATTTTACCAACTACAGAACTTGTGATTTTAGAGTGTGAAGATGGGTAATCAGAGCTTTACTAGCATCATTAACATGGGAGGCATCCAATTTCAAATCAACATTGGGTACATGTTGACCTTAAGAGGTATACGATATATTCCAAACTTATATCTTAATTTGACATATGTGAATATGCTTGACGAAAAGGGAAATTAGCACACTTGGTGATGGCAAGTGAGAGTTGTCTAAAGGAGCATTGACGGTTACTCATAATGAGTTATGATGCGTGAACTTTACCTTATACAAGAGAAGCTTGAAGGTATGTACTGGAGAATTACATGTTGTTCAAGAAAATACTTCACCGGATTTGTGGCACTAAAGAGTGGAACACTTTAGCAAGAAAGGGATCAAATTGCTAATTGGAAAATCACTTATCCTTGTAAAGACTACCATTTCGCTAAGTGTGCTCAGATGCAAAGCTTTCAAGCACTGTTAAAGGAACATAGAATGAAGCTAGATTCAAAGATTACTTTTTATGTATTGATTGGATATGGTGATGAAGAGTTTGGCTAGAGGCTCTGCAACTCAAAAAATTGAAAGATTGTTAGAAGTAGAGACTTAATTTTCAATGAGCATGAAATAAGTGCAGATCTCATCAGTAAAGACAAGATTAAATCCAGTAGTTCATCTTTCAGCAATGAAGATACACCCTTGTTCATACTTCTGTTAATTAGCCTATGAGTGAATAAGGCAAACATAAGCTATCACAAGAAGATAATAATCATATGCAACCTGATGGGGATCATTCATATGAGTCACATCCTCTGGATGTTAAAAAAGGGGTTCTTGAGTATCATGAGTAGGGGAAGCAACCTACTTAAGTGTTGAAAGATGGCCAAATTCGAAGGTTAATGAGAGAGAAGAAGCCTTTGAGAATATACCCTAAAATAGCAAGAAGACCAAAACATGCACTATTGCACCAAACTTGGTCACATAAAGAAGTTTTGCTACAAGTAGAAGAGAGACCAGAAGAAGCAAGAAAACTAGAAGGATGGTGATGAAAACAACACTACAGAATTGACTTATGTAGACACTCACTAATTGCACAATTCAATGATACTTCATCTTAGTAAGTGTCTACATACTATTAACTTAGATTTAGAGTGACTTATTGATACAAGGGCATCTTGTCATGGTGTTCCAAGGAGAGAGTATTTTACCAACTACAGGAGTGGTGATTTTAGAGTATGAAGATGGGTAATAAGAGCTTTACTAGCATCATTAACATAGGAGACATCCAAGTTCAAATCAACATTGGGTGCATGTTGACCTTAAAAGGTATCCGACATATTCCAAACTTATATCTTAATTTGACATCTGTGAATATGCTTGACTAAAACGGAAGCTAGCACGCTTGGTGATGGCAAGTGAGAGTTGTCTAAAGGAGTATGGACGGTTACTCATGATGAGTTGTGATGCGCGACCTTTACCTTATACAAGACAAGCTTGAAGGTATGTACGAGAGAATTACATGTTGTTCAAGAAAATACTTCACCAGATTTGTGGCATTAAAGAGTAGAACACTTTAGCAAGAAAGAGATCAAATTGCTAATTGGAAAATCACTTATCCTTATAAAGAATACGATTTTGCTAAGTGTGCTCAGATGCAAAACTTTCAAGCACTGTTAAAGGAACATAAATGAAGCTAGATTCAAATATTACTCCTTATGTATTGATTGGATATGGTGATGAAGAGTTTGGCTAGAGTTCTGTAACTCGAAAAATTGAAAGATTGTTAGAAGTAGAGACTTAATTTTCAATGAGCATGAGATAAGTGCAGATCTCATCAGTAAAGACAAGATTAAATCTAGTGGTTCATCTTTCAGCAATGAAGATACTACCCTTGTTCATACTTCTGTTAATTAGCCTATGAGTGAATAAGGCAAACATAAGCTATTGCAAGAAGATAATAATCATATGCATCCTGATGGGGATGATTCATATGAGTCACATCCTCTGGATGTTAAAAAAGGGGTTCTTGAGTATCATGAGTAGGGGAAGCAACCTACTTAA
>JANZLD010000001.1:25330355-25346971 GCA_026413575.1 Erythroxylum carthagenense
AAAAGATTTCTTAATCTTTATCATATGAAAGCATATATTGAACTAATATCCAAGATATATTAATTCAAGAATAAAAACACATAGTTGGATCACAATGAATCAATCAATCAAATTGTACTACATAAAAGATCAAATTATAGTATCAATCCTAACATAAGGTTTATCATACCCGGGCACTATAGAAACTTAGTTTGTGAATATAGAAAATGAAACAAATGTCAAAATTTTAAAAGAATAATTAAAAAAATCCTTGATATATATCACTTTTCTCTAATGAAATCGCCTTAATACTTTAATGAAAGGCTGCTCCCCATTTAATCTCTTGAAGTCATCTTCATGATTTCCTCATCCCAATTTTAGAATTGCAACTCCAACTCTAAATTTTGTCTCTAACTCTAACTATAATTGCCTCCCTCTCATTTCCTTTTCATAATTTTCTTTTACACTATAAAATTAGGGTTTTTGGAATATACACAGTTATTCATGCACTGTGAGTGATCATGTATCTAAAAAATCACCTTAAAATTATGAACTTACACCTTTGCAAGAGCTTACACAGTCGTGTATGTTACTTATATGAGTGTGTTTCTTCACACGGGCAAAAACAACATCTTCAAAGCTTTACAGGTTCACAATCACTTACGTAATCCTTTACACTGTCATGTATGTTGCTTACACAATTTTGTACAACTTTATAGGGGTGTATACCTTTAAAATAGCTTCAATTCTTTCATTTTTTGCCCTGATTTAACCCAACTTCTTCTCCTTTTGATTCATTAAAGCAGTTAAGACTAACACACCAGAAAAAAGTTATTACCAAAAATAACATAAAACTCTTAAATAATAAGCAAAACACACTAAATATGGACATAAAAGCATAGTCTATTAATTGTTTATCAACTCATCGGAAGTAACAGAGCCCATCTTTTTGTTCATCGAAACTAATTAGCATCATCAAAGTGCGAACCTATATAACTTACAAGTTGTTAGTGAATTGGACAATGCAATTGGACTCATCTATCAACTGTGATACAGAAATTAAATTACAATTCAAATACTGCCTAAAAGGATATTCTCATCTATCAACTATGATACAGAAATTTAAATTACAATTTAAGCGTTGCCTAAAAGGTCATTCTCAAGCTTTAGATAAATAATTCAAGTTATTAGTCATATGATTTAATGCCTTTTTGTTAATTATCCATGAATTTTTTTTATGCTTACCAGTCATCCTCTTACTTGTATTAGTCTCATGATAGTTCAACATATTAATTAAGGTTTGCCACTGTTCATCTCTCAGGCCAAGACCACTTTGTCATCTTTTGTAATAGACATCCCTAAGCCACCAACACCTCTTATCGAGATCTGAGCAGCATTAGCACACACTATTATACTTAGTTTACATCTAGCACTTGATCTAGTTCGTTGTTAATGTGGCAACCCTTTAACTTTGGCACTAGTTCTTTCTATGCCTCGAGGTCATTCATACCACTTTTCAGGATAGCTAATATGCTAAACATAATTTCCTACATCATGACTAACACAGTCACAAAGTATAAATCATTAACTTGACCTTTATCTCTTTATGTTCTTTTATCTTGGTGTTCATTTGAATCTCAAGTCCAATGACCTCCCCTCATTCTTCCTTTGCATGAGATATGGTCTTCATCCTCTCCTTCTAAATTAAGGCCAAGTAGAATATGTTTATCATTGGTAAGGGATAGACATCAAGTGAAGTGAACCGAATAGTCCTATAAAATGCATCATCCAACCCTATAAGGAATTGGTGCACTCTTTCTTCTTCCCAACGTTTTTATGACTGTGCTTCAACGTTACACTTACATCCTCTATAAGTGCATATCAAAATTTTCTCATAATTTTCTATCCCATCCCATAATGCCTTTATCCTTCCATAATATGCTACTATGTTCATACCCTGCTACTTATACTTAGCCAAATTAGATTTCAACTGTTGAATTTGAGGTCCATTAGAAACAAAAAATTGCTCCTTGATTTTTTATGAGAGATCATTTGCATTTTCCATATATGATATGGTTAAAAGCAAAGTTAGTTAACGGTGATTCAAATCTACAACACTAGTTTAAACTAAACCATCAACCATTCCACCAAATCAGAGGAACCTTCTTCTAGTTTGTTGATGGTTCCATCTACAAATCCCCCTTTTTTGGTGCCAACAATGAGGTCTACAAGGTACAAATCCATTCATCACAGTTCTCTCTTTGCAACTGCACTTGTGTGATCACATTCCTTGGGTTTTCATTCGAAGTCAAGCAATAAGGAGAAATTTTCTTTTTAACAGGATCATTATTTAGTAGTTCTTCATCACCTGCCATGGCTATTTCTAGATCTTTGGTCTTTAGGGTTAATTTCAAGTTCAGAAGTGTATATGAGTTTGATACCATAAAACGGTAAAATTTGTAAAGAATTTTCTATATTGTTCTCACTGCCCTAAAAGAAGGATATAGACACATGGGTGAATAAAATCTCCTACTCTTTAAACCATCTCCTAAAAATATTCCTAGAATATCTAATATCTATCAAAATATTTCATATCTATCAACAATAACAATAATAACAACAACTCTTAGTAATAATTTCGTTAACTCTTGAGGTCTAGGGATATCTATCAATCAAAGATACATAAAATATAGTTGCTATATTTACACATTTATATGCCTTGCTCAATAGAGACTTAACTATCAAAAAAAGATAAGAATTGTTTGCTTTGATATGATAAAATTAAAAAGTTTTGTTGTAATAAGAATTTATTCTCATCCTATAATAGAAGAGAACAAAATTACAAGTGTTTATATATTAGTTACTTCTATTAGTTACTAAACCTCCTTCAAAACTAGCTAAACTAAAGTGAGACTTACAACTCTTTACTAATAGTCATAACTACTCCTAGCTAAACTGAGACAATGAAATAGTATATTGAACTACTAACATAATAATTGTTAAGAGATAAAAGCACAACTCGTTAAAAGATCAATCAAAAAGCAACAACAACAAAGTTTTCAAATTTAATTAGAAAATATTAGTATGAGAATGAAACTTAACAAAGAAGCAAAGAATAAGATTTACATGAAACCCCTCTAATGTAGAGGAAAAATCATTAACTAAACTGACAAGAAAATCCACTAATCTCAAATAAGGATATACAAATTTTAATATCTCACCCCACAACTACAAGATGTCTCACAAAGCTTTACGATTAAAACCTAATTGATATGTCAATCAATATACTCTTAAACCAATCCTAAAAAATAATATAAAAAAAAGATGAGAATCTTATACTATTTGCTCTCTCTTTGTTTATGTTCACATTTTGGTGTTTTGAACACCACTTTATGCTCCAACCTTTGTCTTTTCCTCTTTTATATCATGAAATAAGTTTTCTTCATTATACACAATCATATACATGATTGTGTAAATGATGATGTCTCTTCCAACGTCTCCTAACTATCTGGTAGTGAGCTAAATAGGAACAAGGCTTGAAGCTCATCATCAAGAATGATATTCATTGTTCTAAGCTTGTTGATTATATCCTAGAAATCAATCAGATGCTCCAACATAAATTTTTTATATTTCAACTTCAAGTTTACAAGTCTTTTAATCAGAGAGACCTTGTTGTGGGTAGTCTTCCTTTCATAGAACCCTAGCTTTTTTTCATAGCTCAAAGAGATCTGTTTCTTGATATATATGGTTGAATATACTGATATCAATCCATTGTTGAATCAAGCCCAGAGTTTTTCGCTTCATCTTCTCCCAATCTTTATATGACTTCTTCTCATATTTTAAAGGAACATCATCCTTCACAGCTTTGTCCACATCAATAAAATCGAAAAGTTCCTTGCAATACAGAAGGTCCTTCATCACGGTCATTTAAGTTAAGTAGTTTGTTAATGTCAACTTGACTATAGTGCTATTTCCAACTTCCATCATGATGGCTTTGATACCAAGGTTGAAAATTCACAAGTGGAGTAATACCACATAAAAAAGAAACATAAAGATGGAGTGAGTTATATACAAAGATAAGACTCATAACTCATTGTCTTAAGGTTTTGTGTTAAATTATGATATCTTGATTATATGTGGGCTCACTTAGATCTGGTCCAATTTCTTTCAAAGTCCCCGTTAAAACCCTTTATTAGTATCAAAGCTAAGTTGCGAAGTCCGATGACTAAAGATTCATAGATTTTGGTCAGATGATGAATGATTCATGGAGTAACCCAAATGACTTCACATGAGCTATAGGTTGAAGGAGAGCTAGTCTTATATGGATGGATCAACTTGTAAGGGGGAGATGTTAGAAATTTACAAGTAGAATAATCTCACATCGGAAAGAGACATAAGGGTAAAGTATGTTATATGCAAAGATAAGAATTGTAACATATTGCTTTAAAATTTGGGTTAAGATATGATATCCTGATTGTATATGGCTCACTTGCTCTGGTCTAATTTTCTCAGGCCTCCTCAAAACTCTTCAATTATATGGTGTTTTAAATCTTAAGGGAGACCTCCTCACTTATCTAAAATAAGGATCAATGATTCTCTCATCATAATAAACTATTTAACTGTCATTTTTGTAAATATTCAAGCTTTCTTTTAATGCCTCTCAAACTACTTTAATTACAACGAGATAGAAGATTAGACAAAAATGTTCTAAAAACAACGCTGTCTATAATGGTTTAGTTGTAAAAGACAAAATTTTATATGAGAAGGCCTTTACTTGTTTCCATTTATGGCTTCACTGAGCCACACAATTCTGACAGAGCATAAAATAACTCTTCGTCCCAACTAAGCCATACACGGTTGGCCCAAATGTTTTTGAAGTATCAATCTAAAGATCCATATTTGATGGGCTAATTCAAGAGCATTCTCTTGAGTTACATGGTTTTAAATTATGGTTGCATTAGAAATTGTTATTGTGACTTTTGACAATTATGCTAGTATTTTCCTATAATTGAGTTTGCTTAATTTATAATTATTGCAATCACCCTCAAGTTTACAATTTAAAATCTTGTGCCTTTCATATTAACTAGATACCAACTCAAGTATAGAAATAAAATATAGTCGCTTCAAGGCTTCAATGGTTTGGGAAGAGGGTAAGACCCAAAAGCAAGTGAATATTTGTTGAAGTACTTGTATGGATTGGCCTACCATAAGTGTTACTCTTCTAGGACAGGAGATTGGGCTTTTGGGTTTGCAAACGTAAGTAGTTCCAACAGCCATCGCCTAAAATTACTTCTTACCAATTCCTGGTGGAAGTGTCAATTTTGAAGGGACAATTACTGAACAGGCAAATGGTGGTCCACAAAAGACATGTCTCAACAGGTGACCTAATCAGGATTCTTCTCCTTGTTGTCTCCCACCACAGAAAACATGTTTCACTGTATGTCACGTCACGCCATCACCACTACATTAAAAGCTAGTAATTATGAATGAATCATTCATCTCTGACTTCCCGATAAAAAAAGATATATAAAGAAAAACTCTTGAGTCGGTTTCAGATTTCTGGGGAACCTCAAGCAAAGTTTTTCTCTGACAACCTCATCAACACCACCCTTAGGTTCTTGGAATTTTATGGAAATGCCACAAAATTTCAGTCTTTGTTGTTTAGATCCACTTCCTCAAATCGGTTACCTTAATATAATCGTTAACAAAAATTAGCAAAAGTAATGAAACCTTTCCATTTTTCTCGCTGAGATCCATGCAACAAAATGGGAAATGAAAAGTACAGTCAACTTGTTGGATAATGAGTCCTTAATTTCCATTAGATCATTTCAAAACTCGAGATAACAAATGTACAATCATACTATCTTATACCAATAATGTTAGCTGAAATAAATTTGTTTGTCCTCTTCTTTTATTCCATTCAGAGTATATCATGTGAATATATTTTCATGCAGAATATTCTTGAATGCCGGCATGAATGTCCATCTATTATGTTCAGTATTGTCTATTACTTCCAGCAGTCCCTTTTGCCCCTGTTCTTTTTCTTTCTCCAGGCAGGGTTTATAAACCCATTTACAATGGGCTTAAACCTTTGAAAGTGCCTTTTTTTCCCTTTAGGCTTGAATTCTACAACTAGCAACGTATTTAGGTCCTTACAGGAATTTCATTCACATCTAACACTGCGATAACATGAAATCCAACATTTATGATTGTCCGATTCGTTTGATATACGTTCATAATGTAATACAGAAAAGGCAGTGATACAGGTATGATGTTTACTAATCAGCATCTTTTAAGTTTAGTTTAGTCATGCAATTCTTAGCTTTAAAATATGGTAGCACAGACAACCCATCGTACATTCATTAGGGCAGTTCTGGTTCTGTGAAAGTGAAGTGGCATCGAAATTTAGAGTAAATAAAATATAAAGTTCCCCCGCCTTGAATGCCGGGCAGACGAAGACAGGACTGAATAAACAAGGGGCAGGACTGGGAGGAACGGTCTCTATCAACCACACGCTGCCCGTGCTGCCCGCAAGAAAGAAACAGATAAATTATGTAAAAGAAAACAAAAAAAGAGGGAAAGGGGATGTGAAAGGACAAAGCTGCCATCACTACCACTGCTACACTACACTGACAGTACTGTCAGCGAGGCGTTCAATCATAAAGCAATGGATTGCATAATGATTTCTCTCTCTCTCTCCTCTCCTCTCCTCTCCTCTCCTCTCCTCTCCCCAGGCCCTGACTCGGTCTTTGACCGTATCCATTGCTTTAACTTTGACATGTCAACATCTCTATGACACGTGTGCCGAGTAAAAAGGACCAATTTCCTATTTACCTGTGAGTGAATGATGGATTCATATGCTGTTTGTTGGAGAGTATAGTTTTTAAGTGTTTTTGTGGTCAATTTGTAACTTAAATTCTTTTCTCTACTATTACTCTTGTCCTTGTGCTCTTAAACTTTCTGTAAGAAATTTGTAAGAGAGAAAGAGAATGATTTCTATTCTGTCTCCCGCGAGAATCTCGCCTTACCATACGCCTCTCTATGTTTCAACAACTTTAGAATATTTTTATATGTGCTGTCTCTCAAGTGAACACTCGTCCATATTTATGAGTCCAGATCTCTTGTTTAATATTATCTTATCTTATTGTATTCAATGAATCTCAGCTATTTATTTATGTGAATCTCATGTAAGTTCCATATGATCACCACGTAGATCTTGAAAAAAATGACTGAAATTTCATAAGACAGAGTAATATTGGACAAAAGATCTTGAGTGTATATTTATATACTAGTTTTTTCGCTTTCCAACCAAGTCAACTTTTGGGTATACAAGATTTTTCGTAGAATTAAAATATAAGCAGTCTTTTTTATTTTTATAAGAAGATTATTTCTGTAATTTTAAATATGTGATTTTATGATCACCAAACACAGTTGAATTCGTATACTTGATAAGTTTTTACCTAGAGACGTGCGTTTTTTACATCTTCACAACTTAGTGAAAGTTGTCGTTTGTCTGAAAACGAACAAGGATCAATCACCAGAACATAGAAAAGTCGCAGTCTAGCAAAGTTGCAATTAAAAGGAAAGCCCTAGCAGCCACAACACAGTCTTAATTGTCACATATAAGCAAGTAATTCGGAAAGAACATGTGTAATAAAAGGAAATGTGTACTTTCTCTAATAGAAAAGGAAGCTCTATTCTTGTATTTGAAACTTCCTACCTATCTTTAAACTTGATTAAAATGTGAATAGGTCCTTCCAGGGAAAAAAAAAAAGTCAAAAGAAAAAGATCTGATCAATTCCCCAGCTTGAACTATTTCTGTTGCGCTACTCTGGTTAATGGTCAAAAAAAAAAAAAAGTGCGATGTTTTCTTTCTCCATGCATCGATAACCAAACTAACAAACCAAGCACATGTCACCTACATTGCTCACTTTTGTCTTTCAACCGTGACTCAGATGATCAGTGCCTTTGCGTCTTGTAGAATAAGTTTTCCCTAGTTCGTGAAAATACGGTCTATTCCTGACCAAACCTATAAAGTGGTTTCAGCATATACCAATGCTCACGTACATTAAGAATACCCTTTCAAGCATTAGGAAGATAACTTGGAGGCTAATATTTAAGTGGAATATATCCCTAGATGTGCTATCTCACATTTATACAGAAATGTGCTAGATTTGAAGCGTTCGACTCAATTTCAGGAGTAGAGAACGGGCCACTGTTTGCTCTTTTTCTTGACTTGTCAGCTTTGATGATGCATTTTACCTGTAAATTTCTTGTGCCAGGGGAAATAATTGTCTATATTAAGGTCTCCACGGAAGGTGCTCCAAGGGCACAAGCGTGCCCTAGCTACTAAGTACTCACACAGAACAACAAACAAAATTTCGTTTTGGCTATGGCCATTCCATGCTGAAAACCCCAAAAAGCAAAAGAAAAGAAAAACGTGTGTGTGTCATCAGGATGCACGATTATCGTCGATTTGCAGTTGGAAGTGAAAAAATGTGACAATATAAGATCACCAAATGCATCACAACTGTATCTACCAGTAGAAACAATCGTCCTGATCTGCTTGCATAGGTGCTCTGACATTATATGTACAAAATGGTATGTTTGGCGAATCGTACCAAACACAAATTAGCTATGAAACTTTATGATCAATTTCTCTGAAATCGTTAAATTACTCTTCAAACTAGAAGCTGACAAGATCCATTCATGGCACTATAAGTAACACAATCATGCTCTGTAGCATAAGATGTTATATATGCAGTTTAATCGCTGTTCAGCTTCCACAAACGAAAACAAGCAAGACTATCCAGAAAAAGGAAAAGGAGTTGGGAGGACGATGCTACGGTAAGTAAAAGATGCAGTAAATTCTACATGGAAAAGCTCCAACTTGCAGGTTTCAAGAAGAAGGCCTAGGAATTGCAGAGCAGAGAGAATTGAATAATTTGCATAAATAAACATACAAACAACGCAATGGCATCGTAGCTGCTGTCACATTTATGACTTAAATGGGGTCCATCGTCACGACTTTTTTCATGCAAAAAGTTCCTCGAGCTACTCAAAACACTGCAAAGCTTAATTTATGAAACCAGCTCAGAAGTTTAACTTCACTTACAAAATGGAAAAAGAAATTACAAAAAGGGAATTAATTATTAGCCATCTATCACTCCTTACTTGTCACCATCCTTCTCCGGGAGGCAACATCTGATGGCTGGCAGACCTGAATGATGTCCCGAATCGATAAGACCAGAAAATGACACGTGTAAAGATCGTGGACCGAGAATGAATGATAATGCAATGATGTTGTAATTATTATAGTTTTGACATTCTGTGTGCATGGCAGTGCATTGTAGCTGATGAAACTGCTGGGCCTCTGCACGCAAATCACAGTACGGCCTACCATATCTCGCTGCCCTATAATTGAGGATGAATTAGAGAGATAGACACAGCCTTCAGTCATCTCTACTCGTCCTCTTTTTTCTCTGTATGTATAAATATGCATGTGTCTACACTTATAGTTTGTACTCAATCCTCTTAAATTGTTACCTTACAAAATTCAAATCCTTAAATGCCCTTTAGGCTTTGTGAGGCTTTTTCATTCTTATAGTATATGTATTTCCTTTCTTATTTTGTTTTCAATCAAGAGGTAATTCCATAAGGTCAGTTTATGTTGCATCACATGTAAATAATATTTCCTAAATAATTTAAGAGTTGTTTAGTTTTAAATTTATTTTATTGTATTTTTTATTTTTAATTTTAATTTCTATTTTTGAATAAAAATATAAAAATTATATGGCTATTAATATCAACATGCTTATAATTTTATCATTGACAACAATTACATAACACATAAAACTTATAGAAAAATTAACTGTGTAAACTAATTAAATACAATTATTTTATTAAATATTTCTTTTAATAAAATTTATTTAAAATAGTTAAAATAGTAAATTATTATGCATAAACTAATTTTTATTTGTTAATATATATTTTCATTATTAAAACCAATTTTTTCAAAATGATGAATTTTAAGATATATATTAAATTAAATAATTATTAAAACTAAACATTTTTATTTTCCAATATTAAAATATTTTAATCATAATATTAGCCATAACTTATATTAAATAATATATATTCAGTTAATAGTAAATTTTATTATAAAAAAAACAAAAATTATATATAGTTTTGACGATTTTCAAATTTACGAAAACTGAAAACATTAAAACAAATAATTTTTATTAAAATTGAAAAATATTATTAAAAAAACCAGAAACTGAAGTGAAAATAAACAATCCCTGAGATGCATAGCATGTTTAAACTACAACTTATTCTAGGTTGTTATTGTGCATGTACTTATAAAAGCAAGCCCTTTGAAATATCTATATTTGATCACAATTTCCGTAACTTAAAACATCTCATTAAGCCTGTTTTTGTTGCTCAAGAGAAGGTCATGTTTGAAGGATTTGGTTTCAATTATCTAGTTAGATTAAATTAGTTTTTTGTTCTGTTCACTAGCTTATAGATCTTAGGCCTAACTCTAAACGAAGATTGATGAAAATATGGACTTCAAGATGAAGCTATAGCAAATATTGGGAGATGCATCATGGTCTGTAATTTTATGTACAATCTTCAGGTCAAGAGCATTGAACATTATTAAAGTGGAAAGTGTCTGGTCATTGGGTAAAAGTCAAAAGAATAAGAATGGTACAATCATAATTCTGCTTTTTAGAATTTTAAACATGGTCGAGTTCAATCAGCAGGTACGGACCCTAACATATATAGGTAGGAAGATATATATGGACCATCCCATACTAGAGATAAAAATTATACGAGTACAGCTTATTAGGTTAGTAAAGATTTGCCGTTTACTAATCATCTTGCAAGGGATTTCTAGGTGTGAGGATTCTCTGTCCCTTATTTTGTTTTATTAAATCTCAATCATTTATTTATGTAGATGTTATATAAATAAATGGTTAAGATTTGATGAGATAAGGTAAGAGACAGAGGATCCGTTCTTGATATCTGGAGGCTATGAACTTGACAGATAAGCTTAATTAGATTGATGTATTCGAACAAGCTAACTAGAGAATTATTATGTTCTTCTTCAAAAATTAAAGACAACGAGACAGTCAATCCAAGTTGTTAAGTGTGTCTGCTAAAATGAAGAAGCTAAATTATTATTAGTGTGTTGGGTAGCAACTTAGAAGCATTGGAGTATGTCCAAAATGAACAAAATTCTTCTCCACTTTTCTTGTCAAGAAAAGAAGTGCACAGGGAAACAAGCACTAAAATAATTAACAGCTGTTGTGGGATGAAACATCTTATCAAAGTACCGTATACATTCACAGCCGATGGGGCTCACGGTTCTAATCTTAGAAAAAGGATGTTCGATTAGGTGAAATTTCACTATTAACAGCTGTTGTGCGCTATCGGACTTCTTCAAATTCTACTTATCAACGAGACTCTTACTAGGTGTTGTTATTATTTTGTTATTTTTAATTGTAATCTTTACTTGCCTTTATTAACAAGTTAAATCAAATATTTTAATAGATATTCATTATTTTGAGTAACTTGTTCTGATTGTGACCGATTTAATTTTTTTTAAGAATATGATAATTTTGAATTAAATACTCATTGAAGTATTAGATAGCAGTTATATTAAGCTAGGACATTAACCAAATTCCAGGGAAATGGGTTTATATATATATATAATTAACAGAAGAAAACTTGGGAAATTAGATATTGTACTTCATGAAAAGAATACATTACGCACTCACGTGAAAAACACGTGCCTTAAGTTTACTTTACAGTCATCTTTGACTGTCAAGTCTATCGTTTTCTTTCCCTATCAATGATCGGAATATCATGACTTAATAGGCATAAATGTAAAAACTAATAAACACTCTTTAACAGTAAATGTATTGTATTATAATGATGAAGGCAATAATTGCTAGAAAAGCAGGAAAGTTGACAGATTGTGAATCAATGATCGTCCTCAGGAAGTAGTCTGAACCCATTCCCCGAAACACTGGTTGTTTCTTGCTTACTTTCCTTCTGTCCACCAGTGCCACAGTTACTGAAGCTACTGCAACTGCATAACTCAGCCCTATGCATCATCTATTGCACCCTTCTCTAAAATCTATCCTATGCTTCTTTTTTGTACAGATTTCTATGCCACTGCTTTATGCTTCTGTCTTTACCCGTTACATGAATAGAAATGTTAATTAATTTCTCTTTTTAATTTATTATCCCATCAATTAAAGAAGGTAACAAATAAGAAGTTACATATCTGTCTACTATTACTTTACACTGAATTGAATACTCTCTTCAGTGGACTGTTTCGTACTAAACTTGGACTATTTCATTGTCAACTAGAAAACTAGAAACTCACGATCCCTTCTACTTCTCTGTTCTTCGTCTTCCTCCTGTTCTACCCTCTTCATACGATCGTAGAATTCAAGAAAATATAGGGTAATAACTGAGCTCATCAATTGTTGCTCACAATCACACTTTGTTTTTTTATGGTAAAGATTTATTAACACCCTTCTTCTTGCAAGGACTCTGCTCACGTTCGGATGGGTGGCCAAAAATCTTAAAAAGTTCAACTATTTCAATTATTGCGCGTAATTTTTACTTAGTTTTCAAATGTCAAAATTTTATTAAAATTGAAAATTTACAAAAATTAAGTTTATGATAAGACAGCTATCTATATTATAAATAAATAAAAGTTAATCTTGTAGGTTATGAATTTTTGAAGAGAAATCGTGAGAAATTCTAGTTTCATTTCTTCCTCCAATTTTGGAAATTTGAAACTGAATTAAGTATTTTTCTTTTTTTATTTTGAATAGAAGATAGTATTATTATTGAAAAATTGGAGTAGGATTTAATCTTGCAGGCTGTAGAATAAATATGATATAATAAAGTATGAATCATAATTTGTATTTTATTCTAAAGATTGATCAATTTTTTGTTTTTTGAATATTTTTAAAATTGACTCATCTCAACCAATGTAACCAAACAAGTATCCAATCTCTAATAGTATCTACAGAATGTGTTCGAGAACTCTACAACTATTATAGAGATGATTAGGTAGGAAGCACTAGCTCCTTAGAAATCTAAGCTTATTTATAATATGACTTGAACTTTTAGTTATTTAATTAAAATAAAATTCTAATTTCAATAAAACTTTAATTAGAATACAAATTGACTAAAAATAAAATTCAATATCTTTTATTGATCCTTATTGAATATCTCATATTTAATCATAAGTCTAACTTGATAAAAAAAACATTTTCTCTCTTCAACCCATTTTTTGTATGTGACCCGTTATGTTTCTAGATTGTGTTAATAATAAATATAAATTAGAACCCTAAATTATATTTAGTATTAGATAAATTAAACTTCTCTAACTAAACAATTTATATCCACAAATCAAAATTATTATCTAGCCATGCATCACGACTACCTAAATATTTATGAATATTAAAGTGATTTTTGCTAATTTTTCCATGCATGATTTTTTATATACTCCAATCTTTTCATTGTATAATAAATACTTTATTTTAGTTCATCATCATTAGTAATTTTTAGTTAATCACATTTGAAGACTATTTTTAAAGTGTTATTCCACCTTGGTCAAGAATTTCTTGAATCAATATTAATTGAGAATAACGAAACATTCTTCTTAATTAATTTAGAGTGATGAATCATATATTAATCACTCAAACACCTTCATATAGTTCATGTTATATATAATGATTACTAAATGAGTTATCTTTGAATAGAATAGGTCATAAGTAGTATCAAACTATAACAAGTCTTATATGAGATACTTAATTTAGTAATCTCAAGTCAAATGGTTACTTATAAAATTATCACAATGAGAATTTTTATAGACATATTTTCAAATAAAATTTTCATATGAGGTTAGTTTTGTAAATTTATTTTTTAACTAACACTCACACGTTTGTTTAAATATTAATATAAAATTGACTACTCCCTTCATAAGGAAAAACATATCGTGTGGTAGTCTTTTATGTTTTATTGATGTCTAATTTTAATAGTACAATAACCATGAACAATTTAAAGATAATATATAGATGCAATATGAATCTCATTATTATGATCTGATTATAATTTTATTTGCATTGTATATTTATCTCAAAGACTTCATCATATATATCTAACTATGTATAAGATAAAAACTCTCTTTAAATGATTATGTCACTAATCTATAATGAATTGATTATCTATAGGGTATAAACCAATATTTATGATTTTGATTTATTTTACATATTTTATAGGTTCCATGAGATTAAAACCTTTTCCACAAAACACCTCTAATATTATAAAAATTAAATCAAACTAATTTTCTTTTTGGTTATGGAAATTAAACTTCTAATTGCTTTTAAGATATTTGTGAAGATCGACTAGAGGGTTGTTCTCCCACATTCTATGTATCAATAATTAAATCATGGTTGCACTTCAAAATTTTAGCTTGGGGAGTGATGTTGAAACTAAAAAGAAAGGCATCCCTTTTCTTTTTTATTTTTGTCCTGAATTTTAACCTTAACACTTCTTTTACCCTTTTCTCAAACCAAAGCAACGATTTCATATGTAAACAATAAATTCTGTGCCTTCTAAAAAGGAGAAATATTCGCCAAAAGCAAAAAAAAGAAAGGTAGTTGCGGGAAAGTACAAAGATTTAACTCTGAAGTCAAAAGAATAGCCCTCTAGTGATGGTGATGAATGAAAGAAAGCAGGAACAACCCTGGTATTGCATATATGCGCATAACATTCTTTGCCTGAGCAAACTCACGTGAATGATCTGTCTTCATATCAGCGGATATTATATAATTATATCAAAAAGGAATATCATCATTGTACAATTCAAGCAGTTGGACCATATTTTTTCTTGTGAAAGTGTGGGCATAGCTTTTCATAAATTATCACTTTGTCTTTTATTCTGCATATATGTAAAGCTGCCACTCGAGTAAACTCCCAGTCTCGTAACAATGGGGTTTTTGTTGTGCTCCAGATTCTTTACTAAAAGCCTTATAATGTCTATTAAATTATTTAAATTAACATAGAGTTTAGAGAAGTCCAGTAATACACAATGTTATCTCGGTTGATTATACTCATGAGAAAGTTTCAGTACATTTTTCTATCAAATCAAGATGATTGTTCAACTTTAGGGTGATCTTTATGTTGCAACAATTTGATTATGAATTCCCAAGTCATCCTAGTAATTACACATGTTGTGACCTTCATTCCAAAGCACTAGCCAAACTTTTCTAATAGAACACATTCAATGTAGTATTCATCTACAGAATGAAAATAGTAAGAAATTAGGAAAGCAATTATTTCCCTTTTTTTAAATGAAAAAGTGATATTTTAAAACATCATCTCTTTTCTAGATTGAAATAGATATGAGAATTTGTTATATTTAATATTGTCAGTAAAAGCCATTGATAGTTTGGATGGACTTGACAGTATATCATTGTTGAAATTAATAGTTTATAATTTATATGTTAGAAAACTAGAAACAATAAAATCACAAAGTCAGTGCCCGATATCCTTCATGAACTTGCTCAATCAGTATTTCACTCACCTTTGTTTGTGCAGTCACTGATACGTATCCAGACAGTGGGTATTTGAGACCCCATCTCTCGTTATTGCCAGCCCATTATGGCACTCTCTAATACTTGGATGGTTCCTTTTTTTTTTCCCATAAAAACGAGCATTAAGATATGTTGCATAATATTTGTACTCGTATGGAACATCCGACAAGAGAACAAAATTTAGAGGAATCTTACTGTACAATGAGACCAATTGTTCTTTTCTTCCCTATTCTTTCTGTTTGGAGCTTTCCTAGGGTCCTTTCAATCATTTTCTTTGAATTCTATTAGGGTATAACTTGTGGGATTCTTGATAATGCTCCTTCCATATTTTTATGCTATGATATAATCTGGCTAGTCTACTAAGGAGAGTAAGATCCTCTGTCTAATATTACTTTGTCTTATTCTGTTTCATGAAATCTCAGTCATTTATTTTACGGGACCCACATGGGATCTACATAAATAAATGGCTGAGATTTATTGGACGCAATAAGACACCATAATATTGGACAGAAAATGTGGACTCCTGCTAAGGGCCAACAAGTCAATTAACTAATATTATTGCAATATTGGATACTTATGATAGATATCGGTATTAATTTAAATTAGTTTGATCTATAAGTAAGCATCAAAATTACAATTGAAATTAGAATTAGAACTCCACATTCAGTATTTTCTTTAAATCATAAAGCTATGCTTCAATTCTTGAATTATTGAGGGACGAACGGATAGCTTAATTATGGAACCAATCAATGATTCTCTTCACAATCGTACGCTATGTTAGATTGAATCTTAATAAGAAATTTAAATAAGTCAGCACCTCACCTGACAATTTAAACTTTAGCTTGTGGAGGATTGAACTAATTAGTCTTCAAGCTTGAAAAGCTTTCTCACATGCGCTCACACTTGTTTATCTACTCCCTCCGATTCATAATAAGTATCGTTTTAGATACATTTTAATTATTCAAAATAAGTGTCATTCTTGACTTTGTATGCATGTTTATAATTTTTCTTCCA
>JANZLD010000001.1:25355893-25379212 GCA_026413575.1 Erythroxylum carthagenense
AATCACATAACAGATAACAATCTCTATTCTAAAGATTACATATTGACTTAGACTTTTATTTAAAATGAAAAACATAACAATCACATGCATAAATTTAAAGCAAACATTCTAACAGTTCCATTCCCCTACTGTTGGTCTCTAATTTGAGCATTCCAACGCCGAGCACTTCGAATATAATAGAACTATGGACCAGTTTAAGTTAAAGCCTACTTTTATAACAAATGAAAATTTTGACTGTCTTCTGATGAGTTGTGGATAATTAGAGTATTAGACTGCTTAGATAGGGTATGGAGCTTGCAAAAACAAGAACATACTGAATCTCTGAACATCACTCAAAAGGATTAAAATTGCTGACATCTGTCTTAAATGTGATTTTTAAGCCGAGATTACTGAAATTGCACTAGCTTCTCGAAAATGAAAATTCCTAACATGTATATAGTTTTAGTAATATTGCACGGTTCTCTTTTGAACTCTAATCAATCTTGTTTCAGATGTGAACAGCAATTAGGAGTTAGGACACAGAATTATAACCACGAAGGTCAGTTAAATGAACCTGCATTTGTCAGTTTGGAAAATGACGAGGATTGATTGAACAAAGTGTGTTATGCAAGTTGGTCCTATTAGCTTGACCCCTTTTTGTCGGTAAATTCACTGTATTTTGTCCACTAATCAATATACTACCTGGGAATGAACTAGCTAGGTACATCCAAAAATCAAGCAAAAAAGCTGTTTCAACCTTTTGACTTTGCATGGAAAATTGTGGGGTAGGAATCTTTTGCATGCATTGATGTCTCATATTTTATGACAAATTAAATTTTCAGTTCTTCCCATAAAAAGCATTATACTTATTGACCCTATCTTTCAAGGTAAGTTCCACATCAAGCATAATCAGGCGATGCATAACATTGGAGAAGTAAATTGATAGTCCAATATGGCATATATATATATTAGTTTTGTATTCGCCAGTGGTGGTAATTAATGTTGTCAGAACTCAATGTAAAGGTTCAATCCCACCACCAAAGCCTTGTAATTTGATAAAATGTCACGAAATAGTAAAATAAAAGTAGCAAATACGTATATATTAGCTTAATTAAAATGAATAAGCAGCAAGCTTTTAGATACATAAACAATCATTGTGAGAAGTTGATTTGAAGAAGATATTGGCTGAAATTATTTGTAATGCTTTTAGTGGTGTCCAAGTTACCAAAATTTTCAAAGGACAAGATGGCAAAGAAAAGTTTGATATAGAAACTAAAGAATATAGTGGTGCATGACAGAGGCATTTTTCCACGAAAAAAGTAGGAGGATTTATCTTGTCATATCGAAAGATGATAATGCAAAGCTTTTTCTAGTAACTTTAACACTCCCAATGAGCATTGATGAGTGTTACCTTTGTCATGTAACTTTGCTTTAGATTGCCCCCTTCTTTGCGGTCACCTAACAATCCTTTTGGCCATCTCTTTCGCGAGAATATATATAACAAGACAGGTCCCCACTGCCCTTCACATTAATTTCTCTACTGATCAAGTTTTCAAGGAAATATATATAATGTCATGAGCTCAACAAAAAGGACTCAATTTGTAGTGTATTAGAATTTACAATATAGGTAGAGTGTAGAGTCTACTAATAAGAATTAGGCTTGGGTCAACCATCGTTCAAATAACTAGAACTAGTTGTTTGGATAGTTGACCCTTACCACTTTAAGCTCTTTAATATTTTCATATTTAGTCAATATAAAACACTCTAACATAGTGTCTGGTTTAGTGGTGCAAATGGTTAGTAATTATTCTTACTTCAGTTGTTTTTGGGACTCAACTCTCTCTTGGGTAGCCATCGATATCTCTCCTTCAAGCGTACTCGTGTTGTAAGAATTCAATCGAGAACATTAACATACTCAACAAAACAACTTAATATCATATACCACATTTCACAGTTCCCTTTGGCACGTTTCCACATTTTGGTGTCAGCATAACCTATACAAAACGTTTTGTTAATTAACCCTAAATTTCTCCCGACTTCTCGATCCCTGAAACTTATCATTGTTTTCTCCTTTTGGGCTCTAGCTACTATGCGCTAAGCTTAAAGTAAAAACTTGCTATGGAAATAAAACACAGCTGACTAAGCAAATGCCTTTAATGATGACACTTATTTTGTACAATTTTCGTTTGGATGCGAGCTTCTAACAACATTAGATGTTGATGACATTATGGAAATTTTGCCTTTAATGATGACACTTATTTTGTAAAATTTTCGTTTGGATGCGAGCTTCTAACTACATTAGATGTTGATGACATTAAGGAAATTTTGTTCAATTGTTTTCAAGAGGGTGACCCCTCTTCTTTAATCATAAAAGTCACATATTTAATTTATGAAAATAACCCCCTTATAAAACTACAAAAGAAAAGTTGCATACGTTATAACCCTCTCTAAACCTCCGCAAAGCGAAAAATCTTATGTACTGAATATGTTGACTTTTTGTTCAGTTGTCTTCAAGTGTGATTTTCTTAAGTTTACGAAGTGCTATAATCAAACCGAAAATGAAAGATCAAAGAAAATTAAGACAAATATAACTATTTTTTTCTTTCTTCTTTTAAAAAGAATCCAATTAATTAAAAATAGAAAAAGAAGAAGCCTTTACTTGAACTTAGATAGATTGACTAGATTTTTTTTTCTCTATGGCACTGATTTGCTTTGGGACCATTACGCTGTTTAGGTAGAAACAGAAAATCCGAATGAAAATGAAAAAAAAAATTACATATTGAAAATGAATACATGATCAAGGCGAACTGTCTCGTTCGATATGTTTAATATGAGTATAAAACATATACGGATCAATTTTCATCTCAGATTTTTCTTCGTGTGGTTATTCAATAGTCTACTTTTCTCGCCACATTGCTTCACTAAATACTCATAAGTAGTATTCATTGTGTCTTGTCATTTCAATTTATTCGGGGTGGGTGGGGAGGATGAAGGTAACCATAAAAGTGGAGGCTGCTCCATATAATTGACCTCATAAGTTTTTCCTTTCTGGACATCTTTTTAAGCCAACACCTCTTCAAGGGCAAGCTTCATCTTGTCCTTATCTCCCATAACCCTACCTTAACATCATCTTGATGCTATGGGATATCCCCACTGTATAATGGGAAAAGAACAAATTGAGCATGTTTTTTAAAATGTCTTTTAGTCACCATGTAGATCGATGTAGTAACCAAATATGATATGGGTAATTCCCAGGGCCCCCGACAACATTGGAAGCAATGTAAGGAACATGAATTTTCAATATTGTTCGAGCAGCGTTTATATATGTATTAGTGTGCTTGTTTCCAATTTTAAAATAAATGTTGAGACTTGTGAACCACCACAAAGAACAGGAATAGAGAATACTGACACCTTGTTTTCTGTATCAATGGACTTTGTAACACATAATTAAGGCGGGGGTTTATTATTATAGTCATTCGATCAGATCATTGTCAACCTATTCCTCGATTGCAAGAAACTGGAGATTTCATAAAGATATATTTTTGTCATTTTCAGAAGCATCCATATTTGAAACTCCAAGGCCTTGAAACTATTATCTACTAATAATCACCGACTCAGTTTTGCTAGCTAGTGCTTTAATTTGATAGGTCAAAGGCAGAATCTTACATGAATACTTGGACCATTTTGCATCATAGTCTATCTTATACTGATTCGTAGTTTAACTTTGTTTGTCCTATTGTATATTCTTATTGATTTTATAATCAACCGTGTTATTTATTTTATACAAAGTAAGATCTAACTGATGCATGGTTTAACCTAGACTAAGCTTAACCTGCGGCAGGATTCCATTGTCTTGTTATAAAGTTGACCTTGGAGAAAGAAGAAGCCGTTGAAAATGCTTTTTTTCTTTTTAATCATTAGTTCCTTCATTTCCATAGGTCGAAACACAATAGAGTAGTTGATTTCTTATTTCTGTGTTTCATATTAAATTTATCAAATTATAATTAACTGATTTAATTTTCATAATCTCTAGTTAGTTTAAACTTTTTAGTCAAAGGGAACCTGAAAATGAGATTCCATCTTCATAAAATCCTGACTAATGCACTTAAACTTGATAAAAAAGTTAATTGAACTTGGAATTAAGTAATCTTTACTGAAGAAAGCATAATTTAGAAACAGAAATTAAAATTAATGGTCTTGATTGTGTGTAAAACATCAAGAAGAAGTTAATTTCCCTCGTTATCAAAATTAATGATCAAAAACCAAAGGGAAAATAATAAGATCACGTGACTTGGTTAATTATTAATGATATCTGATGCGAGACAATGGTGGAAAACAATATTCAAATTCATCATGGAGAATAAAGAAATTCTCATACCGACATAACATGTCACGACTCTATAAATACTGGGAATTTGTTAAGTCTTTTTCTTAAATGGATATGGGTCATCGTGTTTCTCTACTTCCCAAACGTCGGATCATACACTTTATGGTGTGACAGAAAAGCTGGACATTATATGTATATGCAGAACTTATTACACATGGGTCACCCCAGTTGTCAGAATTAGGCGCCTAGTGTTAGAAGAAAATTGTTGAAACTATCTTACTAAAACAACCAGAAACAACCTCTCTATTATACGGAGGTAAGGTTGCGTACTATCGAACCTCTTTAGACCTTGTTTCATTGCAGAATTTCAGACTGAGTGATAATGATGATATACAAACGTACTTGTAGTTTGTTACACTTTTTTTTTCCAAAACCCTTATTTTTATTAAGCCTCTAAATGGAACATGCAATGAGTGGAAGTGGAGCATCTGCTTTTGAGGGTTTTGAGTGATTTTCGTTGTATTTGGCAAAGTTCAGTAGATATGTTGATGTTCTAATGAGGACATTGACGTGAAACTTTCACTCTTTATAGTCATATCATCAAAAACCTGATGGAGATTAGGTGGCTATATTGGACCAAGTTAGACATAATTTATTAAGAGTGGAGGATTTCCAACGACACTGAAATATTCCATAATGTTTAGAGCTTCTTGATTAAGTACGTTTCGATGGTGCGAGAGGTGTAGCTTTTTTTTTTTTAATTTTCTTGGCATAAGAAATGAAGGGTTAGCAAGCATAATCTTGACCCAAAAGCAGAGTTTTTCTTTCCTTTTTCTCCAATCAAACCCACATAACATGACTAAAGTAGTAAGTGCCTCTTTTTCTCCAATCTAATCCCATTCCCATGCAGATATAGGGGTATATATATAGGATCAATCCTGTTTTTACACAGAAGAACAAAAGAAAAGTGGGAGACATTTTGAATCTTTTTCAACGACTTGGAGCAAAGGGGAAGCTTTGATTAATGCCCTACAAATCTTTGGGGAGATTACAAGTTAGATGAAAGAACTTAGCTTGTAGATTTTGATTAGAACCTATCAACTTTTTTTTTTTCTTTTGGGGATTAACTTATTCCTTTCTCATTTTACATGTTACTCACTTTGTTTAGCTTTCCACGAAATAAAAATAAATAATAACTTGGTAATTCCTTTCATTATTAAGAAAAAGGAATAAATGATTGTTGGTAAAGAGTTGGCCCCCACTAAACCCTTTTACATGACACAGAAGCCAATCAGTATCAACAATGGTGAAAATCAAGGTAAAGAAGTTTGTGGGCGACCACCCAAGCATGCATCACTTTGACCCACATGATTGGAAGTTGGAACCATTCTTTTTCTCCTTTTTGTGTTTCTCTTTTTTCTTTTGTTTTCTTAATAAGTATTTAGATTTTAGACAATAAGTTGCAGGAGAAATTGATTTATGTCTTTCTATATTCTTTAACTACACCATCCTGAAGGAAGCCAATGATTGCATCAAAATTATGGCAGCGCCACGTAAGCAGTAGGACGGGCATACGAGTGGAGATTATTGTCTACTTTTACTCCTTACAAGACTAGTGGAATTATCTGTCTAATTTTAATCTTTTCCAATCTTATCTAATGCTCAAAATGACATTTTTGATCATTGGATAGAACTGAACAATCTCTAAATTTATATTCAATAATAAAAAAATGTATCGTTTTGGACATTAGAAGATTTGAAATCATAATTACACATGCATTCAAAAACCAAGTAAAAAAAGTCTTCATTTTCCAATTTTTTAAATTGATTTATCAAAAGTGCAAGTTGAAGCCCTCAAGGAACCCAACTTTCTGGTT
Source organism: Erythroxylum carthagenense (assembly GCA_026413575.1). NCBI lineage: Eukaryota > Viridiplantae > Streptophyta > Magnoliopsida > Malpighiales > Erythroxylaceae > Erythroxylum > Erythroxylum carthagenense. The sequence goes on from JANZLD010000001.1 coordinate 25,362,077, forward strand.
TACTAAAATCGATTTTTGCCCAAAATTTATTAATTATTTTAATGGAGAGAGGAATACTTATTCTCCTTAATCTTTAGACTTAAGAACATATTATTAGTTGAGATGCATGTGGGAGGAGGCATTAAAAAAATGCCAACCTTTAACTTGTAAAACTCAATTACCATGGATTAGTCCATGTGAAATTTAATATTTTAATTTAGGGTAATTTGGAATTTAGTATTAAATTCATTAAAAAAAACTATGCTTATATCAATTTAACATTTAGGACACCAATTTTAATCAAACTTCAATTTCAGTCATCACGCAGTTAATATTGAATTTTTAAATGTGATCTTTTAATAATTAAAAAGTTTTAGACAGTTATATGAGAGTGCTTCCAGATGCAACTCAATTATATAGTTGATGGGCTTAATCTATATCAACCCAATTGGTGCATCGCTAGATTTGAATTGGATCCACATTTAACAACGCCAAGCCTACGAAAGGACTGGAACTCCCACCGGCTTCTGGAGGTACATCGGCGGCGAGTGGAGAATGTACAAACTAAAACATGTTTCGTAACATTATATAAAATGATGGATGGAAGCTCCTCACCTCGTTCATAGGCTTCACTTGCAATGCCCACTCTTCGTGTATCAACAACACTTATTTTTCAGAGTAATATCGTTTCTTCATAGATGGAGGACTAATCATCGAGCAATCAGTTTTCCTTCATATTCCATTTTTCTTTAAAAGTGCCTGTAACGCATAATCCCAGCGTCTATGTCATGCATAAATCAACCATAACTGAGTCTTGCTGGTATTGCTATTGAAAATTGCCCATGATGAGAAGAGTTCAGCTACTCATGTAAAGAGATCCTCATATAAAAGGCATCTGGGATACGGTCGGAAAAGGGACAAGCATGCCAAGTATCACCAGACACTACCCTTGCTGAGAAGTTTCATTAATCTACCATATTTCAATATAACAAGCAAACCTTTATTGGCAAATGAAAATAACAAAAGCAAGCTGTTCCAGTCAAAGAAAAGCTTGCAGTCCTCGACAGAACCAGAACAATATCGTCAAAGACTAATGAGATATTCACAGCTTCATGTCGACACATTCTAGTACACAAACATCCAACAAAAGTCAGCTAAAGTTCAATCAAACAGTAGATCATATACCCAAAGTGTTTTTTCTTCATTCCAGGGAACCAAACCTTTTAGAGGCGCAAGTGCTGCTTCTTTGAGGCGATGATACCTGCAAAAGGATAGCAAATTGTCGTGACAACAGAAACATCAACATCCTTCAACAACGGACAAAGCAAGGAAATTTATAGCACTTTATGATGCTAAGAAAATTTATTGCTACTAGCAAATATCAGCAGATAATATATCCAAAAACCAATGTTCTTCATCAGCCTATCAGTCGATGTCCCCAAGTAATAAACCAAGAAATGAATCACAGCATTGTTTACATACTACAATCCGCTGGAAAGATTTAGACACCAACACTTACCATACTACAATCCGCTGGAAAGATTTAGACACCAACACTTACCTTAACCAAACCAATCCTCAACCTATACAAATTCATACCAGAAAATCTCCCTAACCTTTAGGTCTAAAAAACCAAATAACAATTGAAGAAAACCAAACAAAACAAAGATCAGATACACTTACTAGATCTGACAAAAAGAAGCTTACAGCAATTGCCATATTCATGACTGTTGTAGGCATACCGCGGAGACTTGAGAACACAACAAGAATGAAGTTTAAATCTAGAACCTGAGCATAATAGATTCTAACATGTGTCCAAATATCAAGTTTTTGAAGGAAAGTAATTCCAAAAGATTCAGGGACATCTACTAAGAAGCTCACACCAAGGACAAGTCTTAACAAGGTTAAGTACTAGCAGCTAGTTTCTGTGCATTTTGCATGTGGAGGAGGAATTGATGAAATCTTAGGTTTCGTAAAATGCATATTCCTAGGACAAAAACTAGTAGGACCACATCAAAGGTTGAAATACCTTGCACTGAAGACTAGTAATTGTTGATTTTAGTAAACCATCTCCAACTATCGACCTCAACCTTTTAACAAACTCTTCCCGTCTTATCTTTTTGGCCTGATAAAACATCCAGAGAGACCAGTCTAAGATCATGACAGATCTCTTAAATCAAATCAGCAGGAAAAAAAGCAGCATAACGTCCTCCAACATACCCTGAATTGCTCATAATGATTGCTTATTCGATCCATATCTCCAGAAGAGACTTTATTAGAGATTGCAGCAAACAACATCGGGAAAGGCATCCAGGGGGACTTCGGAGTTCTTGTATTGCTTGAGCCCAGACTTTGTGCTTTTCCCTGGGAAATTCCAGATTCTAATGCTGATCTACTTTTACTTGGCTAAAGGAAAAATAACAAATCAGCAGTTAATTTAAGGTAACTGTAACTAACTGGAACTTGAAATGGCAAGACACAGATAAACAATTTATGTACAATTCATATGCACGATTGTATGATTATCCATTTAATCTAGCTTTGCATGGTCGAAATCCCAATAAAAGAGCAAAATCTACGATCAAGCGCCTCAAGATACCAGATGATATAATCTCAAAACCTTCTCATTCAAGGGATTTTTGGTCTTCAAGACAGAAAGGTAAATAAGAATTAGGACAGGCTAATACAAAGGAGGAGAAAAGACATACAATGTACTATTTGAAAATATTTTAGGATTGCTCTTAGTCTCTCTACCACACCAACCCTCAACCTCATGCCATTAATAAGAACATAAAACTAGAAACTCAATAGGTTTACTCTCGCCTAATTTGACTCCTCTTTTAAAGGTCGAACAAATACGCATACATTGTCACCAAAAGTCATAACACAGTTGTGCCAGACACTGCCTAAGAAAAGAAATCAGCTTATTATATTTTCCTGCTCCATTAAGTTAACAAATGAACTGTGAATCACAAAGCGCAACAAAGATACACATGAGAATGGTGAGAATACAACTAAGCTTACCATGTACGCTGCAATGGACTCAACTGGTAAATTCAGATCAGCAGCAGTAGATCCTGTTTGCAAATTCAAATCAAGTCCAGTGGATTCCTTTCTAAAACTTCCCTGAGCACCAAGAGTACAAGCGGTGATGTCCGAGACAGCACAGTTACTATCACTTCTAGCATCCAATCCTGGAAGGACAATATCAAAATTATAGTGATCAAATACTGACAAGGCTCCAAAAAGAAAATGTTTCATGGTCATTCAGCATTTGCAGATAGTGATCACTGACTAAGTCACTGGATCAATTGCTAGTACTGATTGATCTCTTGAATGTAATAAGGCAGATGAATACAGATCACGCGGAAAAATATGTTTCTAAAACAATGGCTTTTCAACTTCAAAAGATAAGGTGGATGGAGCTGAAGTTAAAAGTGTTGTTGTGACCACCAAACTCAGTTTCCAAGTTCCGTCCAGCAAATAATCAGCTTGTATCCATCATAAGGATATACAAGATACACAATATATTGTTAGCTAAAAACAATATGAGCAAGGCATGCATATACACAAATGATATCTTCATCTAGTAACAAAAAAATCCAAAAGAAGTAGCTTATCACCTGCCGCAGATCGACGCTTGAAGCTAACAACAAACTCTGGATAAATGCATGTGTTCATGTTCATATTCCAGACTATGTAGTGTCTTGGGTTTTGAAGATTATCAACTCCACTGTCAAAGTCCTCACAACTTGGTTGGTACTGTCGAGTCCCAGGATGTAAAATTTCCATATTCCCCAATATTACGCGACAAAGTACAATATGCCTTACTCCATTTTTGTCAAAATCACAACAATTTGCACTGTTGAGAAATCTTTGTTAAAATTTGATGAAAGAAAAAAGATATAATGATGTGTACTGATTAAAGCCTAGATTCTTGCTTAAATTCAACATAGGATCAGTCGGATGCTTGTAGATAAAAATTGATGATGTTAACTGCTCAAGAATACCAAAGATACAGGAACAGTATTCATTTTGGACAAACAACATAAATAATAGAGAAAATTTGACATGCGTCCCCAACTTTAGATCAAATTGTTAACACAAAAAACCATACGTGGAAAGGATACCCTTCAATGGAAAACTTAAATTTATTCTAGATAAGTAAGCCTGGCTACGATGACAAAGTGGGATTACTCTCTTTAGTTTGGCTTATAACCCTTTTGCCCCCTAAAATACTAAGTTAGCTAGAAGAAAAATAGAATAGTTAGCTAATAGAACAACCTTTTTGTCTTAACTTTTATCAAGACCACAAGAAAATTGACATGAAATTCTACAGTGGGACTAGGCTTGACATCGGGCCGAAAATTCATCATCAGGCCTGATTAATTTTCTCAATTTAAAGTTTGCAAATGATGTCAATTTACTTAACATTTTTTAGGTTTCAGACAGGCCACTCAAACCCAAGCCCAGCCTGAAGCCCAAATATTAAAAGAAATTCCAAGTCCAGCCCGAAGCCCTGTCAAATGGCTGGGCCGGACTGATAAAACATTGTCAGTCCTACACTACCTGGTGTGGCAGTAGTTTGCTGCAGAGAGATGAACAGCAATGTTAGACTTAGCTGCAGATGGGCTGCAATGGCCAAGACCATACTGCAAAACTGTAGGGAGAGCATCCTTGGACGAAGCAAGCCAAGCATATCGAACATTTGCGTCACCACGAAATCGTTTAACCAAATCAATCTGTTTTTCAAAAAGCTCTAGTCGAGCTTGCATTAAGATACCAAAGCACGGATGGACATCAACTATATCTGCGCCACCAAAAGGACTCATGCCCATAAGAAACATCTGTCGAACAGTATCAGCATTCAAATTTTCATGGTCAGACTCAGCCTCATTAACTGAACTCATTTTAGTCTGTTGATTCTCCTTCTTAGCTTCATCAGCTTTTTCACCAAATCTTTTATTGCAACTATGTTCAACGGTGCAAGATTCTCTTGCAGGTTTTTCGGCTATCTGAATCTGCGTAACAAGACCAAGTGACTCTTCACTACAATCCTTTAACTTAGCCTGCTCAACTCCATTGATATCAATGTCAAGCTGCAACTTGATCTCATGAGGTCCATAAGGCTCCTTAAATATGATTCCCTGATTTTTCCCACAAACATGTTGGCAATACTCATATGATTCATCGTCATCAATGTAAATATCAGGAAAAAAGCAGCTACCTGCATCATCAATCCAAGCCATTGGCTGATGTGAACCTGTTCTCATGTCAACTCGAAGCATATGCACAAAATCCAATATGCAGTGAACACCCTTCAACTCAGCCTCGACAACACCCTTCTTCACTTTAAACTCATTCCAAACCAAGTCCAGAAGATCTTGAGAGGAATCACTCCATTCCCCATTCCGATAAAACATAAGCCTCTGTGGCATTCCAGTCTTCATAAAATTGGAATAACACCGGAGCAACGATCTTTTCAAATGGTACTGGCAGCTCTGAGGTCCACTTCGGTTTGCATCTATTTTCCTTCGCTTTGCTAGCTTAAGCATTGATGACTTCACGGTTGGCCACTCAGGTGAAACCAAGTGGGGAGCCCTAGCAAGATATGCTGCATGGCGGGCCACTCGCTTTCTCTTCAAACTGGGTATAACTTTGAGGGAACTATCCAATACCTTTGCGATCTTGGCTTCCATGTCTAACCACTAGATTAATCCCTATGAACAAGCCTAAACTCAATAGTTTTAACGAAAATAGAGCATACAATGTTAGTAACCTTTCGCCAGCATCAAAGATGTGATGTGATTGAAGGTGACTGAAATGCCCTGGATAAGAAATACTTGTCAGGATACTAAAGAGAAAAATAAGACAATAACAATGCCTTTAATATAAACTTCATCGACAAAAGACCACCTACAAGGGTGCACAACCAATCAAACTATATAAAACACCAGGGAAACATTGGATATTTTGTTCTATTGATTCAAATACGCGTTTCCTTATTTTTGGGAACAAAACCAAATAACCCATATAGTATATAAAGTTAGACATCATACCGCATGTCAGCTGGTTGATTTTGAGGTTACAATTATAAAGCATGGCATATCAAGTACATAGAGACAGCCACCACTTATAGAAATATCACTTGAGATATATTGAACAAGACAAATTTATAATGGTCACCAAGTTGGAGAATATTACAATTCAGAAATGAAGAAATCAAAAGATCGTCTGAATAGGAAGAGGTTAATTAGGCATAACAGATATCACTGCCTCTTAACTTCATAAATTTAAATGCTTAAACACGAGAAATATATAGAGATTGGAAACATGTAGAGATTACTATGATTGGAGAAGAGCTTTCAGTTATTCAGAAGAAGTTGCTTACAACAGAGCGTTAAACTTAAAATGCAATTAAAAGTGTAATGGTCTATACAAGAAAACTTGTGTAGCTTGGCAGGAGACTATGCAGAACACGTAGTTTTATGTAGTTAATGCAATATGACACTCAATTTAATATGAAAAATATGAAATTGAAAATGTTAAATGCTTAGCAATCATGCAAGATATGATAAGAGAAACTATTGCTTTTGACAGAAAGTGAAGCTTAAGTTTAGTAAAGTAAGATCATAAAATTCACCGGGCTAGAATCAAAATCATTAACCAAAACATAAGCAGCAGAAAATGAGACTACCTAGTGCTGTAATTAGTCTTCATTATGTATATGTTCATCTTCTATCAAACCGATCAAAAAATTCACAGGAGTATAGCGCTCCTTATTTATACAAACACTGGGTAGAAAATCCTCCTCCTTATAGCAAAACATTGAGCAGCTTTTCTCCTGTACCATCCACAAATAACATACATGACACTTAATTTCACATTAACAAGTAGAAATAAATCTGATTTCAAACAAAGAAGACATAATTACCACCATAACATCCCATTAATAAAAGAAAAAAAAATTAATCCACTGTTTTAGAACAAATTTAATGAGAACATAAGTATCAGCAACTGGCATAAAAGCTTAGTTAGCACAAAATCCCACTTTTTATAGGTCAGTGGAATCTTTACGCTCAATATTCCAATTCAAGTAGTCATTTATTTGATACCTACCAAGGAGCAGGAATGAATTTTCTGGTTCGAAAGGAACGGGAACAGGAGATTACTGCTGCTTTTCATTTTAGAGAATCGACTGTGAACTCTAGTCTCAAGAATCTGCTCCTAATTAACAGAATGATCTTCTGAAGATCCTGACTTATTCTGTCCAACTTTTCCACATTCTCCCTTGTGCTGGGTTATGGATGTCAATCATACCCAGCTTGGACTCCAAGTTGTCAAAACTGTATCTGGGTAGTGCTTTGTGAATATATCTGCAACCTGCTGCTTAGTAGGAACGTAGGAGGGCTTGAGTATCCCTTGCTCAAATTTTTCCTTGATAAAATGTCGATCAATCTTGACACACTTGGTTCTACCATGATGAACTAGATTCCTTGCTATCTCAATGGCTACTTTGTTGTAACTCTGCAAAGTTAATGGAATTGGATTAACAACTCTCAGTTCCTCTAGCCTACTCCTAAGCCAAATTCCTTCGCAAATCCCATGACAAATTGCCCTGAATTCTGCCTCAGCACTATTCCTTAAAACTACAACCTGTTTTTCCTTCTCAAAGTAAGCATATTACCCCAGACATATGTGCAGTACCCTGTAGTAGATCTCCAATCTATTAATGAACCTACCCAGTCTACATCGGTACAAATATTTAGTCCTCAATCTGTAGATTTTCAAAAGAAAAGACTTTTTCCTGGACTTTTCTTTAGGTATCATAGGATGTGAAAAGCAGCCTCTGTTGGCTGATTCTTCTCTTTGCTCACCATACATATAGCAAAACTTATATCCAGTCTAGTGTGTGAGAGGAAGATTAGTCTTCCCACTAGTCGGTATCTCCCTTTATCTATCAAGCTTCCTTCTACCATCAAGTGCTTCACCATAGGGTCCACAGGAATGAGAGCCGGTTTGCAATCTAACATGCCAATCTCTTTTGATAGATCCAAGGTATATTTTTGTTGTGAAATTCCCTGTTGTGAGCGAGCTATTTCCATCCCCAGAAAAAATTTTGAGTTGTCCTAAATCTTTAATCTCAAATTCAACAGCTAGAACCTCTTTCAAAAACTTGATTTGTTCTAAGTAATCACCCATTAGAATGATATCTTCTACCTATACTATCATGATTGCTTTCTTTCCTTTAGGAGAGAATTTGATAAACATAGTGTGATCTGTTGGATATTGAGTGGATCTGTAACTTTTTACAACTCGAGTTAATTTTTCAAACCATGCACGAGGTGATGGTTTGAGCCCATTCAGTGATTTTCTTAGCTTGCAAACCTTTCTAAAACCTTCATGTGTGTCGAGACTTGGAGAAACCTTCATTTATACTTCTTCTTCTAGGTCACATTTTAAGAATGCATTCTTTATGTTAATTGATACAACAGCCTTCCTAGATTTGCTGCAAGGGAGAAAGAACACGGATAGAGTTGAGTTTTGCAACAAGAACAAAGAATGCATTCTTAAAATGTCACCTAGAATTGTGTAAAACCCTTGGCAACTAGACTAGCCTTGAATCAATTTATGCTTCCATTTGTGCAATACTTGATTGCAAATACCCACTTGCAACCAACTACCTTCTTCCCAATAGGTAGCTCTGTACAGTCCCAAGTCTAGTTCTTCTTTAGAGCATTCACTTCCTCCATAATTGCTTCCTTCCATCCAAGTTCTTCTAGAGCTTCTTGAATATTACATATTAGGAGACAAGTTGTCATAAGAAACAAAGTTTCCATCGGATATAAAGTACATGCTCGTTTTTCTTTCCTTAGAGCAATAGGCAAATCCAATCATCCAAATCAAGTGCACAATCTAATGTGGCAAAATCATTACTAGTGTGGTGTTGAGGGCCTGGGATGACTTTTTGACAATGTTGTGGATGATTGTAAGCAATAGGCAAATCCAAATCATTCAAATCATGTTGTGGATTAGTCTCCTTTTGTTCATTCTACCTTCTGGAATAGAAAATTAGTTCTTTGTCTTTCGTATTCTTTTGGTCATCAGGAATGGGTACACTAGGGACTGGAATTAAACTTGGAGCAAGAGGAACCAGAATGGGTACACTTGGAGCAAGAGGAACCAGAATGGGTACACTTCGGGCAACTAGACTGGGCGTATGAATCCATAGACCAAATATGATATTCCTCTGTGAAACTCTCCCCCTAAATATTGGATTTGAGTAGAATGGTTGTTCTTCAAAGAATGTAACATCCATGGTGTTGTAGAACTTTTTGTAACTAGAGGGTAACATTTATCCCCACTTTGATTTAATGAATATCTTAAGGAAATACACTTAACTGATCTAAGATCAAGCTTGCTACGGTTTTGGTGATGAATATGGACAAAGGATGTACAATCGAAAAATTTTAAAGGTAAATTGGTCATGAACCAAATGTGGGGATAGGTGGTGATAAGAGATTGATATGTAGTTTGAAAGTTTAGGATACGAGACGACATTCGGTTAACTAAATATGTAGTATTCATAACCGCTTTCCCCCCAAAAAAAGAATTTGAAAAATGAGTTGTCAACATTAATGAACATGTAATTTCTAATAGGTGTTTGTTTTTCCTTTCTGCTACACCATTTGTTGTGGTGTATCAACACCAGAACTAAGATGAATAATATCTCTTCGCTAAGATATTTCGCAAAAATAGAGTGAAAGAATTCTCTTGCATTAAAAGTTTCAAGAATATGGAATTTTGGTTTGAAATTAGTTTTCGACCATCTTATAAAAAATTTGAAATATTGGTCCCACCTCTGACTTCTTCATTGAGAAGAGCCAAATGCAATGAATGTGACAAACCACCTATGCCTTGAAATGTTTTTTATCTCGAATGGTTCCCCAAATATCACTATGGATCATATCAAAAGGATAGGATTTTTTGTATGACTGAATAGGAAAAGAACTTCTAGGATGCTTAAATAATTGATAGACTTCACATTGAACAAAAGATGGATTTTTATTAATCAGTTATGAAAAGAGCTTTTTCAAATACATAAACTAGGATGACCTAACCTATAATGCCATAGCATAGCACTTTCTTTATTTTGAGTTGAGCCAATATATAACGTTTTTGGTTAAACACATCTAAAGGCTTCAATTATCAAGAGATAAAGACTTGCACTCATTTCAAAATTGCAAATCGTCCTCCTTAAGCTCAAAACCTGAAATTCACATGAGGTCTATTAATGACACAATTAAGATCTTTTATGAGTTTACTAATGGATAGTAAACAGTATTTCAAATTAGGCACAAATAGAACTAATCTTAATTTGATTTCTTCTGATATGGTTACTGAACCTATACCAATTACTTCTGAATAGGTACAACTGGCAATTCTAACAGCGGTCCCCTTTGTGGCTAGTTTGAGTTCACTGAAGGTTGTAATATCTCTCGTCATGTGGTTGAATGCTCTCGAATCAACAATCCATTGCATAGAATGCTTCCATTTGTTCTTGGTTGAATGGACGGGTTTCCTCGAACTTTCGATTTTCTGCTGCGCAAATATTCCCATGGCTTGCTCGGAACAATTGAGAGTAAGGCCGCCAATTTGCTAGTTTTTCATGTATTTTTGAGCATGTTTCCTTTTTATGCCCTAACTTTTTACAATGATCACACCATGAGCGATTGTTCCCCCTTGGCAATTATTGCTACCTGACTTGTTTGGGTATTCTCCTAATTGATTTGGTTGTCCTCCACAAGCAAGAATTGCCCTTTTACTACAAGGGTAGATCCCTCTAGGTTCGGTTGTCCCATTGATGTTCCTAACATCACTTTTCCCCAAGTCTCCTCCCTTTGTACTTCTATAAAAGCCTCACAAACGCTCCACAAAGGCTTAATGTTGTGAATCTATCGACAAAGCTCATCAAGTTCCTATTTTCGTCCCAACAAAAACTTGTAAAATCTTTCCTCTCTTGAATCTTTCTATATTGTTTGCTTATAGCTCGAGCATCAAGTTGATGCCAGTATTGAATTTGTTGACTAAAATATTCTATGACTGATGACTCACCTTGTCACAAGTCACCTAGAATTCCTTTGATTTTGAACACTTCTGAAGAATTCATAAGGTAGAGCCAAAAAGTGTGAACTTGTCTTTATTTGAATATGCTTCATTGGAAGTATTTCCTTCCCTATCTTGTAATACATAAAATTTTCACTTGTCTCCTAATCATGGAATTTAACAGCCATGACATCACTAGATTATTTTCCACCTTCCAGATTCAATAGTCAAGGCTGTTTTCCACCGGTTGGGTAGCAGCACCGATAAGATTGTCTTCTTTTCCCTTTCCACACATGAAAAACATTACTAATTTAGACCACAAGCTGAAATTTTGACCATTAAGTTTATGCCCAATAATGGCCTCAAGCTACTTTCAAAACAACAGTGGAGTAGGTAGGTATGGCCATTTGACTGGAATTCAGGTGGATATGCCACTTTCAAATTTATTTGCCATGGCAGATTAGACGAATTTTGTCATCGGTGTACGATAACAAGAATGTAATAGGGATTGATTCAGATCAAGAATGGAATGGAGATTGCTTCATATCTACTCTGACACCATGTAGAAGTTTATTGAGACTTCTATTTCTTCAAAAATGTATTCAAATAACTACTCTAGTTAGGTATTTAAGCACAATCTTGAGGCATACCTCATAGTTCTTAAAAGATAGATCTAAATCAGTCAAGATTATCTCCTTGATTACAAGGAAATTTTCGTGAGCTGAATTGCAACAACCTGCCTTTAACTAAGGAGGTTTAAAATAGAAAAATTATTCCTAAGAAGCTGCTCCTACTTAACGTAAGGATCTTGTAAAGATCCTGATTTATTCTTTCCGCCTTTCGCATAACAAAATAAAAACAGAGGAGAAAAAAAAAGAAGTACAGGAGTCAGAATTATTGTGTTCAAAAAGAAAATAAAATAAATTTTAGCATCGATCCATAGAATCAACAGTAGTTAAAATCAAACGCGATCTGCTTAATTCTCCCCCCAAACCAAAAAATTCGTTGACAAAGCCAAAATATATAAAGATATAAGCAAACAGCATCAGAACTAAAGCATGATTTCTGACAGCAAATTCGGGTAAGTAAAAACATACCAAAAAAAAACACACAATGATCAAAAACATTCCACACAAAAAAAAAGCACATGCAGAAGAAAAGATACCTCTGTACTGATGATAACGCAAAAAAATATAAACGAGAAAGAGCAACTAGTTTCGAAAAAGAATAGGATCAGAAGAGAAGAGCCACCAGAAGACGCCGTTGAAGAAGTTGAGATTGGATATACATAAGAGCGTTGACGGTGGATAAAGCTAAGTCGGCAGTCTCCTATGGCTCTCTCTTCATCTCCTTGGTCTCATTTTCATTTTTTTAAAATTTTATAGTTAATTTTTCTTGGGCGTTAAGCAATCAGAAAAAAATCCACTTCTTTGGTCCACCGAGTTATGATAAAGTCACCTGCGGGTTGCGAGTTGCTGTTTTGTGAAACTTTTATAATCGGGTCGGGTTTGGTTATTTGTATTCATAATCAACAATTCGGGTCGGGTTGATAACATTTGAGCTGCTCACGAATTCTAGAAAATAGATAGTCTCGAATTTCCTATGTTGTTCTGTGTTCTTGGGCTTCACTCTCTCTGCCTTGGATCTGATCTCTCTTTCTCTCCATTTCCCTGGAATTTTAGTGTCTGGTGGAGTTGATTGTTGGTCGACTGAAGACAGGGAGGGAATAGATGCAATTCTTTGGAGGATCAGATATAAGTCCTTCGCCGCCGGCACCGACGGCGTCTGGGAACAATGCACACATGATGTATGTGTTCAACCGGAACGGGGTGTGCTTGTTCTACAGGGAGTGGAATCGTCCCCTTCACACTCTCAATGCCCAGCAGGACCATAAGCTCATGTTCGGTCTGCTCTTCTCTCTCAAGTCGCTGACTGCCAAGATGGATCCCACTTGGTTAGTTCTCTCCTCACAAGTTGTTCGGTTTGAGGCTTTATTATGAAAATTGGCGAATTGGATCTAAAAGATTTGCGAGGGTATTGATCTTATATTGTTTGATGATTTGTATTTTTTGTTATCAATTTGGTGCAGTGCCGAGAAAGGGAATCTTGGAATGCCCCAGTTGCCTGGTCAAGGTTGTTCCTTTCACAGTTTTCGGACAAACACATACAAACTAAGTTTCATGGAAACACCCTCTGGGATCAAGGTCGGCGCTTCACTTGATCCTTTAACCCATTTCATGCAACAAAAGATGATCACAAGACTCCATTCTAAGCGCTAGAAGCATAGGGCTTTGTGCTATGTTTATTTTGTCTTCGTATATTCACAACGATGAGCCTTTGTGCAGATTATCCTGATAACACATCCTAGGACTGGTGATCTACGGGAGTCTCTCAAGTACATCTACAATTTATATGTTGAATACGTTGTCAAAAACCCACTCTATGCTCCTGGAAGTCCAATCAGGTAAAAGATTTGAGCTTTTCTACTTGCTAAATTGAAAATAAAAGCTATTGACTGATTCATCATAAAAATTTTCAAATTATATTTGGGATGTTTACCAATCTATACTGGTCGATCTCTAGTGTTTTACGCAAGTGACCTCAAAGTCGTATACGCGACTAGAGTGATGATTTATGGTAAATGTGTGGTTTGTTAAAGAGGTGAAGCCATGTGATAAGGCCGCATTTTAGTTGTTTATTCATATTCCAGTTAGGCTCTAGCTGAATGTTTAGTATGAACTGTTGATAATATTATGACTACTAGCTGCCTATGTATGCTGCTCGTCATTGTTTATGGTTAGCACCTCTGGCAGGCAGTTCGTGTGTGAATGAGTTTATGGGTTGGTTTAGACCAATTTAATGAGCAACTTACAGAAGGAGAGATGTCTTTATATCAAAGCTTCAAGAGTTTACCATTCTTCACCTGATGCAGTTTTATTTGCCTGGGGCAGGTGTGAATTATTCAATACTAATCTCGACCAGTATGTGAGAAGCATTGCGTAGTTACGACATCTGATGCTCAATGGCTTTAACATCCCATGGCACGGTGCCTATTAGTGATTCAGCTTCGTCTTACAAGGAAAAAAGGGGGCAAGAAGATGACCACACATTCAAGTACAAAAGAAACTTGTGCCTTTACTCGAATTCGCGTAGAAAAGTTACCATAGAATTCAGTTGTGCGATTCAAGTTGCTTCTTGTTGTGGTTATGAAATGCTTGACAATTTGCATAATGAAAACAAAATATTAGAGTGCCTTTCATGTGAAACGCAGATCGACAACGCGATGAACCAGTTCAGTAGAAGTAGAAAAGGGTAGAAATCTATTATATCTTTCACAATTCATAGAAAACTTCAATATGCCAGTTATTCAAACGCGACCTATGGTAAGCCTTCCTGGGGTTAGGAAACCTCCTCTTGTCCCAGCTATACATTTGAGGGCTACTCTCTTTGGCCTCCTGTATTTCCCTATGGTACTCACTTTGCTTCCCCATTATTGGCCTCGCTATCTTCATCGGATTCCTCCCTCTCACCATTTTCAGGCCACTTACCTCCGTCGCCACTCGGTCCGGCACCGTGAATGATATACCAAACCTTCTTGGTTGTACGCGTACTTCAAAAAAGTAACACGTCTTTTCTTTATTTGCAGGAATATTTTGCCGTGCTGGTTCTGGTGGCTCGTGCCCACCTTCTGTCACGTCCATTGGCTGCTTTCCTTTAGTAGGAGCTAGGTGTGATGCATAAAATCACACGTTACACGTACGATTAATTTCTACTTCTCTGCAAGTTGGTCTTCTGCTTTGAGAACAGAAAGAATCCAGAAGAAGACAAGACTAGAAAAGGAAATATCTCTACATATAAATATATATACGTATATACACATCGTAAAGTGGGCAAAAACGTACGTCAATGCAGGCCTCTGTCTCTTGTGTACGGTCGCCTGTCCTGTTCTCCGGTTACCTGGTCCGAACTTGAAGGTCGTGATGGTGAAGTTGGTGTAAAGGAGATTATTAGGAAGAACTAGAGAAGTAAAATTTATAGATTATTGGGAAGAACTATAGAACTAAAAGCCTATATAATACCATCGGCATTAAAGGGTAGTTTGTTGATGGTAATAATGTTTATGGTATTGGTTAAAGCATTAAACACGTATCCTAAACCACGGCGGTCAAGTTGTTAGTTTTGGATGAACTAGGGACCTTGGATTGTTAATTAACTAGCAAATGTGATGTAACTATAGGGTGGTTTGTTGGAGTCGTACGATGTAAGACTAGTAGAAGTTCCTTGTCTTATTCGCTATTAAATGTGTTATTAAAAAGTCACACGCAACCCTAATTAACTTTCTTGTGATATTGATTTGCTGGCAAATTGTTTCAATCCCTATGCATAGGACAAATCACCGAGATAAGTTAATATGACATTTTACTAGAGATTGATTTTACTTAGTCAGGTCTGATTATAAAGCCGCCGTTAAATGGCCAAGTACCACTATTTTTGAGGAATTTGTTAACCCGTGGAAACAATTATGACTTCTACCCATTCCGCCCAAAACGAAAGAATTTCTTTAGAGAGCATGTAGAGAGATTATCCCGTGAGGGAAACCCTAAGATGATGAGAGCTATCAATTGACGACGTCTGTCATTTTTGTAACGAGACGAAAACAATTTCTCATGCTTTGCTACATTGTGCCGACCTTAAAGCATATTGAGATTTATTATCTCTATATCCTGTTGCTCCAAATTTTCTTACATTTTTGCAAGATCTCTTGAAAAAACAAGGAGAAGAGGTGAGCTAGGTCTTTTGTACTTCTGTGGCACTTATAAAAAGCCCAAAATTCTTTCATATGGCAACATCACATACTAGACCCCCAAGTTATAGTGGCATCATCACACTGATCCCTTAAAGAATGAAAAAATGCCCAAGCCCAAACTAGCGTTGCTAGTACACCAATAGAGCCGATGAATCGATAATACGATGGCCAGGCCCAACTGATAGAGCTGTAAAGTGTAACTTTAATGTCACAGTTCAATAAACCGATAATATGATAGTTAGGCCCAACTGATAGAGCTGTAAAGTGTAACTTTAATGTCACAGTTCACTATGCTCAGGAGACAAGATCATATGACGTAATCATAAGAGGACAAAGGAGTCAGTTTGTTAAATATTTTTTTTGGGTTTTCCCACTCATATTACAGCCTCTTATTGCGAAAGCTATAGCTTTTAAAGAGGCACTATCTTGGTTGATACACACTGACGTTATATCAATGGAGGCGAAGACCGATTTCCTTCAATTGGTACAACGGTTCCATAAATCCAACATTGACATTAACAAGCTAGAAGTAATCTTGGACGAGTGCAAAACCCCAACGACAAGATTTTGATCCTTTACTTTTACCTAAATTCCCAGTCATGTTAATATAGTAACGCACATGTTAGCTAAAGCAGCTACTAGATATCCCAATAGATATAGGCGCTGACTTTTTTATTAGATACTGTAACGTGATGCAAGATTATCCTATAATAAATAAATCCAATTTAAAAAAAAACGTTTTCTCTGGCCTGTACTTGTGATTGAAAAATAAAGTATACAGACGCTATGTTTTTATTAGGCATGACAATGGATCGGATTGAACTCAAGTCCATATATAGTTCAGTCCGATCTATTATATATATGGAAACAAAAACTTATACAAAAAGAAAAATGCAAAACATATGCATATAAAGATGCAAATTACTTAAATTTTTTAAAAACAATTGCTCAGAAAAATACAAGAATTGCTGAAGGAGTTCTAATAATTCTAAGGAGTTACCAGCTTCCACCAAAAATTGAGAGTACGAGATTGAGTACTAACCTTTAAAAACATTTCTCCATTGTTGGAACCCCTCCCCGGTGAGTCGCGTGCCCGACGTCCTACGTAACATCTGGACGTGCATCTCACGAGGGAGGAATTCCTCACCACGAAAGAAACCTCAAATTGAACTTATTTTAACGTCATCCGAACAAAACTTGATAAGTTCACCCTAATTATCACCCAATAAAATTTATCTGCTTAG
>JANZLD010000001.1:25393655-25405227 GCA_026413575.1 Erythroxylum carthagenense
AGAATATTTGTTGAATTTCTCTTGAATTGCAATAGTATGAAATCCCTATGGTTATAGGGTCTTTAATTCGTAGTTGTCTATGTTATGGAAATGTATGTATGTATCGTATGTTCGATTGTGCCTAAATGTTGGGATCGGGTCCGCGGTTCGGGGCGCTCGGCTCGGGCGCGACCCGAGGGGCCGCCTCGGGATTCGGGCATCCGGGGCCCGGGCTCCAACAGGCATTATAGAAAAGTCCTTGTTTGCATAACGTTCTAACATGTATATATACATATAATTGTTTTGCTCAAATTGTTATGACACTTGTGAATTTAATTAGTTATATTTTGCTTGCTTACTTGTTATCCACATTATGTTGTATAAAATAATTGTTTGTGTGAGATAACAATTACATAATTACCTATTTAAAGTTTTATGAGTTGAGTTGATTATGTGATACATGAAAAAAAATCAGGTTGTCTAACTTCAGACCGCCATGATCCAATCATCTTAATTCACTTAAGGATGACTTGATAGATTCAATTTATTGTATACACTTAAAGTTTTATTGTTGAATCACCAAGTCAAAACATGGGTCAAATGGGAGATTGTTAGACTATTTAGTGGCCCATTTCACTTATGGGTTTGAGTCCAATAAAAAGAGTCTAAGATAATGGTTATTGGCATTAAGGAGTTGGCCTTAAATGGATCCAAGACCCTTTCCCTCTCTTCTTTAAAATCAAATACATTAAAAGACAATTTTTTGTAGGAACAGAAAACTATCACAGAAAAGAGTTTCAGAATCATTAAGGAAACACATTAAAGGAATAAAAGGCAGAGAGAGAATCAATTTTAATCAATAGTATCTTGGATTCAGGTATGACTTTAATAGATCGATCCATAAATGTCTAACACTATCTATGTTCATAAAGTGTTAGAACGAACCTGTCTAGGAGAAATAAGTACAATCCTAATGGCTAAATTCTTTTTCAGGGAGCTAAAGACAATATTTACCGTTTGATGTTTGTCTTCGAATATCTTGCGGTTTCACTTTGTCTGCTTGTGAAGCATAGTAGCAACAACTATAACAAATACAATATGTTGTTTAACTCCCTATTTTCTAGAAGCATAAACAAGCCAAGGTGTTCATAACTAAACTATAAGAGGAAAAATAGATTATTCCAATCCTATTACATACTAGTACATCTTAAGATCAAAAGTACTCGAAAAACAGGTGTTTAGTGCTTTCAACTTCAACACCAGCTACAATAATACTTACGTACACAAATGTTTGCTCTTGGATTTTGAGTGATTTTTTTATTAGGAGTTCTATGCGTTTCTTTTTCATTTTTCTTTGCACCATATGTGCCAATTTCCACTTTCACATGCAATTTATTTTTAATATTTTATGTAATTTCTTAAAAATTTTCTGTAATTTTTACTGTAGAACTTTTTTTATGTAACTTCTTATAATTTTTAAAAACAACTTTATTAAAAAAACTTATTTTGCTACACCCTTTTACAGTATTTCATCTTTTCTTTATTAGTAAGGATTTTCTTAACTTATTAACAGTGATGTTACTCACATCTTTTTTTATAGTCATTATTAAATAATTAAATTTTGAGTTAAGAGACAATTCAACCTTATACATTTTGATTATCATTCTTAGGACTCTTGTAAAGACGTCCAAATAAACTCATCATCTTTCGTTAATAGTATCAAACATAGTCCTTAAAATTTAGTTCACACATATTTCATTTTATGAATTCCTATATCTGAATTTTAGATAATTTTTGATTATCTTCTCAAATATTTTTTATTAAACTTTGATGAATAATGGCAAATGCATTTTAATATTTTTCCTTTTCAGCATGACTCAAACTTATCTTATATTAATGTTGCTTAATTCATCCTTTGCGCTATAATTTAGCTCAGTGAGTCGTGTATATTAATTGAAAGACATGAAATTTCCTTTTAGTTTTCAAAGATAAACCAGTGATTGAGAGTCAAAGATAAACTCGAGGCTTTTCGCTATTTGAATAACCATTATCGCAAGTTAATGGTCAAACTACCCATATCTATCTCTGACGGCGGTCTAATAAGTGCAAGACGGTACAAAGGGTTGGACTAAGTCTATTCAGTAATCACTTTGGTTTGGATGATATCACAACAGTCCCATTAAAATATATTATGGTCATATCAAAGCGATAGTTCTTAAGGAAAAGTAGAGCTTTAATTTTATGAGCTTCGCTTGCATCCAATAAGATTCGTTGGGAGATCAACTCAAGAGATCTTTTTGAAATTTAAGAGATAAAATGAAAATTAGGTAAACACATAATTAAATGTTGTCATACGTTAATGAAAATTTGGTTATGGCCAAAAGACTTGGTCGATGGATTATAAAAGTGCAAGTCAACTAAATAGAGTAGGTACCAAAGAAAAAAAAAAAGACGGCATTCCTCTCTATAAGTGAAATCACAAGATTAGTCCTCAAACAAGAAAACAATAAGCTTATATGTGATTCTTTACAAATGTTGATTACTTGACTTGGTCTTCTATTAATTGTTTATCCTTCTCGCAAAACATGAGAAATTTTTAACATATGTACACCACCAAGTGATCTAAATACCTAATCAATAATCAAACTCACTAGAAAATAAGTAGACAGTGACATAATAAGAATTATGGTCTGGCCAGAAGGGTATTGGCTTGTTGCTACATCAGGTGTTGTCCATTACGCCAGCACGACGAGTCCCAAAAACAAGGGGTTCGGGAAGTCGACAATTCTTTACAAGTTTTTCTTAATAAAGGTGGAATTTATTAAGTATATAATATTAAGAATGAATGAGATTAACAAACACAAAATTCTTCTCTTATCTTTCTTTTTGTCTCTTACAGTCTCTAAGATTCAATAATTTATAATTTTAGGCTAATTATAAGGAAAAAAAGATGAAAGACTTTTATATAAACTGCAAGGATCTCTTACGAAATCCTTATATGAATCTTATTACACTAAAGTTTTTTATTATGAATCATGTTTTCAGTAAGTTTCAAAATTACTATATTAGTTTTCATCACTTCTTTCAAATTATTTTTTGACCTTTCTTTTTTCTTCTTACAGTCTTTAAGTACGATTTTTTCACATCTTCTCACTGACTTGTTTGATTATCTCATGCTAAAATATTCAAATTATCTAAACTTTGTCTTTCTTAATTTGTCAATTATTGATAGCAAGTCCAAAGTTAATTTATTAAAAAATTGGTTTTTGGAAATTATAAAAAGCTAACTAATTATTTGATCGATAAAATGTAGTAAATGCTTCATCATTATTTTATGATGCTTATATGAAAATCATAAAATATATAATAAGATATGCTTTATTTTTCTTTTACTTTTAGTTAACATTTTTTAAAATTTAATGTAATGTAAAAATAAATTTAAATTTTTAACATAGCTGAATTCATCACTCCTTTTAATATAAATGATCAACTAAAAAAAGTTAGAGAGTTTCTAGAAAACAATGACCGCAAAATATCTATCAACTATTCTTATCTATAAATCTGTCATTGAGTTTGTCTATAAATATATACTAAAACTATTAATTAATAAAATTTAAAATTTAGTTTATTCTTCTATACTAAAACATTTGGACGGACAATCGTACGAGATTATTACAGGGAGATGGCCGGCATAGCACCGACAGACCACGTGTTTTAAATTTACGCGAATAAAACCTTAAAATCATCGGCAATTCAAGAAGAGAGCAAAGAGACGAGATAGGATCGTGTTGATTTGTTTTCTTTTTGGTGATATTTTAAAAAGAAAATTACGCATATCGGCCAGGACAACAATGCAACGAAATAATCTTAAGGTTGTTAAGTCTGCATTCCGTGCATGCATTAGGTAAGACGGCAAACCAGACTTAAATTCAACTTAGCGAGTTTAAGTTGAAATTCATACTTAATTTAACATTCTAGGATTAAGTTGAACATATATTGTCTTAAATTCAACTTAGTGAGTTTTGTTGGATTTAATCTATCGTGTGGGCAGATATATGTATATATAAGTTAATTATATATTAGGAGCTATCATAAAATTAAATCCGATTAAAGTAATCTATTAAGGTTAAAGACGTTGAACTATATGACATCTACAAAAACATGAATACCTAATAGTTTGATTTTTATTTTATGATCGGTTAAAATAGAAATAAGATAAATTATATAAAGAATTAGGGATATAGTCTCCAAGTAAGATGTATGATTATTGCTCTGATATACTTTCACATTTCTTGAGAGAAAACAAATGACCTCAAAATTTAAGAATCACGTTGCTCTCGTAGATTTAGTACCCTTCTGTGATAAATTTAAGTATTCTTGATGATTTTACATGATTGTTTATATAATTGATGATAATTTTCACCCTAAAGAATTAAAAACTATCATGTTTAAGTTTAAATTCGTACTTCATTTAATATTCATATTATTAAAAAGCTTGATCTTAAACTTAATTCGAATTTATCTTATATTTTGGAAATTTTTATTGGAGAATTAAAATTGTTTATAACTAATTGTAAAAAATGCTATTAAATAAATTTAAGTATTCATATAGATTTCAAGTCCAAACTAAATATATGTAATGAAATTTTTAATTTTTTAATGAGAACTGAAATAATTAGTTTGTATAATTTACAAAATATCGCGTCATTCATATTCATCGTCATAATATTTATTTTAATAGAAGAAATCTTTTTTGTTAAATTTTTATTTGATAAATAAATGATATGGTTTTAAAATTTTTGTTATAAAATTAAAGCATATATTATGTCTCAAACCAAATAGAAGTTCAACATAGTCTAAAGGGGAGAGAAAGGAAAAACAGAAATTAAGATCTGCAATAGGAAGCAAAAAAATGGACAATTGGCTATCCCTATCACTTAATAGGTTATGGGCGACAAAAAAGACTTTAATAAATTAAATATATATTTAAGTTTACATATATAATATGAACGTTAACTAAAACAGTAAACAATGGGCCTTTTTTATAGTTTTATTTTGCTAATTAACCAAAACATTAAACATGATAATCTTTTTTTCGGTGGATTCTAGGTAGATACCTTGCCTACACCTGCTCAGATTTGATATTGACTAGTAAATATATGATATATTTGAAATTATGGTTTAATAATATGAATGTGATTTTCTGAAGTATAGTTTTTAATTGAGTATTTAGTTAAAAAAAATAAGAATTAGTATGTTTTAACGACTGAAAACTGAAAATTGATTTTAGACGGTTGAAATTGGAGATAGCCACTTAACCTGCTCAAACCCTATTTCCACCGAATAATGTTGTTTTAAATGGGAACGTGGGAGTGTCTAAAGCGTGGCCGTGTGGGACCTATTCCCTACTTTAGGACAAAATAAATATTAGTTAGATACAAATGTGGACACAGAACATAGGAAGTGGCGCCAAATGAGGCTTGATCGATGTTTGCTTTTCCTTTTAACATTTTGATTGCTTTTGGTCTACGCGGCTACCTTTCTTTCTTTACCTGTATTGAAGATGACAAGACTTTTCAATTACCCATTTTTCTTTTTCCTTTTTATAAAAAAAAGCAAAAAACACAAAAAAGCTTTTTTTTATTTATGGAGTCATTAAAATCTTAATTTTCTGGAGGAAATTACAATGTAATATAATTATTATTAGATTAATAACAATAACCGAAGGCTTAAATATATATTAAATATAATATTATTAGGATGTGTTCTTATCATCCAGCCTTGGACTACCTAAATATGAAAAAGGAAAAAATTACTTGTTTTTATTATTCTGTTCTTATCTTATTTTATAAGCATTCATCTATTTAATAAATATGATTTATAAAAAATAAATAGATGAATACTTATAAATACTCGTAAAATAGGTAAAAACAGAATATGAAGCAGATTCTCTAATACTGCACGGAAAAAAGATATGATTCCTTGAAAGCAATAATTCATAAATATGCGCATAAGGAGCTAAACAAGATGAGAAATGGAAAGAAGGCTGCATCTACCTCCTATTACTTAAACAATATCTCTCATTCTTGTTACGATATTTTTATCTTATTATGTTAAACCTCATCCACATATTTATGTAAGATTTGAATCAGAATAACTGAAACAGAAGATTTAATATACCTTAAATACAATTACACCAAATAATAATGAAGTTCGAAAACTTGTAATGACCGCCTTGATCAGAACAAAAGATTAAAAGATTAGTTATCAATGATTTTAATTGTACAATATTATTAATACATTAGGCAAAAATGAAAATTTATTCACACAAAAAAAAAGTAATTAGACAAGACTGTTTTATAAACAATTATTAATATTAAAATTTAAAACATTTAAACTTCTTTTTAATTATGAAATTGAAAATTTTGAATTACTCAATTAAGTAATTATCTTAAGGTCCTTGTGATTCGATATGTACAAGGAACGTAGCCTCCAGAGGACTCCTTCCAATTATTACCACCAAACAAACACAACGCCGGCAAATAACCACTGCTGCCGGAACCATTCTGCATCATCTCTTATAACGTGTCTTTGGTTTTACCATTTTATGTTAGATTCATTCAAACTATAAAATGTTATTATTGAATTGAATAGAAAAATTTGTCAAATCAAAATTAATTATGTTACTTAACGTATTGTTGTTTGTCTTGGTTACTAAATGACACTATTTTATAGATACAAAGGGATTACCTAAAGTTAAAAGCAACATATTGCCAATTTATGAGAATGAATTATTCAATTCAGATCATGTTATAAACAATAAAGTAATCCCCATTGCTTTGCGTTTGCAAAGTCATGTGGTTGGAGATTGGAACAATTCATGTGTGATGTCTATTATATTTTTATTGGATTTGATTCTTGTGAGACTAAATGAAATCTCTAGTATGTATCAAGTTGACGTGGAACAGAAGAGACGTGGCCTAAAGGCTATTGAGGACAAAGGGGTAAATAAAAAAATTGGTGAGACATTTGTAACGAAAAACGTGCTTAATCCACGGGTGGCATTTAAAAGTTTGCTTTCTTTTCTCCACACAGAACTACAGTAAACCAAACGCTGCGTAATAAAATTCCCATAAGGGACTTCATATATTTGAAAATTTACAAGCACGCACCTCCGTCCAAAGCCCAAAGAACTCGTTTTCGAAACCCAATTTGGGAAATATAACTTTTTCTTCTCTGCTCTAGTGTTAGAGTTGTAAATGTACACACGGTTTCCATAATGGGGAAGTTGTTGGTACCTTTAGACTTTGGGTTTGGGTCCTCCATTAAACCTCTACAAAACCTCACGGTTGACTCTCGGCTTTTTCCTTCCCTTTTTTTTTTTTTTTGTGTTTGTTCATTAGAGCCTGCAATGGTTGTTGCTTGAGAGAACAACACGGGTTGGTTCCATTTTTATACTATATTTCTTGTGGGGATTTTATACTAAAGAAGAGACGGTTGGAATGGTTTGAAGTGAAGGTGGTGGCTTTAAGGTTGGAACTGGACTTGGTCTTTGGTTTTGTCTTTTTTGCTTACGGCTTCCCATGAAACTTTCCTTGTGCATGTTGTTTGATTGTTTCTAAACCACTACGCGTTGTAGAATTCAAAGAGACGAGTATTCATTTCTCCTCTTATCATGCTTGTCTGTATTCTAGTTATCATATAGCATACATACGTATGCATTGCGGGCGGTACTTGTTCAAGCTACACCCTTTTTCCTCCATTGTCATAAAGATTACACTCTCAGTTTTAGTTTCAGAGATTACCTAGTTATTTACATTCAAAGTTTAAAATTTTCAGAGATTTGTTTAACATAAACTCTCTATTTGATTCATCTCCTCAATTCCATAAACTGCCGTCTCCTGTTTCTGAATCTCCAATGTTGAATGTCATTTTGTTCAGGCTCTGTTTCTAGTTTTCTGCTAACAGAGCAGAGTCCAACAAAATGGCTAATAACTCGTATCGTCATACAAGGACACCCTCAATCCAGCAAATCAGCACCTCCGTGGGTGAGATGGATAGTGAGGTTGTTAGTATGGATTATACTACATACACAGTACACATACCCCCAACACCTGACAACCAGCCTATGGGAATCTCCATTGAATCAACCTCCGATGCGGGTGGGAGAACCTATATGTCGAGTTCTACTTACGCGGGAGGTGATAGTAGTACCACGCGTGCCCATGTGAAAGACAAAATGGGAGAGCCCGATTTATGGCGCCGAGCTACTGTTAACGAGTCATTGTGCTCGAGACATGGATGCAATGCTAAGGCCATGTCTGACGATCATAATGCGGGGTTGGTCCCTTGTGACTGTGCATACAAGATTTGTGGGAATTGCTATAGGGACATCATAGTCAATAGTGATGGATTGTGCCCAGGTTGTCTGGAGCCTTATAGGAGGCGTGAATTGTCGGAGTTGGATGGAAGGTTGGCTATGGTTCAGATGAGTAATATAGATGATTTTGATTACTCCGGTATTTTGCTTGAACAAAAGAGGGACTATGGATACGGAAACGCAATGGAGCTAGGGGAAGCTTCAGATGGAAATGACGAGTGGAGTGACACGAAAGAACTTCTTGAAAAGAAATGCAATCCGCTAACTCGCAAACTGAAAATATCTCCCATAATCATCAACCCATATAGGTAAGTATCCGCTTCATTAATCTATTTTCTTCTAGGCGATTTCCCGCAGTTCTTATCTGATTTTCCTTTTTCTCCTAAGCACTGAGCACTAAATTGTATGTTTCAAACTGGACTTCAAGTAGTGAAAGCTTTCTGAGCATATTTGTTTTCTTTGAAACTGCTGTGCAGAGAAAAAATAAATTGCTCCTGTAACTTTTACATCGTCTTCTCTTCTTGCTTGTAATAATTGTTTGTTCATTGGATTACTGTTCTTTCAGAATCCTGGCTCTTTTCCGAATGGTTGCTCTTGGATTTTTCCTGCATTGGCGGATTAAAAACCCAAATGAAGACGCAGTCTGGTTATCCATCTTATCTGTGGTGTGTGAAATATGGTTTGCCTTCTCGTGGTTACTTGACCAGGTCCCTAAGTTGTTTCCTGTTAACCGAGCTGTGGACCTTGATGCTCTACAAGAGAGATTTGAAGCTCCTAGTTCAAGCAATCCTTCCGGAAAATCTGATCTCCCTGGCATAGATATTTTTGTTTCTACAGCAGATCCTGAGAAAGAGCCACCCCTTGTCACTGCAAATACTATCCTGTCTATTCTTGCAGCTGACTATCCAGTTGAGAAACTATCGTGTTATATATCTGATGATGGAGGTGCTCTTCTAACCTTCGAGGCCATGGCAGAGGCAGCTAGTTTTGCCAATTTGTGGGTACCATTTTGTAGAAAACATGACATCGAACCAAGAAACCCGGAATCTTATTTCAATTTGAAAAAAGATCCTTTGAAGAACAAGGTACTCCCAGATTTTGTTAGAGATCGCAGGCGGGTAAAACGTGAGTACGATGAATTCAAGGTTCGTATCAATGGCCTTGCTGACTCAATTCGTCGACGCTCTGATGCATATAATACTCAGGAGGAGATTAAGGCTATTAAACGTTGGAAAGAGAGTGGTGATGATGTGCCGATAGAGAGACCGAAAATCCCAAAAGCCACTTGGATGGCTGATCAGACGCACTGGCCCGGGACCTGGACAGTTTCAGCCTCTGAGCATAGCAGTGGTGATCATGCCAGTATTATACAGGTATGGATGCTATGCTAGTTCAAGAACTTTTATTTCTAACGGAAAATATATTATATGATGATGAACAAAACTGGAATAATAAGTTAAACATTAAACTGCAGGTAATGCTACAGCCTCCCAGTGATGAACCAATTGCAGGCATGCCAAATCGAAACTCCATTAATCTAAGTGAAGTTGACGTTCGTCTTCCCATGTTGGTCTACGTATCACGTGAGAAAAGACCTGGCTATGATCACAACAAGAAGGCGGGGGCGATGAATGCTCTGGTTCGAGCCTCTGCTTTAATGTCCAATGGCCCCTTCGTTCTCAACCTTGACTGTGACCACTATATTTTCAATTCAAAGGCATTGAGGGAAGGCATGTGCTTCATGATGGACAGCGATGGGGAAGGAATTTGCTATGTCCAGTTTCCTCAGAGGTTTGAAGGAATTGATCCTAATGATCGATATGCCAATCACAATACTGTGTTCTTTGATGTCAACATGAGAGCCCTTGATGGACTTCAAGGTCCAATGTATGTGGGGACAGGATGCCTCTTTCGTCGGACTGCCATTTATGGCTTTGACCCTCCTCAGCCTCAAGGACAGTCACAGAGCAGTTGCTGCTCCTTCTCCTGCTGCTTTGCCCGACACAGGAAGGCTGCCGTTACTTCTGCCCCAGATCATAACCAGTCTCAGGACCATGCGGATATGACCAAAGCTCTTATTCCCAAGAAGTTTGGAAACTCAAGGGCATTTCTTGATTCCATAAGGGTGGCAGCAATTCAGGGCCTGCCTCTTGGTAGTCGCCCTCCAGGTGCTCTTATTGTTCCGAGGGAGCCTCTGGATCCTTCTTCAATTTCAGAGGCCGTGAATGTCATATCTTGCTGGTTTGAGGATAAGACAGAATGGGGCCAAAATGTTGGATGGATATATGGTTCTGTTACTGAAGATGTTGTCACCGGGTACAGAATGCATGAGCGTGGATGGAGGTCGGTTTATTGTGCGACGAAGAGGGATGCGTTTCGTGGCACTGCCCCGATTAATCTAACGGATCGACTTCATCAGGTACTCCGGTGGGCTACTGGGTCTGTTGAGATCTTCTTTTCACGCAACAATGCACTGCTGGGTGGCCCAAGATTGAAATTCTTTCAAAGGGTCGCATACCTCAACGTTGGAATATACCCTTTCACTTCTATTTTCCTCATTGTTTACTGCTTCATTCCTGCGATCTGCCTCTACGCTAACCAATTTATTGTCCAGACTCTTGATGTTACTTTCCTCACATACCTCTTGGCGATCACTGTGACTCTTTGTCTTCTGGCGGTGTTTGAGATCAAGTGGTCTGGCATTGCCCTTGAAGAATGGTGGAGGAACGAGCAGTTCTGGTTAATAGGAGGCACAAGTGCTCATCTTGCTGCTGTGCTCCAGGGATTGTTGAAGGTGATTGCAGGCATCGAGATATCTTTCACCCTTACATCCAAATCAGCAGGTGATGATGCTGACGATGAGTTTGCAGATCTCTATATCTTTAAATGGACATCTCTCATGGTACCTCCTTGCACAATCATAATGGTTAACATGGTAGGCATCGCGGTTGGAGTTTTCCGAAATATTTATCTTCCAATACCGGAATGGAGCAGTTTACTTGGAGGTGTGTTCTTCAGCTTTTGGGTGTTGGCTCATCTTTACCCTTTCGCGAAAGGGCTAATGGGAAGAAGAGGAAAAACCTCTACCGTTGTACTTGTTTGGTCTGGTCTAATTTCAATCTGCATATCCCTGCTCTGTGTTAGTTTTAGTATGGGACAAATTCCCATATTGAAAGTGAGAAGAGGGAGGGGGAGTCTCAACAAGTATAAATA
>JANZLD010000001.1:25421615-25451935 GCA_026413575.1 Erythroxylum carthagenense
AATAATAATAATAATAATAATAATAATAATAATAATAATAATAATAATAATAACAACAACAACAACAACAACAACAATTAATACAAAATTAATAATAATAATAATAATAAATACAAATGTTATAATACTAATAATAATAAGAATAATAATAATAATAATAATGATAATAAGAAATTAATTATAATAATATTGATAATAATAATTTTTGTCCAATAATTTTAATATTAATATTAATGATAATCAATACAAAATTAGTAATAATAGAGTCAACATACATTCAAATACAACATCTAAGCATTCATAGAATTAATTACGTAATAGGTTCAATATACATTCATAGAATTAATTACATAATAGGTTTAACATACATTGAAAAAAAACATCTAAGCATTACTGGAACTAATGTCATATTTGATTCAACATACATTAAGGCCTTAGAATTTATTAATAATGTCCCTAACAATAATCCCCAAAATGACTCTAATGGCTATGAGTAAAAATGCTTAACTCCATGCCATGTTTGTCTGCAAAGTTGGAACTTCATTGACTTGTTCATTTGTTGGAAGTGCGAATGGATTCGGCATGGAGGATGGTTCATTGGTGGTAGGAGCAATGTCTTCAATGCGACCAGCCGGCCTATATGGGTCCATGACATAAGCACTTTGTGCTTCGTCCAATGTCCGATATCCCTTGAATCGAGCATTAGGAAACCCCCTCCGTAGCCAATTTGACATCATCCCAATTTGTAAAAATACTAACTTGATGTCCAACAAAAACCATATAGAAGTTGTATATGCTCATATTTAGGTACCTAAAAATGAATCATATTATCATCATTCATAAACGCAGAAAAATGACAAATATTAAGAAGTTTGTAAACCAACCATTGATCATAAATAGTCAACTGAACAAACAAAGTCAACAGTTCATCAAAACAAAGTCAACATCACAATCCCAGTTTTATAACAGTACAAATCCTAGCTTTCCTATTAAGCTACTATAAAGGCAGTAACTCCACAAAAAATGGTCAGCCAAAAAGTGACAGATCACAACGTACTAATTAAGAAATAAAATATTAAGTCAAACATCGTCATCTAACATGCTACTCACATAAGCCAATCTCTGGTCTGCATTTAGATCCCAGAAAAGATTCCCAGCATGAACATTCTTAGAGAATATCTTTGCAGTCTTGACAATTTCTTCAGTGGAGAAGCCTAAATTTCCAAGCTCATCACCTAGCTTAGACCCATGCAGTTCTACAATGGCATCAGTAATGATCCTAGCATTTTCTTTACCATTATCAATAGCAAAAACAAATGAGACAGCAACGTTTTCTAATACTTCGATATCCCTCATCTTCCTTTTCCCTTTGTTTTGTCGATTTCCGTCAGTGTTGCTGGAAGAGGCGACAGAACCAATGACATGGGATGAAGTAGTTGGGGTAGGAGTGACCAGTGGGGCTGTTGGATCTAATTGGGCAGCAAACGCTAGTGGATCAGCTGGTCCGTCACCTTCAGTTTCATCAGTGTCAAGTTGAGTAACTGCATCTGCAGCATCCTGAGCACCTGCACCTGTTGCTCTGTCTTTCCCAAAGACAAACTTAAGTCTTGGGTAAAGCGGGAAAGACTTTCCAGGAGTATAATATTTGTTTGGGTGTCCCTGGAAAAAACATCAGCATACGTCAGCATTACAAACATATGATTATTACGATATTTTTATAAACAACTAACAATTAAAAAAATTACCCTCATCAATTCATCCAGCACTCGCTTGATGTCTACCTCAACACATTGCTTGGCTTCATTCCAACCAAACCCACTGTAGTTTAACATGTCAAAGCCTGTCTGATATTTTTGACATGTTATTTTTGACATGTCTCTTGTCAATGCCACAATCAGGAAACTTTTTAACGATCATTCTAGCAAGGAATTGGAAAGTACCAGGCTTAAATTGGTAATTATCAGCTCTTTGACCAGCCACAACTACCTCCTCCATGAAGGTCACAAATGCCTCTGTTTTAAGTAATCCACCGTGACATGTACGGGCTTATGTTTCCTAATTGCTAGTTGAAAAGGCCTTAAGATATACATGATCCACTCTACAAAACGTTCATAGATGAGATATGAGAAAATTATTTTATAATCTAGTAGTAAAAGCATGAATAACTACGACATTTATTATAGGTATTAGTGTATTCTATTGTATCCAACTCAAAGTTAGCAAAAAAATAAGCTTTTTTATATCCTCATCGAAAAAGTTGGGCCACCTTGATGAGTATCACATAATCTTCATGACAATCTCCTAAAATCTCTATTTTTAAAGAAAGCAATGTATTTAAGGTAGGGTTGTGTATATGAGCATTTGTAAAGTTTCCTATTAATCATCATGAATTTCACGTACATGTGTATAAATGACTGTGTATATGATCATTTGCACATGTTTCTCCTTTTTCTGTGTAACATCTTAGTAGGATCCCCTAATTTTTTGTTAACTCTTTCATATAGGGTTGGAAGTTTTCTTCATATATTAGGGCCTTTCTTCTAAAAAAGAGTCTTTTAAAATATTTAATGAAGCTAGCTATATATAAAATATTTAAAAAAACCAGTGGCTGTCAAGATAAGGTCCCAAAGCCGAAAGGCATGCAACTTGCTTTTGGAAAATTAGCTCAACCACAATTAGGGATTTATGGATCTATCTTGTACTGCCTAACCTCACAAGCATTCAAAATGCAATAGTTTGGGATAACCTGGTAATTTATAAGTATAATTGTAACAGCCTGCAAACCTGATGGATTAGAGCGAGTAAAAGATAAAAACTGAAGCTTGCCAATAACCTGATGACAATATATTTTAGAATCCATAGGCAGGGAGGCATCTTTGAGGTGTAAGGCATAGTAGAAGACACTGGTGTTAGAACAACTTTATGCATGTTTTATAGTCATGTAAAATGGTTTCAATGTATTCTGACCATGAAAGTATCAATCCATCAGTTGTACGCAATACTTTAACACCTAAGCAATAAGTTCAGTTCCTAAAAAAAAAAACTGTGGATAGGGCATGAAGGGCATAATGAATTTTTCTGCTAACCATGTATGTATTTATGGATTTTTTATCCTCTAATTACTTCCATAAATCATTATGCAATAACTAATATAGGCAATTCATAGATATATTTATATATGTTCAACATCTTTAAAGTGAATTTCAAAGATAATATGAGTACCTACTGGTTGGAACAACAAGATAAACAGAGGAAAACATCTAACCTAAAAATTTCCCTTGCGACACATCTATTATTTCAGTGTTATTATAACTTGTTTGAATTTCAGCTACACAATATAACACTAATGAGTGATTGAAATTTCTCATTCCATAGTAGGATGTAACTATCTAATAATTGGTTGTTATTATTACACTTATTGTTGGTTAATACCAATAATGAAATTGCAAACGAAAGAGTGAAAGATGGTTATATTGGATTAATAACTGAAGAGTCATGGTAAAGGAAAAAAATGCAGTATAGGTTCCTACTATCTTCTACACAACATAATGAAAATGACTATTTTGCTAACACAACTTGGACATATTGTCAACCAAAACCCAAGCAAAAACATCACATTACATATGTCATACATGATTGGTTGCTATCTAAATTAATTACAACGACACAACACAATGCAGTGCCAATGCAGTTCCAATATATACTTCACACAATACAAGGCATAATCTAAAGTACCCACAAAAAATCAGAAACATGATAGCATAATGCAGATTCAATTCAGAACAACATATATACCTGTGAAAAGAAACATAAGAAGCACTTTGGAGATAACTAATGAGGTTCTTGGATTCAATCAGAAAATAATGCAACCTATTATCGATCAACAACAACTCAGGATTCCTACATAGAAACAAAGAAACAAGTTAAAAGTTTGGAAAGGAAATGAGAGAATGGTCCAAAACCTAGCAAATTTTACAATAACAAATATGCTCAAAAAACCTCTTAGCATTCTGGTATAAGAACAAAAATAACCAAAGACCCAACAAGATGAAGAGCTACAACTAAAATCCATATGATCCCAATCAAGATCTGCAAACCCCACTAATGGCCGAAGGTCTCCATAGATGACAAATCCACATATACAATTTGCGCAACCAAAGAAATGGAGACCTTCAGAGGCAACGACATTGTTCCAACAAATAACAAAAACTTACCAGTGGAAAAAGAGTCCTAGCGTGCGAGAGAGTTGCCCAGCGTGCAACAAAGAAGCGTAGAGAGAAGCCCAGCGTACGAGAAAGGAGTGAATCGAGAAGATGAGAAGGAGGGTGCGCGAGAGAGAAACAAGGACGAAATATCAAAAGAGAGGGATAATTTGGGAGTGAGCGTCTGTCTTTGTTCCGGAGATAGGGACAAAAAATTTTTGTCCTTCAATTTTCGAAGGAACATATTTCTTTGTACCTGTCCTCCGGAAATAGGGGACATAAACGTGGTGACATCAATCAAACAATCAAGGGGGACATGATTATTTTGTTTTGTTAATTGTCTTCATTCATGGAGACCGTAACCATACACAACTTAAGCGACTAAGTCACTTGGGTTTTGATCCAAGGTCTGCGTTTACTGCTCCTTCTCTCCATTATAGCAAAATCTCAACAAGCCTCCACTTTCTCCCACATTTCATTAAGCATCCTCGCTTCACCCCGAGGTAGTTAGTTCGATTTCTTATGAATCCTTGGTTTAATCATTACTCACAATGCATCATGTTTTTGATACAATTTTGTAGGAAACTTCCGGAGCTAGAAATGGCCGTGTATATGGTTTCACGCCACCTCTCCGGTGGATCCAAGACGGCGCTGCGTTATGCGACTTGTTGGAGATCTTATTCGACGGGATACAGAGAGGAGAGAGACACTTTTGGGCCCATACGTGTTCCTGATGATAAGTAAGTCATAGCTGCTCTTTTGGAATCTCAGTTTCTGTTCTTATATTCTTTCATCATTGTTTGTTTTCTTTTTTTTTTTTTTTTGATGATCACGCGACTGTGAATTTTTAGGTTGTGGGGTGCACAAACTCAAAGGTCGTTGCGGAACTTCGATATAGGAGGGGAGCGCGAGAGAATGCCAGAGCCTATCATTCGTTCATTTGGTGTTCTTAAGAAATGCGCTGCTAAGGTTGATCTTTTCTTCGACTTCTTGTCAGTTTGATGATTTCTGCGTGGAGACAGATTTCGCTTATTGGTTGTTTGTTGTTGAGATGGAGTCTGTTTTATTATTTTCTTGTTGTTGCAGGTGAACATGGAGTACGGGCTCGATCCATCCATAGGGAAAGCAATAATGCAAGCTGCCGATGAGGTGGCTGAGGGGAAGCTCAACGATCATTTTCCACTTGTCATATGGCAGACTGGTAGTGGTACTCAATCTAATATGAATGCCAACGAGGTCAGTTCCTTTGCCCACCATCTGTGTGTGTTTCGATCCGCATGCTGTTGTTGTTTGTCGAAGACAATGGTAAATCAAGTTCTCCAGGAGTCTTTTTAGACTGCAACGATGAATGAAATGCAAAGAGGAACATGCTATGATGAATTCTTGAGCATCTTAAACTGCCACGGAAGAAGTTTTCACTGTATCAATTATTCAACCACCAAAGTGTATGAAGAGAGTTTGGGAATCTTTCCCAAGAACATGGAATTAGTGCCTGCAAAAGTTCAGGAGATTTCCTAGATCTGAAGTGTATATTGTTCTAGCACATAGGAAAGTATGATCTATCTAAACTTGGGTTTTTACACTGATCTGATCATTTTTTCTTTAGCCATTAACCTCCCAGGAGGTCATGTTTTAGAAATCTAAACATTGAACGTTGAAGGGAACTTGAAAGTGTATATAACAAAAATGAATGGTGGTTATATGGTGTTTTTTTCTTTCCTTTGGAATTCTGTCATGCGATTGTGTAATATTCTGAGTCCTAAGATACAAAATTGTCAAATGATAAAGTGATGATTTAGTGTATAAAATGATTAAGCAGTACAAAAGCTTTTGTATGTCATGTCAATATGTAATTTCATTTTTCCAGAAAAAAAGAAGATGATTTATGTTATTTCTCATGGATTTTCTAGGTCATTGCCAATAGAGCGGCTGAGATCCTTGGCCACAAGCGTGGTGAGAAATTTGTGCACCCAAATGACCATGTGAACAGATCACAGTCTTCTAATGACACATTCCCAACCGTAAGCATGATTTGTATTTTATAGTTGTGTGTATATTGCTAGTATCTTTGGTGATGCATTCACAACAGTGATCATAATTACATCTTACATTTTAAACAATAAATACTATGTGGAAATTCTTTCTGCAGAACTCTTGTAAAATCTATATAAAGTTGCTGATCCATAGAATCTTTCTATTGTCTTTATATTTGACTGTTCTTTCTCTTGCTTTCCAGGTAATGCACATTGCAGCTGCAACTGAAATAAATTCAAGATTACTACCAAAGTTGAAAATTTTGCAAAATGCACTACATGCTAAGGTTCACAACTAACCTAATAGTATAAAGAATAAATATAGATGTTGTGCTGGATACTGTACTCTTTGCGTAGTTATTTTTCATCCCAATTTCTTTCACGCTGTCCATGTGAATCAATCCTTTAAGCCACATGGTTTAGCATTGCATGTATTTGTTTTTCAATATCAGTATTTTGAGGTCACCTTATTATTGCTGGAATCTTGCAGCTGTAGGAGATCTCTAAACTGTTTAGTGCTTTTAAAAAGCATGAAATATTGGTGCTAGTAAAGTGCTTTTGTGATTCTTTAAACTTTGTTTTTCATTGGGTGCCGAAAGATACAAATAAATCAAAGTGAATTTACACCATTAATCTATTACTGCAATCTGAAAATTTTGATTATTTTAACTTTAATTAAGGTGGAACTTCGCCGGATAAGATCTTCAATTTTCTCTGTTATTCAAGATATTATTATCATCCTCCTACTAACTTTTTTGAAGGCATACTTTTAGTTTTGGCTCTTGGTCTGTTACAAGCTATAATCCTTTATGTCCCCACGATAAGTTTTAGAACCAAGTCTTTCTAGGCTCACTGACTTTTGTGGGGTTTAACCTTCTTGCATTTGAGTTCACATTTACTTTTATGCTTATGTGCATGCTTGTGTCTTTGGACTTCTATATGTTGTTGCAAACTGATGATAATCCTGTTGTCCTATACAGTCCGTTGAATTCAAGGATATTGTCAAAATTGGCCGCACTCACACCCAAGATGCAACACCTTTGACCCTAGGGCAAGAATTCAGTGGCTATACCACACAAGTCAGTTATCATTTTTTACAAGGCTTTCTTCATGTTCCTTCGCTGTTCTTTTTCTCACTTACTGAAAATCATTTGCATTGTTTGCAGGTTAAATATGGGGTTGATCGAATCATCTGGATTCTACCCCGGTTATATCAAGTGACAATGCTTAATTTTATTCTGCGTCTTTTTCTTGTTCCCTTTCTTTTTCTGGATATACTTTTAATATGCATTGATATCTATGCAGCTTGCCCAAGGTGGAACTGCTGTTGGAACTGGACTGAACACGAAGAAAGGGTACGTATGGCCTTGAGTATAAAGCATGTTCACACAGATTCTATTTTGGTTTTTTTGGGAATTGTAATTGAAAATTTTCCCAAACACAAGAAATGTTAGTCTTGTCCTTGTGAGTAAAACTCCAGCTGCAATGGTTTTAGGTGATTGCCTCTTTAAGAGGCTTTTTTTGCTTGTTGGATATCATAAACTGTTTATTTATGTGCTTACATGAGAGAATTATCACAATCATCCGAGCACAGGATAGGATGAATGCATTTGAAAGCAAGCATAAAACATATGCATCCTGTTCAAACAGTCTGCTTTATTGGCACTCTTTATGTCTATTTTGTTTTTGTCAAAGATAGAAGTACAAAAATTTTTGAGCCATCTCAGCTGTGTAAAAAGTAGATTAACAGGTTTAATCAAAATATTTTTGTTCATTAACAGCTATTGATGTTTGCATCCATCTAGTTTTGATGAAAAGATAGCTGCAGCTGTGGCTGAAGAAACAAACCTACCGTTTATCACAGCAGAAAACAAGTTTGAGGCTTTGGTCAGTTTTCAAAATCTTAATTGCTCTGCTTTTCTTTTCTTATCTTCCAATTTCATTATCATTTTAATTACTAAGTTATTCTTAAA
This sequence comes from Erythroxylum carthagenense, assembly GCA_026413575.1. NCBI lineage: Eukaryota > Viridiplantae > Streptophyta > Magnoliopsida > Malpighiales > Erythroxylaceae > Erythroxylum > Erythroxylum carthagenense. The sequence goes on from JANZLD010000001.1 coordinate 25,429,824, forward strand.
ATACAGTCATTTTTGGTAAATTGCGAAGTCATTTTTGATGCTTAAATCTTATTTAAATCTTTCCCAGGCTGCACATGATGCTTGTGTTCATGCCAGTGGAGCACTCAACACAGTTGCTGTTTCTTTGATGAAGATTGCCAATGATATACGTTTCTTAGGAAGGTCGATACACTAATGTGAATATTCTTTCCCATGTTCTTTATTTATTTTTGCCTTGGTTTGGAACTTACTCTTCTTTCTTTGTTCAGTGGTCCAAGATGTGGCCTTGGTGAGCTCATTCTTCCTGAAAATGAGCCAGGAAGCAGTATTATGCCAGTAAATCTTTGTCCGGTCATTTTTGTTTGTGAACCAAAAGTTTTCAGGTCGCATGACCTAATTTCAAATTCTATTCACTTAGGTTGTTGTATGATGTGATTTATCCTTTGTCAGGGAAAGGTGAATCCAACCCAGTGTGAAGCTCTCACAATGGTTTGTGCTCAGGTAAGTTTAGGTCGGTTAATTTCACTCCTTAGGATCAATGGATTTATACCAGCAAGCAGTTGATCATATGTGGAAATGGTTGCTACTATTTTTTTATGGGTTTTAACCTTTTATTTTGGAACCTGACTCAGAATGGAATTTTCCTTAGAAAAGGAAAAACCTTTAAAGCTTTTCTCTTCAAATTGCAGGTTATGGGAAATCATGTCGGCATTTCGGTTGGTGGATCTAATGGCCACTTTGAACTAAATGTGTTCAAGCCATTGATTGCTAGTAATCTTCTCCATGTATGTGAAACTGCTATGCAGTTTTTACTTTTAGATAATTTCCAAAGTTTAAGGTTTGCGTTGTGGTATACCAGGTTTTATAACCTGAATGCAAATGATTTATCAGAGGAAAACCCCTAATTGATATGATTTGTTTTTGCACGAGTTCTGAATCTGGTCATTTTACTTTCTAAAGTTTTTGAGAGTGGATTTCAAATTTCAAATTTACTGTCGTGTTACCTTTCTTGGCAAGATTAAATTAGACAAGATAATGGTTTAAACAAAATGGGGAATGCTGATGAAATCTGGTTTCTGAAGATATATTTATTAGATTTGTCTTTGAAATTGTCATTGTTGTACAGTTCTCTCTTAGATGACATATGAAGATGAATGCAGCAGAATCATAAATGCTTATCTTCTACCTGGATCTAAGTTGACAAATAAATTTCATTGCCTATAGTGACATATTCATATTATCATGTGTTTGTACAATATTCAAAATATGCTTTGAACTCATTGACATGCACATAGCCCATACTTAAACCTCATTGAGATTTTACTGTCTTGTCCACTGAAGTAGTTTGTTAGACTCTTTTCTGCAGTCAATAAGATTACTCGGAGATGCATCTGCCTCATTTGAGAAGAACTGTGTGAGGGGGATTCAAGCTAATAAGGAAAGAATTTCAAAATTGGTGCACGAGGTCAGTTTTTGGCTAGAGAGAATGTTTTAGATTACAGTTTTAGCCATTAGATCTGGAACTGATCAATCATGTGTTCTTGGTGCGTGACCATTTGCATGAACCTGCAGTCGCTAATGCTTGTCACATCATTGAACCCAGTAAGTTTCCACCCTCTTATTTTTATTTTGAAATTGCTCTTAATTTAAGTACTTCGCATGTATTTACTATTTTAACGATGTTTTCCAGAAAATTGGTTACGACAACGCTGCAGCAGTTGCAAAGAAAGCCCACAAGGAAGGAACTACTCTTAAGGTGACGAGTCTTCTACATTATGGTTCTGTGCGGCATATCTTGATTTTGAGCATTCAAATGTAGTTGCCAAGAAGCCGACTGACTTTAATATAGAAAGGGTTCTTGAATTATTTTTCTGTTAAGAAACTTGGGCTTGCTGAATTATTATTTTCTGTCATACTTTATTCTGCAGGAGGCTGCACTCAAGCTTGGTGTGCTAACCAGTGAAGAATTTGATAATCTTGTGGTACCCCAAAAAATGCTTGGCCCATCTGACTGACCTACAAGCTATTCTCCGAGATTTTAGCATTGAGCATCGGGGATTATTGACTTGTTACGTAAGATTAGGCAATTTTGTCAAGCACTATTCTTTGAGAGGATTGGTTACCAGCTAGCATGCCCTTTGTCATAAAAGTAGCAGTGGCCGTTAATTGGTTAATAAGGGAAAGCCTCGCAGAATTTGTAAGGATGCGAATTTCACGCAGTTGATGAAGATGATAATCTTTGGCTCGATAGCGTTACGTCCATCAGTAAATGATGGTTTTCATGCTTGTTACTCGCTGTTAACCCTTGCTAGTATAGCTTCACATATGTAGGGTTGTATTTGTAGAGACATCTCCAATCATGACTTGGTAGGGGTAAGATGCTATATCAGCTTGAGTTTGACGTTGGTGCCCCTCTCAAATTAATCTGTTTTCAATTTCAACCAAATCTAGGAAGTGAAAGTACAAGGAAAGCTCGTATTTCAGCAGAAAAGTTAGACAACTTGACACGGCCTTTTACAGCCATTTACCTAATTTGTTTTCATGGATGATGAAAGTTGTGCTTCAAGAGCCTGTCAAGTGTGGATACTCCTTTTCATGGAGAAGGTCAAATCATGAAAATGGTGCTAGAACATGAGCAATTGTCACAAGACAAAGCTCCGTTGCTGTTTAACCTTCTAAACGGAAGAAAAAAGTTTTAAGTTTCATAGGCAAGGTTTGGACTCGTCATTTAAGTCTCCCAAGATGCAATTCCAAAGCTTTTGTGAAGGCTTTGTTGCAAATGATAATTAGTAAGCTAAGTACAAAATGTAGTCAGCTGGTGACCGTTGAATTACCCATACCCTCGATTTGATAATACTTTGCCTTCATCTATGACCCTACAGGTATGGAACACAGATTCATCTGCCATTCATGTTTGCATTTTCATTTGGTTTTCTACGTCCCGATTCTTCATCATTAGACAATTTCTTGCCGAATAGGCGGAGATATGGTTTCATAATTGTCATGATTTCCTAGTTAAGTTACGACAAACTCAAATCCATTAATTTCCAACCAACACAATCATGAAGCATATATTTAACACAGATTAATGTTAAAAGGGTGCATAACTGCCAGGGCATGGCACAAATTTCACTCTGCATACCATCCCAGGTCTTCCAGATATTACGGACAGACCAGATACAAATATTGGGATGACATGAAATGAGCAGATCAGATCCTATAACTATAAACCTCAGCTTTCATCAAACTTGGAACTACGTCGCTATTTAAAATAAGGCTCTTCGGTTGCTAATTAGTTAGGTTATGCTCTTCATAAACAGCAAGAATCAGGGCAGATGGGTCCTACTCACTGCCCTGTACGGCTTCTGTTTGTGCAGTTGGTTTTTTGTCATTGTTTAGATTTTGGTCATTCCTGCTACCCCTAAAGTCTTCATTTCCCTCAAGTTCTCCCAGCCTTTCCTGCAATTGAATATCAAAGACAAATCAGAGATGCGCTTGCTCCATGTGCTGTTCAATCAGTATCTTTTGGTATCATTAACATAGCACTGAAATGAGCATGTAAAATTGCACATGTTCTGGTTTCATTCAAACATCACTGTTTGACCTCGTTATTCACATAGTTGGCATTGCAATGAAACCAGAAAGACCTCTGTTGTGTAAGTAACGTTCACTGACTAACTCAAATTTTGACACTTCATACTTTCGAACAACTTTTCTCCACGGAAACAAACCAGTTGCCAGAAAATGACAATTTAAAGCTAGTGAAGTATTTGCATGATGGTAAATATAGAAATAGATTAAGCAGTCTCTCGTATGTGTCTGAAGCAGATCAAGCAGGTAATTGCTAGCTAACAGTGAAAGAAATTAAATTCAATAATCAAACCAGTATCAGACCATCACCTTGAGGGAAGCATTCTCAGTAAGAAGCTGCTCATATTCACTCTTGATTCGATTTACTTCTGATCTGAGATTGGCATTTTCTTCTGTTAAGGCTTCAGCACGCTGTGCCAACTCATCACATTCGGCCTGGTGAAAGTACACAAGAACAAATGATTTTGAAGTAAAGGCATGAAGAGACAGAGATTATGAACATCAAAATAGTTCATCATTACCTGTTTTCGCAACCTGGAACGACGGGCAGATTCTCTATTGGACTGCTTCCTTCTCTGTCTTTTGATCTCTCTTTCATCCTAACCAACAAAGAGAGAGTCATGCAAATCATACTTGGCCATGGAACAAAGTTTATCAAAATTAAGCATGCAAATACTGCCCAAAATACCACCACTCATCTGAGGTTGCTGAAACATAAGTCCCATTCAATCATTTTCCAGAACAAATTTGACTTTGATAATTTGAAAATTACGAGTAATTCTTGTCCATAATAAAACATCTAACATATAAGAAATTATCGATGCAGGCACTTTGACCTGACTTCTCATGAAAAGACGGGTTACAACACAGGCCAAACACAGTTGATCAAAGTTGGTAAAAGGTTGCATAAACACATTTAATATAGGTTTAAAACGAATGTTGTGTGTAACCTGTAGCCAAAGTTGTGATTGAACACTATCTCGTGAGCCAGCAGAAACTATTGCACCTGCAATTGGAGTAGAAGAAACCTTCCCATGTATTGCAGTGCCTGTAGAAGAATTTGGGGCTCCCCAGTAGTCCATTCCAATGTTTAAGTTGGTTGCTGGACCAGGAATAGCACCTGGAGCCCCAGTAGCAGAAATTGGAAGAATTGACACCGGTTGATTCACAACGGCATTTCCTTGCCCTCCGTTCTGAGCACCTTGTGCAGAACCACCATTTTCAGATGCATCAGCTGCGTAATACAGAGAAAATGTCATATAATTAACTTTTAAAAGCAAATTAGCCGTGTATTTGGCTTCATCATGCAAAGAAAAATGACATCAGAACTGAACCTTCAACAGAATCTTGATAGCCTCCGGACTTCATTTGTGAGTCCTACAACAGACAGATTGGGTAGGTATAAAATATCAAGATGGGACAAGCACAGCAGACAGATAGTAATGTGTGTGGTACTTATATATGCCAACAAACTTTAGAAAACATTAGGAAACAAAGTTTAAGACAAAGAAATCCTAGACTACAAGAAAATAAATAATTACTAAGTACCCTCACGAACCAACAGCAGCTCTCTCTCTTTCTCTATCCCTCAATAACAGGTGCATAATGCCTGACAAAAACCATCCATCTCTTAATAACTCAACTGCCACAAATAAAGGCAAATGATCAAGTCTCTTATTTCTTCTAATTTTTTCACAATATCATTACAGAGACATCTAGAACCAATCTGGAAGTCAACCTCTCATCCATCTTTTACACAAGCTCCTAAATATACCTGAAAGCTAAACATTGAAAACATCAAACTTATATGCAGGTCATTGAAAAAAGACACATTGTGCTACTGAATACCAGCAAGACCAGCTAAATCTTGAAATTGTAGGACAAATCAGATGAACACTAAAGTCACGATTCAGTAGTGAAGTTTCTTGTTTCCAGTAAAAATCCAATCCTGCCCACACTTCAATCAATCATCAATATGTAGCACAGTACACATCGGAATAAGCAACTTCAGCAACATGACACTTACACTCTGAGAATTTGCATCACTTCCTTCACTAGTGCCTTCACTTCCAGTCTCACCACTTCATTTTAAAAAAGAATTACATCAGACCAAGAAGCTTTTAACAGGTAATGGAATCAGTACTAAGTGCAGTCTCAATGCATAAGATTACATTTTGAAACCCAGTTAAATTTTAATGATGAGAAATATGAATAAATATAATAAACCAGAGTGAAATGGATTTTTAACACTCTTGAACAATTAGGGCCATTGCTAAAAAATGTTCAATAATAAGAAACTGCAGACTACAGTAAAAAAACAAGTTTCAGGATTCAGATAAACTTTAATCACAGGTTAGAATAAAGATAAACTGTTTGGGATGGTGTGTAGAAGATCACTAAAGGGAAGAATGATTCAATTACATTCAGCAACTGCCTCCTAAACACAACTTTCAAAATCCCTCTCTCACCCTTCCAATTGAATTTGTAACTAAAACAAAGCATCAATAAATAAAACTTTAGAAACCAAATATCAGGAGAAACCAACCACTGATCAATAATGGCAACAATTAACTCAAAGTTTATTCCTAAAATTACCTTTTGGAATAAATTCCATTAGCAGCTGCTCCTGTTGTTTTATCAAGGTGATTATTTTTCCCAGTTATCATGTTCAAACTGCCTAAACTTCCTTTTGATCTTTTAATTGGAAGCTTTTCCTTTGTATCTGAGGGCTTGCCGTCTGCTTCCATGCTGCCAGGTGTATTTCCCTGCATCAAAGTTATGATTACATATATATTATACTCTACAGATACAGACAGGGGGATCTACTGATGAAAATTAGCACAGAGAACTCACAGATGCCTCAATGACACCATTAGAAGGCATTGCAAATGGACTAAAAGGATAAGAACCCTACAGAAAACGTAAAGATCATTAAATTCTACGGAATATGAGGATAAAATGAAACTTCAAGAAGAAAAAAGAAAGCCTGGTGAAAAACAAGATACCGGAGGTATAGAAGGATGCGTATAAATTCCGCCAGGTGGATACATTGTCACATACGGATGTGGAGGAGTGCCATAGGGAGGCATAATGTGCTGCACTTGACAATATATTTTAGAACTGGAACGCTTAAATAGCATAAAGTAATTACTCAATCAGAGCAGTCAAAAAGCCCACAAAGCATGTACACCAGATGACACAAAATAACAAGGCAATCAAACAAACTCAAGTATTCAACATCCTCCAGCTTGTAAAGCATATGGAACATACTGCTTGAATGCCACATCATCTGTTTTCTTCTACTTTCCATTGCCCCTAATTTCACCACTAAACTAAAATAGCTAAAGTATTCCCTGATTACAACAATCCATTCATATTGCTGCTGGACATTGTCTTCAGAAGTGAAATAGTCAGCCTTACAAGTTCATTAGCACACAGTTTGCAACATGATGAGGTTAAATTTATGAGTTTACCAACATATAAGATATCTATTCAGAATACCAGTTGAAATCATTAGTACCTGAACCCCCCACATATATGGGGGAGCTTGGGGACCTGAGGCCAAGAATCCATGTGGTGGCATCGGTGAATATGCCTGTAGAAGAAGCAAGCAACCCGATAAAAGCCACAAACTTGAAACTAGAATACTTTGCTGAAGGACGAGAAAGAGGGTAGGTGATCATTTAGAAGACCTGAAATCCTGACCAGTCTGGGTTATTCACATGACCAGTGCTGGGAGTCGAAGACTGCTCCTGAAGAAGACAAATAAAAGTTTGTTTGTTTTAGGATGGGATTGCTTATGGAAAATTTATTTAATCCTATAATGAAGATAAATGAAAAAAACAACAGACCAGAATACCTGCGTGGTGCTGGCAGGTTGTGTCGATGTCTTTGGTTCCTTTTCTTTTGTTGTTTTATCAGTATCACTGCCACCCATTATAGTTTATATATCTCCCAATTATTTCTCAGACCATCCTTTACGACAACCAAAAACATATCATTTAGTGTCTACTATGTAAACCATCCTTCCCACCAGTCAATAAAACCAGAAATCAACTCAAGCTAAAAGTTATATTGAAATAACTACAAAAACGTCAGAAAACAAGAAAAAGCATATACACATCGTTAGCTCCAAGCCCGTAGCGTGAAAGCCTATAACTTTAACAGTTCGAATTTTCCTCAGCCAGCACAGAGAAAAACATAAAAAAAATCATGCCATAAGCATCCATTAGCATTTGTTTTTTTTGAAGTTCAAGATTCAGTTAAAAAAAGATCCAACTTACGAATTCCAGATCCCAGTTATGGGTTTAGCGTAGTCAGTATCTTAATGCATATAGTTCTCCACATCCACTAATATCAAAGTTAAGATTAAGAGAACCCCGCGTGAACAGATACAGAGCAATTCAACCCAAAATGCTTTAAGCTCAAACTAGCACGCACAATTCACAAGCTCATGCAAACTAAAAACATAAACTTTCCAATTACCACTAGCTAAAACTCTCTAGTTCAGCTGAATTCGATGCAAGATCAACCACGTCTCCCTAGTTATAACAAGGGACAAAAGCCCACCAAAAAGCCGCTGCCCCGACGAGACAACACAGGTCAAATTGGGAAAGATTAGGGCTAAGGATTGGAGGAGAAGAGGGGAATTTGAAGCCAAGTGTGAAACAGGGTATAGGGAGAGACCGGAGATGAAGACCGGTGGTGTAGACGTTAAGGGGTTCACGGAACGTATCGTGTGGGTGGTGGTAGGGTATCGCTGCTGACGACAGTACAGAGGCACGAGACAAAAACAATGTCCTGCTTACTTGCGGAGAACTAGGTAGCTCCGGACTTCAGAGTCGGACAGGCTTTTAGTTAGTTAGGAGTCCACAAACGAATTGGAGGCGAATGCTGTTTTATCATAACGATCGTGCGGTGGAGATTTTTTCTAAATACAATACGGACTTGGATTATGGACGGCTCATGATGTGTTTTTTCAGTTTTTATTTTTAGCCGTTAATATTATATTAAATAAATGCATAAGTAAATAGGAATAAGGATTACTGAGATATATGTATAGTATATATATAGCATAGAGAAACGAGCATAGACTATAAAGGAAGTCTTTCTCTCTCTTCTCCTAAACTGCAAATCGACTCTCTTCTCTCCGACTATTCCATCCGCAGGGTTTCTCACAATCTGCCGCCATGGCTTACGAAGACGATCCGTAAGCCTTCTTCGAATTCGGGCGTTCTTTCATCAAATTATGGCTTCTTCTTCTTCTTTTTTTCTTATATTACCTTCCCAATACGTCGAAAGTTTGGGCATTTTTTCTGGATTTTTTTGTTTTAATTTAGGGATTTAGGGTATCGTTCTTTTTTTTTAAAAAAAAATATGTTTATTTTGTTTCAGATACCGTGACGAGGACGGAGAGCCGCTGATGGATTTTGATGATATGCAGTCAGACGGCGGGCAATCCCCAGCGCATGATCTGCTCGGCGATGATGTTGATGGTTGGGATGAGAGAGAACGAGAGAGGTCGCCAACCCCTGTTTACGACCCAGACAAAGTGGGTAAACCCAGGAAAAGGCTGGTGAAGAAGGGTGGTGATTCGGTTGGAAAAGATAGCTTTGGGGTGCCTGATTTTGTGGATGATGATTATGATGATGATGGTTTTGATAGTATGAAGAGGAAGAGACTGGGGAAGGAAGGCAGTGGGAAGGAGAGGAAAAAGTTTGGTAAGGTGGAGAAGAAGTTTGGGAAGGGAGGGGGAAGCGGATCCAAATCAGGATTTATGAAAAAGGGGGTGTTTTCCGGGAAGGATGATGGTGAGGTCAAGGAGATGTGGGACACTATTGCTGGTGGTGATTCTGAGGTTTGTGCTTCTACTTTATCTTTTTGATGCTTGGATGTGTTGTTGGCTTGCTGGACTTTGTGTTTAAGTGAATTTCTATTGTTGGTGTCAGCTCGAAGAGTTGAAGTTTATGTTGATTAGTTATGCTCATTATTTATCAACTTTGCGCTGCTTTTTCATTATGATTTGTCTATCTATGTCGTCACCATGAGAATGACTACATTAATGAACTTGCTGGTGTTAGAGCCGAAGTTGTTAATTTTGGGGGTGATATTAGCTTGCCTTCGAGGATATGTTGTGTGGTTGACCTTTTGTAGTAATTGCAAATTCGGAAAGGAGAGTTTCTTTGGGTTTGTGTTGTAATTTTGCATTTCATGTTTGTATTTTCTATGGCTAGATGTTTTTGATCTGTTGGGATGTTTTGTGTGGCTGATGCGAATTTTAGTTGTTACTTTCTATGTGTGCATTTAGCCTTGAGCATTGTGAATATTTGAGTGGGTAATTGTTTATATTTTGTTTACTGCATATGGTTAACTTTGTACGCAAGATTTAGGAATATATTTGTTACCTATTTTTGCTCATGTTTCGTATTTGTTTGAGCATTGAGCTTGTAATACTGGTCTTTGATTCATTGTCTTCCACAAATATGCTTAAATTAGAATCAGAAGCGTCTATGGTATTAATTTTTAGTGTTTAAAAGCTTGGTAAGTAAGGGTATTTTATGTCACCACCCCAAGGATGGTCCCTGTCCATATATGTATTTTTGGTTGGGGAGGTAAGGTCAGTAACTATATGTGCGAGTCTTCCTAATGGCTCATCATTTTTATCTTCTTTTGCTATTTTTATGCTAAAAGATGATCAACCATATCTCTGTTCCCTTTGCACTAGGATGATCAAGAGGGTCCTAGGACAGTGGATGATGACAACTTCATTGATGATAGTGGTTTGGATCCTGCTGATCGGTATGGCAGTGAACCAGGATCTCCTGGTGATGCTCCTCAGGTTAGCATGCAATTCTTATAAATCTCACTCTTGAGTACTGACATATCATACACTGCGATTAGTTGTCTTGGCATTCTGAGATTACATTATATGTATTATACCTGGATTTGTTGCCTTGTATTTTTTGTGTCCTGTCTCTACTGTATATTATTTTGTTTTGCTGGATGGTGAGTTCCTTGACTTATGATGTTCAATTTGTGATTTCTCTGATCCTTCCAGGCTGAAGAAGGTGAAGAGGATGAAGAAATTAAGCAACTGTTTAGGATGGGTAAGAAGAAGAAGAAGAATGAGAAAAGTCCTGCAGAAATTGCATTGCTAGTTGAGAATGTGATGGCAGAGCTTGAGGTCACTGCTGAAGAAGATGCAGAACTTAATAGACAAGGGAAACCTGCTATTAATAAGCTTAGGAAGTTGCCTCTCCTTACTGAGGTTTTATCAAAGTAAGTTGGCTGCCTCCTTCATAGTATTTAATTTGTCTTTGCCAAATCTTGTGCTCATCTAGTCTTTGGGCTGCAGGAAACAGCTCCAACAAGAATTTATTGATCATGGAGTATTGACTCTCTTAAAAAATTGGCTTGAACCACTCCCAGATGGAAGTTTACCCAATATAAACATACGAGCAGCAATCTTGAAGATTTTGACTGACGTATATAGTCCTTCCCATATAATGTATTATTTTGAATGCAGTCCTTCATTTTTGCTTGAACATAATGTGTTTTCTTCTTCTGCTGTGCAGTTTCCAATTGATCTAGAACAGTATGATAGAAGAGAGCAATTGAAGAAAAGTGGTCTTGGAAAGGTTAGGGATTTTTGCATGTAGATAATCTACTTGTTCTGATTTACAGCTTTCGTCGGTGTGAACTTCAATACCATGTGGCAGGTTATTATGTTCTTATCCAAATCTGACGAGGAAACCACTGCCAATCGAAAACTGGCGAAGGATTTGGTTGACAAATGGGTAAGAGAGTATAGTTCTTTGAACTCTTTTGTGCAATTTGTATATTGTTGCTCTTGCAGCTTTTTATTCTGGCAGATTGATCAATTGCATTTGTTTACAAGAGAATATGATAAAGTGGCATTATGGCTTAAGTCATGCGTTGTAGATTATAATTTTCCAGAATGTTTGTGGAATATTTAAAGTGTTTCTTTTTTCTGAATGTCTATTCTTCAGTTATTTATTGATCACAGGTCTTAATATAACTAATAGAACTTTGGATTTCTTCTCTGAAATTTTCTAGATGTTCACCTTGCATGATTTCCTTTGCTTGAAGAATGTGTTTCTGCAATATTAAGATTTTGTGCATAATACACTTTGTACCCTAGTATTAATCATAGAATTTTCCTTTATTGTTATAAATAACAAATGTAGAGTCGACCGATTTTTAATAAGAGTACAAGGTTTGAGGACATGCGAAATGTTGATGATGATCGGGCCTACAGAAGGCCAACTGCAAGAAGGTATTGCCCCCACATATTTCTGTTGGTTTCTGAGTGACTAAAACTGTAGATATTAGCGCCTGCTAATTTGATATTTCTTTTTAATTCTTCTATTTTTCTCAACCTCTTTGCAGGCCAGTAACTAGTGCAGCAGGAATGGATTCTAGAGATGGTGATCTTGATTTGGATGTTTCAAGGTAATATATGATGCCATATGATCCTTCATGGTTTGTTTGTTGCTTTTTCAAGCTTTTGTTGACTATTTGCTCAATCATGCACTGGTTACATGTTTTCAATATTGTGGAAATTTCAGGGATAGAAGGCCTGGTCAATCATCTGCCCGTCATCAACATGCTTCCAGGCCAGAAGCAACTCCTTTGGATTTTGTTGTGCGCCCACAATCTAAGGTTGATCCTGAAGAAGTAAGAGCCCGGGCCAAACAAGTTATACAAGATCAGCGTAGGCAGAAGGTTGGTTTTCTCAATGCCAATGCTTTTTGTTAGTTCCTTGAAATCTTCAGACGAATGAACGCTCCTCTTGTAGTCTTGTATGAAAAAGTTGACCAAGCCCTCCTTAATCCTGATTTCGTTTTGTTATGTGGGAGGCGATGCACGTTAGACATTCATGCTTGCCTTGTCAACCTGCTAACTCTTTCGTTTTTATGTTACTGCTTTACGGCTCATACTTTTTGACTATGTTCATGGCAGATGAATAAAAAGTTGCAACAGCTTAAGGCGCCAAAAAAGAGGCAATTGCAAGCTACAAAACTGAGTGTTGAAGGTCGCGGTATGCTCAAGTACTTGTGATGACCGGAGGATGCGATGCATTGCCCCAATTAGAAGGTGTGGAACGTGCCATTGGGATGAAATAAGTGGTTCAAATGGGTGCACAGCACTCTGAATTAAAAGCTCAATAAGATGATTAATTTCCCATTTGGCTGTGTCGACGGGGTAATTGTTCTCGGAGTTGCTTTATTGCATTCAAAAATTCCAAGATCGTCAATGATTTTGAACTTGTTTAAACTTTTATGATTTCGGCGCCCTACATTAATGTTCAAACTATATATATATTGTACATTTGTATGTTCCGAATTTGAGAAGAATTATCCAAGCTAGAATTTATTTTAAGGAACAGTCACTGTTTTCTTATTTGACATGTCCCAACTCGGAAATATGGTCAACTCACGCGTATCAGTATGTGACGAATAGTACTTTTGAGTGGTCAGCTCACGCGTATCAGTATGTGATGAATAGTACTTTTGAGTGAGCCAAAATTACTCTTTTCTATTTCTGTTTAACTAAACATTATATCTAAGAAGAAACGAATTCATCTGAAAGAGAAAATGAAAAGGAAATCATCCCTTAATTCAGATAGCCTTCTGGCCTTTTGGATGCGGATCAGTGAGGATCTTTATTTTAATGGCAACCCAAAAAAAAAGAGGAAAAGAAAAATTGAACAATATCACAACAAGTTCTCCATTTGAAAGAAGAAGCATCTTCTCGTGTTCAAATTCAGCCTTTGAACGACAATATAATGTAGATACAACCTGTGCAGTGTGTTGTATTTTCTTTACTGGCAATGTATTCCTACGAAGAATCTGGAGTTTCAGTCTACCACCTTACACTAATCCAATTTTTACGTGTAATATTACAACTTACATGTAATTATTTTTAATTTCTTTTATATATGCATGAATTTGGACCAATTACAACTGTGCACTACTACCTGAAAATATCATTTATCGTGTCCCCTGCAACATAATGTTTTGTGAGTTTCAAATGTGAAAAGCCAACTCATGCATTTGGAAAATAATACACGTAATGGAATTGAATTCCGCAGTTGTGAGCTCCACTTGCATGACTTCGACATTTTGTAGCATCTCCCTGTACCTCGATGAACAGCAATCATGGTTGACTTTACCATGTCGTAGCTGGTTGAAGACAAGCAAGAAGATGAGGAGTATTATGTTCTAACCAGTAGACTTTTACTAATTTTACTTCATCATCTAATTCAAATGGTGCATTTATCAGTTCATAACGATCTAAACAAAATCATTCCAAAATAACTACCGTCTTTTGAAAATGGACTAATTGGTAAATGCAACTTTTGAACTGTGGGCCTTATATGGATTGTACAGTTTAGAAAACGTGGTCATACTCCAATTATCGTCACTTGCACGACGTCTTCAAACAGCTCTGGCCTGCTAAGGTCCACCTGATTGCTGTTCATCAAGCACAGGGAGACGCTGCAAAATATTAAAGTCGTCATGCAAGTGGAGCTCACAACCGCGAGACTCAAGTCAATGGCTTCCACGAGTTGGCTTTTCACATTTTAAAGCACAAAAATTATTATTTGAGATAGTACTGCATGATTGTAATCGGTCCAAAATATACTCTATATGCATATTAAAGTTAATACAAAGAGCAAGTATCTGATATTGCAATTAATTATTCCTACTTCTAAATGAACTTGTTTATTATTTATCCGAAATTCATAGCATTATTCTAAAGACATTTTTATGAGAAGAGTTTTATTTCTAAGAATATCTCTTTATCAGAACTCTAAAAGTAGAAGAGAGTCTTAATTATATTATTATCAATAAAAATATTAATATCATAAATATTTAAGAATATCCTAATTAAATTTATAGAAATAAACCGAAAACTTATTGACATATGCTTTTCTAATCATCGAAATCCCATTTGAGTTTTTTTTAATATTCCTTTTTTTCTTTATTACTCAAATACTATTTATGATATTTTTTGATATCCATGTTTAATCTATTTCAAACAATGTTTTAAGAAACGGACTAGAAATTAAACTAATAAGGTTAGAGATCAAGCAATGTTTCAAGAAACGGACTAGAAATTAAACTAATAAGGTTAGAGATTTAAGGCTTAAATAGTTCAATACTATCATAAAATTGACTAAAAATTAAATAAAATTAAAATTTAATAATATGGTTGAAAAAGATTTATCCTTATCAATTGAAGATTTTGAAGTTTAATTAAAAAAGGATTGTTAAATAAAAATTAATTGATTTATTTTAATTTATAAAAATTTATTAATTTACAAAAATAGACTAATTAATTAATAAATTGATTAATTTTTAATAACAATACTTATTAAAATAAATCGAACTGAAAAATTAAAAATTAAACCAAAATGTTAGACAATTTAAATTTTTATTTTATAGTTAGATCAATCTAATCGATTGAGTCGGTACTTTTGAGGACCATTATTTGAAAAGTCAATATGGTGTTACATTTTGTTATCTTTATATTCCTAGATAGCATATTTTGTTATTAAAAACTTTAGGCTAAATAGGTTGAGTGTTGTTATGATATCCTTCGTTATCTCCATACCTTTAATTTGGACTGCTTCCAATTCTATTAGGATTTGACCCTTAAACCCCTCATTTTGACAACGATAATGGCTTATGAAGAGAGAGAGAGAGAGAGAGAGCACAGGCTTTCTTGAACGAAGACAAATGGTTTCCTTGACTTCTCTAGCCCAGAAGTCAGACATCTCAAGAGAGACCATAGTTACACTCTATAAATTGGTCAGTGTTCATCACCTTATTATCACATTAACTCTTCATCCTTGAACGCAGATGGAGCACACAAACATGCAACTAAAACTGGATGTCATCTGTTCTGTCTTTGTTTCATGTTTTCTCTTCCACTTCATTAACATGTCTGCCAATGCTGCTATGCTCGGCCCCAGCCTTCTCTTTACAAATGATACCGACCACCTTGCTCTGCTCGCCATAAAAGGTGAAATTATTGGTGACCCATTTCAGGTCCTGAAGTCGTGGAACGATTCAGTGCCCTTCTGTGAGTGGCAAGGAATTAGTTGTAGCCCCCTACATCAAAGAGTGACCATGTTGAGCTTACCATCTTTAAGCTTGAAAGGCACATTGTCTCCTTACATTGGAAACTTATCCTTCCTCAGGGTCGTAAACCTGACAGGGAACAGTTTCAGCGGAAATGTACCTGAAGAGGTTGGACGTTTGTTCCGTTTACGTAATCTAATCCTAGTTAATAATTCATTCGAGGGAGAGATTCCTGCCAGTTTATCCAACTGCTCGGAGCTTAGAACCATTGGCTTATCAATGAACCTTCTCAGTGGAGAGATTCCTCCGGAGATAAGCTCTTTTTCTAAGCTTGTTTCACTTAATCTTGCGAGAAATAGATTGATTGGAACCATTCCGTCTTCCTTGGGGAACCTGACAGCACTCACCGATCTTTCCCTTGATTCCAACCATCTTAAAGGACCGATTCCTCCAGAAATAGGACTTCTCTCCAACTTACAGTCCTTAAATCTGTAAACCAACCTTCTCTCTGGTGCAGTTCCTAATTCGCTTTTCAATCTGTCGTCCTTGTTAACTTTTGACGTTTCCAACAACTCTTTTGAAGGACAGTTACCACATGATTTTGGCCTGAATCTTCCAAACCTCCAGAAATTAAATCTTGGAGGAAATCAATTCTTTGGCCCCATTCCGTCCACAATTCTCAATGCTTCAAGGCTTAGAGATATTGACTTCACGCAAAATGGTTTTGTTGGACAAGTGCCAACAAACTTTGGAATGCTTAAGGATTTAGAGACATTACAGCTCTCTATCAATCCTCTGGGGACGGAGAACAGTACGGATGACCTGGGATTTATCAGCTCCTTGTCCAATTGCACAAATATGAGAATGTTGATTGCAGTTGGCAGTGGACTGAAGGGCCAGTTTCCTGATTCAATTGCAAATCTCTCCAGCAATCTCACGTTCCTAGGACTGTCCTCCAACTCTATATCTGGTAACATTCCTGAAGGCATTGGAAACCTTGTTAACTTGATATATCTTGGATTATCTGACAACATGCTTACGGGCATCATTCCTGATTCTGTTACTAAACTTGCTAAGTTGCAACGACTTCTCATGCACAACAATTCAATCTCTGGGCAAATTCCATCTCATATTGGCAACCTGTCTCAGCTAAGTTCTCTTTCTTTGTGGGGGAATTCACTAGAAGGAAGAATACCCACTTCATTGGGTGACTGCAGCCGCCTACAACAATTAGATATTTCATACAATAAGCTTAGTGGTCCAATACCCGAACAGGTTATGAGTCTTCCAGCACTCTCGTTGCTTCTCTATTTATCCGGAAACCAATTAACAGGCCCTCTACCAGTTCAAGTGGGAAGTCTTAAAAGTCTTCGAGCAATGTATATTGAAGACAACAAATTGTCTGGAGAAATTCCAAGCACTCTTGGTGATTGCGTTATGCTAGACTCACTGGACCTGAAGGGTAACATGTTGGAAGGAAATATTCCTTCGTCTCTCAGTAATTTGAGAAATCTTCGAATTCTAGATCTTTCCAAGAACAACCTCTCTGGACAGATTCCAAAGAGTCTAAGTGAATTAAAATCCCTATCTCAACTCAATTTTTCTTTCAACATTCTTGACGGCGAAGTTCCAACTGAAGGAGTCTTTTCAAACATTAGTAAATTTTCAGTTTTTGGAAATCGTAAGCTATGTGGCGGAATTAGGCTACTGCAGCTACCGTCATGCCCAAAACAAATTACAGAAAAAGATCATAGGCGTAGTGGCCGCGCGCTTCTACTCTACGTTGTTGGTCCCATTGCCTGTGCCATTCTGTTATCATTATGCTTCTGTGCTTTCCTTTACTGGAAAAGACATTCAAAAAGGGTTCATGCTCCAGTCTTACCTTTGATAAACCAGCACCTGGAAGTTACTTATGCAGATCTTCTTCAGGCAACAGAAGGGTTTTCTTCTGCCAATCTGATTGGTGAGGGAAGCTTTGGTTCTGTCTATAAAGGAACTCTCACTGCAGGAGAAATGTTTGTTGCGGTCAAAGTATTCCACCTCCAAGCAAGTGGCGCCAACAAGAGCTTCTTTGCTGAATGTGAAGCCTTGAAAAACATAAGGCACCGTAATCTTGTCAAGATCATATCAGCGTGCTCAAGCATAACTTTTCAAGGTGAGGATTTCAAAGCCTTGGTCTACGAGTTCATGCCTAACGGAAGTTTGGAGAATTGGTTGCATCCTGTCTCCCTTGAGCTTCCTGAAATTAAGAACTTGAACTTCACGCAGAGGTTTTCCATTGCAATGGATGTGGCTGAAGCATTAGATTATCTTCATCATCAGTGCCAGACACCAGTTCTCCACTGCGATCTAAAACCAAGCAATATCCTCCTCGACGCTAACCTGACTGCCCATGTAGCTGATTTTGGGCTTGCCAGATTTCTTTTAGGCAGTGCCGGTCACTCCCAAACAAATTCAACTGGGCTCAGAGGAACAATTGGTTATGCAGCTCCAGGTAACACCATAAGTTCTCTCGCTGTTCTGTTACAACCAAGAAATAAGGGAAACAAATCTTAATTTAAGAGAGTCTGAATTGAAAAGTGATCCATTCAAGAAAGTTAAAAGTCTTCTCATCTGTTGATTGCTGTGATTGCAGAATATGGTACGGGCTCAAAGGCTTCAATTCAAGGTGACATGTACAGCTATGGAATTCTGCTGTTTGAGTTGTTCACAGGAAAGAGGCCCACAGACAACATGCTCACCGACAACCTTAGCCTACATGTTTATGTGAGGATGGCTTTTCCAGATCAAGTGATGCGAGTCATTGATCCCCAGCTCATACTGCATGAAGCACAAGGTGAGACAAGTAGTGGTTACAGGAGTACAGAAAGAAGCAACGTCCCCCAAATAGAGAACTGCCTGGCAACAATTCTTAGAATTGGAATACTGTGTTCCGCCGAACTACCAGCAGAGAGAATTAGCAGTCAAGATGTTCTAAGGGAGTTTCATGGGATCAAGAAGTCATTTCTGAGCAATAGAAGAGAAAATACTCAGAGAGTATCCTGAAGTTACTTTCTATTGAGTTACCATTCACTTTAAACCAAAGTGTAGCAAACATTTTCACCTGTATGCACACTAGAAATTAATAATTTCGAGCAAAGAATTGTAAGCTAATTAGTTACCCTTTTAACGCAATTTAGCTAGATGTTTATTGGTTTCGTGCTTCATGTTTCTTGGTTTTCCTTTTTGATAAAAGATTGGAAATTATAAATGTCTAGTTTTTACATCCACACGATCAAACATGGGTTATTTACATGTGTCGACCTAAGTACAAGAACAAGTTTTATATTCGCTATAATACTATAAGTTAAAAACATCATTTTTCACGGGAGAAAGGTGTTGAAATGATTATTGCGGAGGGAATTCAATTACAATAAAAAATGAAACTTACAAAATATTATTACTCGTAAAAAGAGAAGTCATAACACAAACATTCATTAATTAAAAGTTATAATTATTAATTTGTAACTTAAAACTTATAATGTTGGGATCATCCCAAGTTCTGGTCTTAAATGCTTGAATTGTTTCTTAATATATAAAACACAAAATGAATAAGTATTTATAGGTGAATTAAAATAACTATAGCCATACACTTCAATTTGTTTTAATTAACTCATATTTTAATATTTGCTTTTGCAGCACATATTATTTATCTTCATCTACATTTTTTTTAGAAATATTTCGATTCTTCTAATAATTATAAATAATATCTAAATATTATGAGTAATGTCTAAATTCTTCTACTCACTTAAGGATTTGATTGACAAATAATCAATCTCCACATCACCTTGCCATTATCATATTGCTTACATTTCTATTAAGCCACATAAGGATTGATATTAAATAAACTTGTCATTATCGATTACTTTTACAAAAAAAGGTTACAATATTGTCTTTAGTATGAACTTTTTGTACATACATTGTTCCTTCCTCCACTTTCTCACAAAATAAGTGAAATTAAACTAATAAATGCTTGGTTTATGAATAGAATGTTAGATTTCTTGCTAGATGTTAGACATCATGATGGTCATAAAATAACAAAACCTTTTGTTGTTTGTGCGCAAATTATTTCAACACTATTTTCAATCATACTGCTTCTTTAATAGCTTGTGTAATTGTTACATATTCTACTTTTGTTGTTGACGTAGTCACAACTGATTATAGTTTTAAAATCTATTCTACTTTTGTTGTTGACGTAATCACAACTGATTATAGTTTTGAAACTTGATACTTTGATAATAAGCGCAAACACTTAACTTTAGTGGATTTACTTTATCAAGATTACTTACATAATCAGAGTCTTTTAGTCCTCTATATTGTAATGTAAGGTCTTCTTAATGTATTTTAGGATCTTATTTACATCATTCAAATGCTCTCTTCTATAATTCACCATTTAGCCACTAATTGTTTTTATTGTATATGCAATATCTGATCTTATATAAATCATGTTGTACATTAAGCTTCCTATTATAAATGCATATGGCACTTAAGACTTCTACATCCTCTTATTTTCATTGTTAAAGCTAATACTAGAGGGTAACTACATTAAGCTTCCCATTATAAATGCATATGGCACTTAAGACTTCTACATCCTCTTATTTTCATTGTTAAAGCTAATACTAGGGGGTAACTTCAAGTAAATAGGAAGAGGGGTGATTACAATTTTACATATTAAAGAGTTGCAAAACCTTCTTCAAATAGTTTTTTTTTATGAAAGTCGAATCTTTTGATTATTTTTCTTCTTTGTTAATCTGTATACTTATAATCTTGTATGTCGATTCCAAGTCCCTTATTTCGAACTTCATAGTCAATTATGCCTTCATTTCTTCAATATGATCATTATGAGGGCAACAACCAATATATCATCTACATACAATAACAACATAATGAAACCATCATTACAAAACTTTTTAAAATATGCACAAGGTTCTACCTTAAGCGTGTTGTATTCAAAGCTTATGATGTAGAAATCAAATCTCTTATATTAACTCAAAGCTTATGATGTAGGAATCAAATCTCTTATATTAACACCACAGGGTCTATTTAAGACTATATAGAAAATTACTCAACCTAAATTCCCTTTGTTAAAAAAATATTTTGGTTAGATCATATAAATTTTTTCTTCAATATCTTTGTAAAGAAAACAATTGTCACATCTAGCTATCTTAGATGTAAGTCAAATACAACACATTTTGTCATGACTACTTGAATTTTAGGAAGTTGGACCTTAAGAAAAATGTTTTATTAAATTTAATTCCTTCTTTTTGAATATATTCTTTTATTACCAATCTTAAACAATATCGCTCCATTTGATCATCTACAGTTTTGGTGATCTTGAAGACCCATTTATTACCAGTAAGCTTCCTTTCTTATAGTAATGGTACAAGTTCTTAAGTTTTGTTATCACAAAGAGCTTAAATTTCTTCTTCTATTATTTTCATCGATTGAGGAGCATCTAGATTATTAAGTGCTCTTTAGAAAGCTAATAGTTCTCTATCCTTTGTTAAAATATAGTATTATATATTGTCCTCTATTATATAATTTGAGTGTTAATTTGGTGGTTTTTCACTGATTTGATCGACAAACTTCTAAAGTTTCAAACTTAACTAGTTTTTTTAACATTTTATCCTAATGTTACTATAAAAAAAGCCTTTTGTTGAAATTTCTTTCCTTTTCACTTGTATCATTATCTATAAATTTTTTTATCAAGTATTGTTATCTTTTTTTCCTTTATAATTTATCTTCTACAAAGGTCATGTCTTTGTTAATAATAACCTTGCAGGTAGTAAGATCTCATAAGTAATATCCTTCACTCAGTCAGTATATCCTAAGAATTGGGTTAGCAATAGGTCAAGCCTAAGGCTATTTAGCTTACCTTGAAGCCCGTTATAGGTGGCTCGAGTTCAGCCTAACACTTAATTAGCCTTAAATTATGTAGCTTAAAGCTGAGCACGATCAGAATTTATTAGCAATATTGCCTAATTAAACTGAGAAAGGGTCAAAAAACCTGATAATTCTTTAACTTAAATGCATCTTAATTATATTTAACTGTATAAATGAAGAGGAAGAAATTGTAAAAAAAAAACTTCAAAAAACTCAAATATAGAACTTCATACTTCATAAACCTAAAATTTTAACTAACAATAACCATCAATCAAATATGGTGCATAAAATTCACATAAATTACCTTTTTATCTCTCTAATAAAAGGAAGTGCTATGATTGGCTTTATTAAGATCGACAAAAAGAAATTTGTATTTAAGAAAAATGAACTGCTTTACCAGAGTTGACAGCAAGAAAACTAGGTGGCAAGTAATGCGTAACATATATTACTTGGTAGGAAGCATGTGATAGGTGGTAGGGACTAAGTGATAAGGAGAGATGTGGAGCTGGA
>JANZLD010000001.1:25486489-25503047 GCA_026413575.1 Erythroxylum carthagenense
ATCTCAATTTGAAACCTAAGCCGGAAAATGTCATGAATGCATGTTTACCATATGCAAGTGCAACAAACCATCAATCATAGAGGCGATAAGTTGTATGTTCAAGCCGAGATATAATTTAATACTCCTAACCCGTCCCAATTTATGATAAGACCCTTCCAATAGGAGATGGGATGTTACATAATAGATCATAAGTATTGCTATAACTATCTTAAAAAGAATATATTAATAAAGTTATAAAGAGATTTAAGATCGAAAAGTAAGTAACAAGTGTTGTTCTAATTAAAAAAAGAGATAAATTAAGTCCTATATAGTGTCCAAATAATGAATTATAATACAAAGAAATAAAATGAATTACTTATGTATCTATTGTTGGAAGCTTAATGTTACTCAAACTTGTACTAGATCAAATATCAATTTTTTAGTTGGAATGCTTAAAAGACATCAAATTAATCCATGATTTGATCATTGAAAATTTGTAAAAAGAGTATTGAGATATTTACAAAGAAAAAATCACATACTCACTTACAAGAGATCTGATCATCTTAAGGTGATAAGATATTCAAATTAAGATATTAAAAGTGTAGAGATAAGAAAATCCACATTTGGTTATTTATTTCTTTTTGCTAGATGATTGGGAAGTAGTTTTTCATTGTTGCATCTATTATAGAAGTTGATTATGGAATCCTTCGAGATAAAATGAATTATGACATTGGAACTTTATTCCAAGACTTAAAGTGACAATAGTATTGTTATGCAGCTAAAAATTTAATGTGGCAATGTAATAACATATTTGTCTTTTTTTATAAAAACCATAATTATTCAAATAGTGCTAAGTAAATAAAAATGAAATATTTTGTCATTAAAAAGGGAATTTTGATATAAAGAGTATCAATTGAACATATTAACATCAATCTCGTGATTGTAAATATGTTGATAAAAGATTGCAACCAAAGACATTCAATAAACATGTCAAAAGAATGAGAATTACTAAAGCTCATTATTGATATCATAATAAAATTTTATATTTTTTGAGCTCAATATGTTAGCTAGTGTTTATACATGAGTGAATTATGTTGGTATAGCAGGAATTGTCTTTAACAAAGACATAATTGTTAAGCCATTATGGTATCTCTCATTACACGCCATATTAACTATACAAAATTGATACTGTGATACACATAAGGGACTATGTCATCCTAATGATATACAATCGTTACGATCTTATTAATTTTTTTACTTAATAATAATTTATGGTTTGGCCAACTGAGAGAGGGTTTTGGTTTATAATTGAATATTATATGTGATTATTAAACAAGAAAGTTGAATAGTGTCACATGAAGTGAGAGAATGTTAAATATTTTTATGGTAGTTCACATAACATATTCTAATTGATTATCTTTTATTTAGTTTAATAATTATTAAATTTCAAAAAAAGTTCATCAATGAAGATATATTTTCTTTAATTACCCCACATATTATTTGTACATGTAATATACAAAAAAAATGATTAGAGACCGTTCCCTCTTAATCTATTATGATAACTTTCTCTTGTTAAAAAAAAAGTATGCCCGGCAAACTTAAAAGGAGTTGAAAGAGAGAAATATAAATTTTTTAAATTATTCTTCGACCGAACGTTGTCTTTAAGAGTCTTGTCATAAAATTGTGTATGTTTTTTTTAGGGATGGCAATGAGCTGGCTCATGGGTCAGTCTCACCAATTTATTTAAAATAATTTTAAAAATTAAAAGTATAAAATAACATCTTTATTTAATTAGGTCTAAGTTTGCCTGACATCCAATTTTTTTTTTGATAAAACGATGTCATTTTGTTTAGAATAGTTGAGTTTTGGGTCAATCTGGACCTGAGCCTGGCCTTATGGGCCCATGGGCCGGCTCATTATTATCCCTAATTTTTCTACTGTGAATGATTGAATTATAATAATCATATAGTTATAAGATCTTAAATATTCTATTTATGCATAATGAAGGTTTGATTTGAATAACTAAATATTTTAACAAAATTTCATTATGTTCAAACATGATGTTCTTTTTTGGTTTAAGAGATATTTGTTTTTCATTCAATTTTTAATAATAACTTATTAGAATTTGTTTGGTTAAGTAAATTTGAATAACAATTTATGGTCAAATCGTGATAATTATTAACCAATAAAACAACGTTGAGCAATTGGGAATGACACCAGACAAGTATTGAAAATTGAAAATCACAATTAGTAAAATATGAAAATAATAAGTAGGCACTTTAATTGACTATTTAATATACGTAATAAAGATAGATTCAGACAAAGTATAAACAACATTGCAAGAAAATACATCTGTCGTTGTCACTTTACATGGTTGAATCAGTCTAGGCTTTAGATCTTGTCATTCTCAATAAAATAAAAACAGATTTGAGTCTTGATGTATAATAATAGTCATTTGCGATGAAACAAAGACAGAGGATATAATTAATAATGACTCAGTCCGACTTATCTGAAGCAAAACCTATGTAAGAAAGTATATCTCTACGTTTACCTAACAAAAAGATAAGTACATCTCTAAGATTGAATGAAGAAGTTGTAATAAAATGCAAGGGTGACTTGGTTTTAAAGATAACAATGGGTGGGCCGAGCCCGACTTAGGCTCTATTTGAGACAGCCGACTGAATAACTTTTTGGCAACTTATTGGGCTTCAAGTTGAGTAGCGTCAGGATAGCTCGAGCCCAAGGTTTTAGCATCACCTGTTTGGCCTCAGGTCGGGATACAAATCTTCTGTACCCTTATTCTGTACCTCTTTAATCTCTACCATCTAATGCATTAAAAAGTGACAGAGGGCACAGAATATGAGGTACAGAAGATCTATACCCTTCGGGTTAAGTTGAATAGGATAGTTAGCTTGAGCTAACATAATTTTTATTAATTTTTATCTATTTTAGATTTAAAATAACATA
Source organism: Erythroxylum carthagenense (assembly GCA_026413575.1). Classification (NCBI taxonomy): domain Eukaryota; kingdom Viridiplantae; phylum Streptophyta; class Magnoliopsida; order Malpighiales; family Erythroxylaceae; genus Erythroxylum; species Erythroxylum carthagenense. The sequence goes on from JANZLD010000001.1 coordinate 25,489,436, forward strand.
TTATTAGTATTTGTTGTATTAGATATTAAATATGGTGTCGTTTTTATCATAAATAAATAAAATTTTAATAAAATTTATAGAAAATTTTTTGTTTAATTTATTATTGAAAGATTTTTATAATTAAATAAAATCGAAAATGTACTTATACTTTGTTAAATAGTTTAAATAACTCTCCTTCTTAAAATATAGTTCTATAAAATAAATTATTGTAAAGAAAATGTATAAATTATTTTTAAAAAATAGTTGAGCTTTATACTAATAAGTCGTTGGTTGATGTCCTAAAATATTAATATCTATGCAAGATAAAATAAAAGGCAAATTAATAAATTTGGTCAAAAGAAAAAAATGAAAAATGTTGGGCCAAATGAGGCCTACCCGAAAACAACGCGCTCCCCCAAAGAGCGTGACTGAAAAAAGTCAAAATACACAAAAACAAAATATCTTGGTCGTGCGGTGAAGTTAGGGCACTCGTGTTGCTGGCACTAATGCGTGCTTCCACTCTCAATCACTGTGGGGTCAAGAAGCCAAACAAATAAAGAAGCATAGAAAACTGAAACCTAAATGTGGTCCCCACCTTCTTCTCCTCTGAGCTTTTGGACCCATCGCTGTGTCTTCTCTCTTGTGTCTTGTGTGTAGTTTTCTCCGCATCATCTCCCATCCCTCATTGCTCTCCGCTCTTCCTTTTGAAAAGGTTTTCACTTTTTGGTTGAACCACAGAGCTTGTAGAACAGAGAGCTCTGAAAGCAAAGTGTTTCTTTTTTTCCGTTCTCAAGCTCAATCTTTCCCTCTCCATTTTTGTCCCTTTCCCTTTGGTATCATATCCTCTCTTGGCGTGCGTGTGTTAAAGTTTGTGTCTTTTTCCTTCTCGTCTTTCTCTCTTTAGAAAGTTTGAGGCTTTCACTGAAAAGGGCATTTGTGAAGTTCTTTTTCTTTTAATGCTGGGCGGTCTTCCGTTTGCAATTGAGCTTTGATTCTCTTTTTCTAGCGTGGTCATTTCTGGGATCTTTCGTCTTGTGATTTGATTGGGGATAATTGATCTTGAGTGTAGCTGGATTGATTTTAGGTTTCCTTTTTCGGGTATTTGTTATGGTTGCTTAAAACCCTTGATTGGACCGTGAATAGGGTGGAATTTTGGTACTTTTCAACTTGAATATGTCTTATTTGACTATGATAATATTCAACTTTAGATGAATAAATGATTTGACTTTTGCTTAATTCTTTTGGAATAGGATAGCTTTCTGGATCAAGCTATAAGTTACTCTTTCAAAGGATAACTATGCTGCTGGGTGTTGTCCCATGCGAAGGGTGCCCTCTAGAATTTCCCTTCTGCTTTGTAAGTGGTTCTTTATTTGGAATCTTCAAGAGACCATAATTTATTGAATATTTTCTGATGATTCTTTTTATGAAGGTACGATCCTGTGAGCAGTCAGTAGTTTGATGCCGTGATTGAAGGTATAGTTAATTAGTAGTTGTGGTGGAAATGGAGCAAAGTGAGGGAGAGAGCTGGAGGAGATTGGTGCAAAAGATGCTCCCTCCAGGAGCTTCTGTCCCTGAGAATGAGGCTGAACTTGATTATTCTATAGCTTTGGAGTACGAGGGCCCACCAGTGTCCTATGAAGTCCCCAAAGTTGAACCCCTGGATGTAAATTCAGACGCAATCCCAATGGCCGAGCCTCTTTCAGAATCGCACAGATCAGTTGCAAGTTTTGGTCTTCATACTGCAGAGCCAATTCCCTTACCAGTGTCTCGCGTTCCCGGTTTGACAAGGTCACTAACTCAAAGTCCTAGAGGATCTGCAAGCTCGGAATCAGTTGTTTCTGTATTGCAAAACCCTGATTTTTCTTCAGCCTCAGCTTCAGCTTCTCCTGGTTCGGTCCACAATCCTCCTAATAATCATTCAAAACCACTGGGCAATGAAGGAAAGAGAGTTTCAGTTGTGACATTTAATACTGTTGATGGATCGTACAAGAAAGATGTTGAAATGCAGAAGCCAGCTTATCCGGAGTATGTTGGAGTTTCGAAAGAAAAGAAGAAGAAAAGGAGTAGACTTTGTAACAGGTGTGGAAAAGGGAAGTGGGAAACCAAGGAGTCGTGCTTAGTTTGTGATGCCAAGTATTGTAGCAATTGCGTTCTTAGAGCAATGGGATCGATGCCTGAAGGCCGCAAGTGTGTTACATGCATTGGACAACCCATAGATGAATCAAAGCGGTCAAAGTTGGGAAGCCATTCAAGAGTTTTATCTCGCTTGCTCAGTCCTTTGGAAGTTAAGCAAATTATGAAAGCAGAGAAGGAATGCTCTGCTAATCAGCTTCGACCAGAGCAACTAATTGTGAATGGATTCCCTCTGAGGCCAGAAGAAATGGCAGAATTGCTTGGATGTCCATTGGTTCCTGGGAAGTTGAAGCCTGGCAGATATTGGTATGATAAAGAGTCTGGACTTTGGGGAAAGGTGAGTGGGTTTTCAACAAGAGCATTCAGATAAATTTGTTTAGGACTTTGAGTTGTGTTAACTGGAGAGTTGTAGAAAGTTCTTTTAACATACTAACTTGCTGGCTTACAGGAGGGAGAAAAACCTGACAGAATCATTAGTTCAAACTTGAATTTCACTGGGAAATTGAGCCCTGATGCAAGCAATGGGAACACTGAAGTTTATATGAATGGCCGAGAGATTACTAAACTCGAACTCAGGGTATTAAAAGTAAGTACTTACTATTTTCTTATTTTTGTTCTCATGCAGGTAGCTAGGTTGAATTATTTCAACATGAGTGTGACAGCGGCAGTTAGGTTGGTCAACAATCCCCTTCTGTTCAATGGATTAACAGAGTCTGTAAAGCATTAAAGGCCTGTAATTGAGTTTCTGTGGTTGATTTATCTGTAATCCTCATATTCTATGAGATACTCTTGAATTTGGTAAAAGAAATCTGTAATCCTCATCCTGTTTGTTTCATGAAAACACTGATAACAAGGAGCTCATAATTTTCTTTCAACCAAGAGTGTCAATTATTCAACGAAGCCTGTTATTGGGCCTATCTGGTCTATCTTGTCCTGAACAAAGTAGTGTTCTTAGTTAGCTCAATGTACATATCAAGATTGGATTCAAGCGCAAGCCCCTGTATCTACACAAATCAGTTAATTTCCCTTGTTTTTTAGTCAGCTAGTAGTTCATGGTGTGATCTTCAATCACACGCACCCACTTTACCTATGGTGCATCCATCAATCTTTAAGTAGCAACTATCCTCCAACATTGATTGTTAATGGACTATAGTTAATTACATAAACCCTAATTTTTTCTGATTAGTTCCAAGTTGGCTGCTCTCTCATATTTCTCATATAGCTTACATTTTATTATGGTCTGCATGATAGTTTATTGAGTTTGACCTACTTTATGAAATGCTTATGCTTATTTTTTAATCATTTTGTTCTTATATTGTCGAGCTTCCTGATTAATAGGCAAGTTTAGTTTTCATTTACAAGATGTTTGATGCATTTTTCTTGGCTTCGATAAGTGAAAAGTAGATATAACACTTCACAAAGGATCTGTCCAACTTCTATGAGCAATTATCTTTTTCTTGCTTCGAAAGCTTTATCATTACCAAGAATTCATAGGGACATATTATCCAGTGTTTGATCATCTGTCTGAAACAGTATCCAACTTTTGATTGTCTGTGTGTTTGCATGTGTACACTGTTCACATCCTCATCAATTTGGGTCCATGTTTAGGAAGATGCTGGCACTCTCACCTGTTGTTCTTATAGTATCTGCTTTGTTGTACTTATTTATATGGATGAATGTGCGACGATCTGCCTACTTTGATGTTACTCGCTCTACATGTTTGGTGACAGTATAGATCAAGCCATTTTTGAAATAGTTCATCAAGCATTGAATTCATGGGGCCCCTTACTAAATAATGCGAGACTTAGATATTTATGTACCTTCCAAATCAATTGTTAGCTGAAAACTGAGTTTATTTTCTAGATCATCATCCTTTTGTAGAATTTTATCATTTTTTCTTGGTGCTCTATGTGTCATCTACACTCTGTTTATGGCCTATGAACCCACTAACCTGATTTTGGATGTTCTCAGCTAGCAAGAGTTCAGTGTCCACGTGATACTCATTTTTGGGTTTATGATGATGGCCGTTATGAAGAGGAAGGTCAAAATAATATCAGGGGAAACATTTGGGAGAAGGTATATATTTGAAACTTTACTGCCAACAATTTGAGAGCTGCTACAAATTATTGATCTTGAATAAAAACATTCTGGATTTGTTTTTTGCTAGACAGGCATCAACACGGTTTCTCTGTGCATTATTCTCACTACCTGTGCCACGCGGTCAACCTAATTTATTGAGAGATGAAGCTAGCAATTATACTACAGTTCCAAACTATCTAGAGCAGAAAAAAGCACAAAAACTCCTTTTGCTTGGTCTTCAAGGCTCTGGAACCAGCACTATCTTCAAGCAGGTTTGTCCACTCATTTCAGTGTTCTTAAGTTTTTAATGCAGGTAATCCTCTAAATATAGAGCTTCCAACTTTAATTCTAATCCATCTTTGATAATTTTGTTTTTGTTTGGTATGTTTTTGTGTTGAAGACAGAAGTTAATTAGGCTGGAGTGTGATTTTATTTTTCCACAGGAATATATACTCTTTTTACTCGTTATTACTTTGTATGGACCTTGTAAAAAATCCTTGATGCCATATGTATAGAATGCTATGGTGAATCAATGCTGCAGAATACTCTTGAATCCATATGTTTTTTGACAAGATAACTCGGCGAGTGCTTGATATCAGTGATATCCTACTTTTGCTTTACTATGGTAGCTGGACAACATATAATATGTCAAACCACGGTTATGCCAAACCTTGCTATATATTTAGATTAGTGAGGGTATTGGGGTTCTGGTGCATATCAGGTGCTACATTGGTGTCTTTGGGGAAGATAACTCTGTTCTCTAGAACATCATCATCTTATGTGATTGCAACTTATGATGTTAGGCTTTTGTGCATGGACGATCATTTAAGTTATTTTGTCAGATTTCTTAATTGAATAAAGATTCAGCATTCATGTAGTAATCTGAACAAGCATTCTAGAGGTGGATGGTCTAACTGCTGCAGAGAATTATAGAGAACTCTTTAAGTTTGGGTGGATTGAATATAACTTTTGCTATATTCAAACCACCCAAACTTTTTGTGTGAACTTTTGAATCTTTTTATTCTCTTTGAGTCCTCTCGTTCTCTCTCTTTATACCACCAGTTTGGTTTGTCCTCATTGTCTTGGGTCATTTGCTGAATGCAACAATTTCATGTATGTCTCTGTTATTATCCAACTATATTCAATTCATGCCAATTTGGCTTTAATCAATTGTGATAGATGAACGTTGGGTATAAAATTTCATGTTAACCTGAAATACATCAATATAAAGGTATGGGCGTATCTTCTAGCACTTCAAGCAGTCATCGGGAGAACTCTTAAAGTACATGAAAAGAAAATTTTCATCAGTTCTCCAATACATTAATGGGGCATGATGCTTTTGGTTTATTGTTGTTGGATTGACAATTTTTGATAAAGGAATGGACAAGAGAAATTGAGTCATTATACATTCATTATGCTTCCTGTAGTGGGAAATTTGCTGTCATTTTCTCAAGAATTATTAGGTTTTTATGTTCAAAACCACAGATTCCATCTCATTTAAAAGTTGTTGTACTTGACTCAACAGTCCAAATTTCTGTATGGGAACAATTTTACGGTAGAAGAACTGCAGGATATTAAGTTGATGATTCAGAGCAACATGTATAGATATCTCAGTATATTGCTGGATGGAAGGGAACGTTTTGAGGAGGAGGCGATGTCTAGAATCAAAGAACTGGATTCTCAAGATCACAACTCTGAAGCAGGTAATAATAGTAATACATATTTAAATAGGGTTATTTGACATAGTTCTTTTGTGGTCTCCTATTATTTGTTGTTGCCAGTTTGGTATGATTTTTGTTCTGAAGTGCTTCATTGAGGGGCATCTAGGCCACATCTTGTTTATCAAGTTTAAAGTCTGTAGTATGTTATGGAATAGTGTAGACTTGGTAACATATTGGGTCTCCAAGTCACAGTTTTGATTCCAACTTTGCTTCAGGTGGCGAGATTGATTCTGTTGAAACTAATCTATGTGTCTACTCCATCAACCCAAGGTTGAAGAATTTCTCAGACTGGCTGCTGGACATTATAGCCACTGGAGATTTGGATGCATTTTTCCCTGCAGCAACACGCGAATATGCTCCAATAGTTGAGGAGGTGTGGAAAGATCCTGCCATACAGGAAACTTATAAAAGGAAAGATGAGCTTCATTTCCTTCCTGATGTTGCAGAGTATTTCTTAAGCCGGGTATTTCATCACCTTCCTAGTTACACATAGAAACTTGACACTTGCTTCCTTAAGTTTGTTTACTGTTGTAATTTCTCATAATTACCACTTTCTTATCAACAAATAATTATATTGTCCCACATTGGATTTGCTTTCGTGTCTGGGTTGATAAGCTTATGAGCACTTTTGATGTTGAATGACTAATTAAGATGGTATGTTTTCAGGCTGTAGAGATCTCAAGCAATGAGTATGAACCTTCAGAGCGTGATATTCTTTATGCGGAAGGTGTAACCCAAGGAAATGGTTTGGCTTTCATAGAATTCTCACTTGATGATCGCAGTCCAATGTCTGAGACTTACATAGATAATGTTGAAGCCCCACCACCCCCTCTAACCAGGTAATTTTACAGAATTGTTGTCCGATGTCTATAAACAAACAAGCTTGTCATCTCTTTTTTCAGAGCTTGATTAGTCCTTTGTGATATAAAAAGCGACATGAGTTTGACTGGTCCTTTGTTGAGTTATTTGCTATAAATCCCCTGAAATCATGAATTGAAATCAGTTTGACTTTTGTTTGGTCATCAGGTACCAACTTATCAGAGTAAATGCCAAGGGTATGAATGATGGGTGTAAATGGGTGGAAATGTTTGAAGACGTGAGAGTTGTAGTATTCTGTGTAGCACTTAGTGACTATGATCGAGTGTGGCTTTCACCTGAGAATAGTGGCAGTGGTTCATTACTGGAAAACAAGATGATGCAATCCAAGGATCTGTTCGGTGCAATGATTAGACACCCTTGCTTTAAAGATACGCCTTTTGTCTTGATACTTAACAAGTATGATCTCTTTGAAGAGAAGATCAGTAAGGTGCCTCTTAGTACCTGTGAATGGTTCAGTGAGTTCAGTCCTCTGCGTCCTCACAACAGTCAATCGCTTGCACACCAGGCTTACTTCTATGTCGCAAAGAAGTTCAAAGATCTCTATGCTTCCCTTACAGGTCGCAAACTTTTTGTATGGCAAGCAAGGGCCAGGGACCGAGTGACCATCCATGAAGCATTCAAGTACATAAGAGAGGTTGTCAAATGGGATGAGGAGAAAGAAGATACTTATTATGGTGGGTTTGAGGACTCGTTTTACAGTACAACCGATGTCAGCTCCCTTCCATTTGTGAGGCAAGAGTGATGGAGTCAAAAATGTACACATCCGAAAAAAAAAGAAAAAGAGAAGACGAATGATCACCACTTCTCTGAGCTTGCTTTATATAGTCCTTTCCTTTTCCTTTCATTTTTCACTATTATCAATTTTAGTGCAATATTTGATGAATCCTTTGCCCTATGTAAAATTAATTGTGATGGTATGTAAAATTGTTCTGAGATTTATGGCAGTAGAGGTACAAATGCTGTTATGGTTCATATGCTCCGCGTAAATTATACGTCACACGCCTCTGGGAACAAGAAATTTCTCAGGTCTATTTCTCGTCATGCGAAATCTACATACATTGCGATGCATCTTCAAACAAAACGGGTCAACATATCGCAATCAGGACCTTACTGATAAATTCGTTGCTCCATTTAGAACACTAAAAACATAGAAATGTTAAATAATCCAGTAACTTGGACATTTGATTCAGAACAGAAAGTGTATAAGAAACCAATGTTCTAGCAGACAATCAAGTCATACTGTCCTAAAAGCTAAGCAGGCGATTGTGAGAAACAAAAGGCAGTTCCACCCACGTAAGTGGATCACATTCCCTGTTACCCGAGAAAAATCCCAATGGCAATAAAATAACACACACCCTAATGATGGACCGGTGCTCCAAGTAGAATTCAGAAATTGAACGGTAAACTCGGTGCTCCTTTTAGAAAATTGTTTCATTCAAAATGATCCCGCAATAAAAAAAGAAGCGCACCAAGTTGGCCCTAACACCCACCCAAATTATCTATGCTTGATTCTCCATTTTGCAGCGTCTGAAAAGTCTCGACTTTGGGTAAAGAAATTGTTACAACTGGGCAGATCAGATCAGATGGGGAGACGGGAGAGGGGAGTGGGGAGAGGAGAGAGAAAATCAAGCTGCAACGAGATCAGGAGTCTCAGCTTCAATGGATATCAAGGCAGTGTGTACTTTATCCAGCCAACCGTCCAGTCGATCACGCAAAGATTTGATTTGAGGGATTCCCAGAACTCTTGGCTGCACCCAGGACACATATACTGTTCCCTCAACTTGATCAATTATACCCTCTATAAGATGGACCTGCAGTAAAAACATAAAGAGTTCACACTGGTAAGACAGCATCATCTCAGGGATGCAAATTAGGTAGGAAAAAAGAAAGCCACCAGCCTAAAACAAATCACAGACGTGCTATTTTGCTTTTATATTCCTAGATTGTGCCATAACCAGAACCGAGGCTTAAAGTGGGTATATAATGTATTCACCATCCAGGTAAATCCATGAGAATGCACGCAACCCATCAACCTGGGCTGCTCTCAAGTTAAGTCAAAGGGAAAACTCAGCCTCCACAATAACAGTAGGATTTTCCCCAAAAAAATGCAGCTTGAACCACTACAGCAATGAGAAACTATAGGTGAATCCAGCAAAGTTGAACTGTTTTTTTTATTACTATTATTTTTCTTGTTAATATTGTCCTAATACAGAAGTAAGAAAAAAAATAAAAAAGTGGTCCCGTAAATAACAACCAGGTAACACCATAATGTCTCTCATCTTAAGGTATCAGTTTCATCTCTTCTATAGTTAGTGGATTTTACCTTTACCATCAGAATTAGTTAAGTACTTACAGAGAGACTCTTCATAAGCAGATGTTCCACATCCTCAATGGAAAGTTTTGTCCGCTCAGCAATAACATTTAGTGGAATAGTTCGATCTTCCGAAGGACGGCTGCAGGCCCAAGAACAAATGAAGTTTGTAAACAACTTTGATACTGCCCATATATATCACATGTAGAAGTGTATCAGAACATCATTTATACCTGAAGATAATTTCCATCAGGCAGAGGATGTTGACCTTCTCTAATAGCTTCTGCTCATTCTCAACTAATGCTGGTTGAGCCCTCAGTGCATTATTGTGTACACGGCATAATTCTTGATAGCGAACTAAATCACCAGCATTAAATGCCTGAAGAATATAGTAGAGCCACTCAACCTGAGTCCCCAGAAGACTCTTTATCTGTGAATGATATTTCAAGGTCAATTTTTGACAAAAGTAATGAAAATCTTAAAACAACTCCAGAATAAGTCAATTCAAAACAATCATAAATGAAATATCAGGACCCAAATTTAATCCACCCTCACAAGTTGCTCTTGAACAAAAGAATTCAAGTGATACAAAATTAATGCAAGGGATGGAAAATAATATGCATCATTTTATCCGCTTGCTCAACAATCAGCACTTCTGTAATTATAAAATAAAAGTCTTTTATACTGTCCATTACATGTAAAATTAAACTATTTTTCCAGACGAGACACATCTTTTGGTCATTGCCATCCCATCCAGATACAACCCATAGCATTACCCATATCTTGTATCTTTCAAAACTGCATTCCACTTTGTAATGACTTCCTAAACATCCAATCCCAGACACATGAATAGAAGGCACCTCATAGCAGGAAAACCACTAGAATTGCATTGATCTAGTTTACACAAATGCTAAATCTGATATGTAGGCATTGAAGCTAAAAAAGGAAAAGAATTTTCATGAACAAATGGTTAACAGAGACAAATGTGATAGCTCTTACATTCAATTACCATAGATATATGCAGTTCGGATGTACTCAACAAAACTTGTGGGAGAGCAAAGAATTAAGAAAGGAGGTGTTCTTACAATTGGATGAGCAAGCAGTTCACCAAAGTTGTAGATATTCTCCCCCAAAAGTGCAGAAAGAGAGAGGTCAAATGCCAAATCCTGAAATACACAATTGAAAGGATATGCCAAACTCAAGCAATTACATAATATCAATAATTCAAACATCGAACATGAATGCATGCAGGGAAATAAATGCATATGATCATAGTAATTTCTTTATATTCACAAACAACATTTAACCTCCGGAAACAAGAGATTAACAACAGGCACTCTAACCTAACAAAGAAATATTAAACCTCCAAATCTAGCTATTCGGTGAGACATAAATTCTTTCTATGTAAGGTTTGACCTTGTCATCTTAATATTCCGATAGATTCAGCAGCAAAATCCTGTACTAGATGTATCTCAAAACAAATAGCACTACAACATGCAAACAAAAGTGCAAACACTTGTGCTCCTTCAGGCTTAAACTATATTCCATTAATAATTTGGTTGCACATGAAAAAAGACATCCCTCTGTAAAGTAATTCAATATTTTACTTTTGCAGGCAACAAGATGCTCCAATTATGGGGAAAAAGAAGTCCAGGAGTGATTATAATATAAAAATAGCATCAGACATTGATATTCCTACATGCAACCTGACAAACCATTCATCATGAATGATACCACAAATAGAATTAGACTAGTACATACCAGCTTAAATGAATCTGAAAGGGACTCCACTGATGTGTATGCAAGATATAGAAGAGCACTTTTGTAGAACTCAGCAAACTCCTGACGATACTTATGGTACTGAGAAGAAACCCAATAATAACTTGCATAAACAGATGGATCTATGTCAGTCATACTGTCCAGAGAACTCTTTCCATCTTCTAGAAGTTTCTTGCACTCTTTTTGGTCCCCTTGCTCAAGCTTGAACAAAGCTATTTGCATCTTAATATAAAGAATTGGCTCTTCAATCCGTTGCTGTCTTGTTGCTTGAAGTTTTTCAATGACCCCTTCCAGATAGCTGATTGCCGCTTCTTTCTCTGCATACTGCCTAGAAACTATCACAGCAAAGTGTGCAAGCTTGAGAAGGTTGATCTTGGTCTCAAAGTCGGTGATAAAATTGTGATATAACTGTATCAGAGCATCACCAGCCTGCATAAAATAAATGTGAAAAGTCAAATTTCAAGTATTAATGTAACTAGATTGGAGAAGTGACAGAAACTGTAATGAAAAGCGCAATATGTACTTCCTAGAGCTTCCTGTATTGAGAACTAAGCATGAAAAAAAAATCTTCAATGCTTCCACATCCAGAAATATAAAAAAAATAAGGAGATTGATACAAGAAGTAAACTGATTAATCTACCTCTTTCTTAGAAAAGCTGCAAATTACCATAAACTGATTCGTTTCAAGACACAAATGACTACTTATCAAGCTTATCCAAAGCCATCTATTCTCAATCCTTTCGACGAATAACAACAATACCATTAATCTTCATAAAAAGTCTCCAATTTCACCAAAACTATCAAAACCCTAACTGTCCAACATAAACCCTAATTCTTGAACAAAGACACCAAATTCCGAAACTCCAGAAGCTCAAAACTCGAAATCACAAAAGAAGCAGCAATTACATAAGCGACCTCTGTAGGAGACCTATCAAACCTAAATCGAGAAGAAATAAAAGAGGCAGGGAGAGATTTGGACCTGACAGACGGCGAGAGCAACGAACTGTTCAAGCTTGAGAGTGAGCTGGTGCCAGAGCTTCTTCTGGTAGAGATCTGCGAGGGTGTTGTACCAATCAGCCAGCTCCGGATTGGCATTTCGCAGGGACTCCAGGTACTGAAGAGCGGCCATATTGCGGAGGAGAGAGGTTTCGTGCGCGTTAAGAGGTTCTTGAGAAGTTAAATTAAATCTGAACAACTCACCATCGTTTTGTCTTGGGCTCAAAGAAAAGAATATTAGAGTTACTATTACTATTTACTACTAATTGTAAGCAAGACGACGGGGTAGAAGGAAAATGTTAAATTGGTATTAGTCCTAATTATAATCCCCTTATAACCTTGGTTTCAAATATTTAGAATACGAGATATATTTACCAATGTTTTCAAAATCCTACTAATATTAGATTCTATAAAATTGGTTAAATATTAAATAAAATTTAAAATAATTCTTATTTATTAAAAATTTTAAAATTTAATTAAAAATATATTATAAAATAAAAATTAATTAGCTTATAAAAACTGATTAGTTTAAAAAATTGATCATATTAATCAATTTTTAATAAAAATATTAAACTAAATTAAACCAAAAATAAAAAATTGAATCAAAAAAATTGACCGATTTAAAATTTTTTAATATTAAATCAGTATAATCGAATCTAATTTTTAAAATATTGATATTTATAAACTTAGTTTCACTCTTAAACAGGTGAAATCAATTTTTTAATAAAAAACATTGATATTTATGGTTGTTACTCATAATTTTGTTATTGACCTGATTCATTAAATACATTATTATTATATATTCTTTTATATGTACAGGATAATCTACTTTTTATTTTTCAAGTTCTTAATATTTACTCTTTTTGAATCACAATATCTAAATGATAAGAAAATTTCTCTTGATATAGATAACTCGTTTATGACCAAAAAAAAAAAAAAGAGAAGAAGAATAGCTTCATTTTAAATAATATATTGAAATAAGAAAAAACGAGTTCTATATGATAAAAAATAATATACTGTAAATAGAATTTAGATTCAAATTATGACAACCAGTAACAGTAAGTAACCATAATGTACCGATTAGGCGGCAATCTCTGCTTCAATTGCTTTGAACCATTCTAACGATTGGCTTGACCAATCGTAATTGAAAGTTGGGTTAGTCGAAAGCATTATTTATACTACAACATCAAAGTTTTTCTTACAACCACCCATCCCTAGCTAGCTTGCATTCAACTTAGGATTGCTTCAAAAGCATGTTGCCCTAAAAAATGTATCGCTGATCTCATAATTGATTTTTTTCTTTCTTCTAAATATTTCTTCCTTTTTGCTTGTATTAGGATATTCAAGGTCGTAGAAATATGTTTCTTGTGGTAGAAAGTGTAGATCTTTAATGACAAAGAGCTGGAGAAAGGTCAACCTCAATTGATTCTTTCATGGGTTGATCGTCAGGTCATATCTTGGGAGCTGACAGATTGAAGGTGATGAATTTGGGCTACGGGTGACTCAAAACTAAATATTTTTTTGGTACATTAGAGGCAAAATAGAAGTTAAGTACGAATAAAGGCGATCTCATGCGCATCAGCGCGTAAGAAATAAAGCATGTCAGACGGGGGAGTAGGCCACACACACTCGCCGCGTACCGTACTCGAGCCCAGACTAGCCAAGAAGTCAGCGCATTGGTTACCTTCACGAAAAACATGAGTTAAAGTAAAACTCGGGAGGTCGCCGAGGTGAG
>JANZLD010000001.1:25540520-25557710 GCA_026413575.1 Erythroxylum carthagenense
ATAAATCAATTTATTAATTAATAAATCAAAATTTGTAAATTAATAAATTTTTATAAATTAAAATTAATTAATTAATTTTTTATTTAGCAATTTTTTTACTTAAATTTTTAAGTTTTAATAAATAAGAATATTTTAAATCTTATTTTAAAATTTTAATTTTATTTAATTTTTATGTTAAACCTTTAAATTTTAAATGCGTTATTTTATCAGTTTAATTTTTAAAATATCGTAAAAAAGTTTGGCAATTTGCTACGCAAACTTATGAACCCCAAAAATTTTCGCGGCAAAAGAAATGGGAGCAAAGGAAGCCCACAAACTCGTACGATATCAGAGTCCACAGATTGAAACAGGTCCCATATCTTCTTCTTTCACTCCACACCCCAAACCCCTCATCCTCAACTATACACAATCTGAATGCCACGTGTCCTTCTAAATATCCAAATTGCAACAAATAACGACCAAGCAAGTCTCCCATGTCCATGCCTCTTCCTATCCCAAACTCATCAACAATTCCATAAACTAAAATAACTATCTATTCTAGCTCTGCACTAGCTTACAAGAGATGGGATAAATGACAACTTCGCCCATGATTTCTTGGTTTAATACCCATCCAATCACGTCCATTTCTGCATTAACATTATCTCCAAGTTTGTCCAAACCGAGGGTAGTCACAGAAACCCATAAACAAGAAGCGTACGACACACAAGACAAAGTAACACGGAGTCACTTCTCGCCCTACAGTCCGCCATCTGTTTTTCTTCAACCCTTTCCTTTCCTTTTCTCCGATGGAAAGCCATCCACGCAACATTTTGTACTGAAACGAAAACAAATTGAACAAAAAGTTTTGTGCTTTGAAAGCCTCCTCTTCTTCTTCTTCTCAAAGCAACATCCCCCTCTGCTTCTGAGAAAGAATGGCTGCCACTGTTTGCACAGTCTACACAGCCCAGTCCCTCAATTCAGCATGCTCTATCTCAACACCATCGAAGACCCACTTGGGCTTTACTCAGAGGCATGTAGTGCTCTTTAGCAGTAGTGGGAAGAAGACCAACAGGAGGTGTAGTAAAAGTGTCATAACATGCGCTGGAGATACTGTGGTGATTGGTCTAGCAGCAGACTCTGGATGTGGGAAGAGTACCTTCATGAGGAGGTTGACAAGTGTTTTTGGCGGCGCGGCAGAGCCACCAAAAGGTGGCAACCCAGACTCAAACACACTCATAAGTGACACAACCACTGTCATCTGCTTGGATGATTATCACTCACTTGATAGGACTGGGAGGAAGGAAAAGGGTGTGACTGCTCTTGACCCAAGAGCTAACGACTTTGACCTCATGTATGAACAAGTTAAGGCTATTAAGGATGGAATTGCTGTTGAGAAGCCTATTTACAATCATGTTACAGGTCTTTTGGATCCTCCTGAGCTCATCAAGCCTCCTAAGATCCTTGTCATTGAAGGTCTGCATCCAATGTAAGTACAACATTTCATCTCTCTCTTGTCTCTACCATAGACGTGCTTTTGAAACCTTGAAATTATCTATGCATGTTTTCCTTTTCGTCTTGTTGTTTTAAACTTTCCTTTTCCTATTAAAGAAACAACACTTTTTCTCTTGTGTCAGCAAAAGAATTATACTAAAGATTCCACGAACTTCATACTTTTCGTTTCTGCCGATAAAAGGATGTTACCTCTACAGCATCAAATCTTATTTCTGTTTCTTTGCTGAAGCTGTTTTAGACATTGAGATTCTCAAGTCTGTCTTAAGAGTTGATACTGACAGTTTCATGTACTATATGCTTGTTGACCCACGAATGTACATGGGTCATAGGAAATGTAAGAAGAGCTGCTCGATAGTTTGTGAAGTGGAAACGAAACAAGCAAAACGCTTATAGTAGACATTGTTAAAGCAAGCTCTTGAACTTAGTTGCAAGTTTGAGTCTGTAGAGGCTTTTGGTCCCTAAGAAAAATACTTACATTAATGAATCGCCACTTCAGTTCTACAGTAATGTTTTGTGAATCCTCTAATTCCACTGACCAAAACATGTAGGTTTGATGAGCGTGTAAGAAAACTGTTGGACTTTAGCATTTACTTGGACATCAGCAATGAAGTTAAGTTTGCATGGAAGATTCAGGTTTGCCCCTCCCGCAGATTTTATAGAAGTCTTTCATGGTGATATACTTTAGGTTTTGTGAACTAACCATCTCAACGAATAAACGCAGCGAGATATGGCAGAGCGAGGACACAGTCTTGAAAGCATTAAAGCTAGCATTGAAGCTCGCAAGCCAGATTTTGATGCTTATATTGGTATTAGTCTAATAATCGCCTCTTCTTAAACTCTGAAGTGGATTGATATTAATAGCATTGTTTCTTCTAGATGAAGGTTCCTCATTAACTTCATATGGATTCTTGTGTTGTTTATGACAATGGTGTGTGACATAGTTATGCTTCTTCATATATGACCTGGTTACAGATCCGCAAAAGCAATATGCTGATGCTGTTATAGAAGTTCTGCCAACCCAGCTCATTCCAGATGACAATGAGGGGAAGATCCTGAGAGTTAAGTTGATAATGAAAGAAGGGGTTCAGTTCTTTAGCCCTGTTTATCTGTTTGATGAAGGCTCTACCATCTCATGGATACCATGTGGAAGGAAGCTTACTTGTTCATACCCAGGCATCAAGTTCTACTATGAACCCGATACTTACTATGGACATGAGGTATCTGCTTTAAAACTTCTGAACATGAATCTTTATTGATCTGCATTACAAGCCATGTGAAAAGTGCTTCGAGTTAATGCACTGAACAAGTCTGGACTTCCTCTTTTCTTGGCACCCCCAGGAAAAGTAAAACAAATTCTACTCAAAAGTTTTTATTTTCTTTCTTGTGCTTCAATAAAAGTAAAACAAATTCTACTCAAAAGTTTTTATTTTCTTTCTTGTGTTTCAATCCCAGGTGTCTGTTTTAGAGATGGATGGACAGTTTGATAGATTAGATGAGCTGATCTATGTTGAAAGCCACTTGAGCAACATCTCCACCAAATTCTATGGAGAAGTGACCCAACAAATGTTAAAGCATTCTGATTTCCCTGGAAGTAACAATGGAACAGGTCTCTTCCAAACGATCGTAGGGTTGAAAATAAGGGATCTTTTTGAGCAAATTGTTGCCAGCAAGGTCAAGACCCCAGTAGAAGCCACAAAAGCCTAAAATATTAAACTGCCTTAATCAAAAGCCCCTTCCTTTCTGTTCTTAGGTAATCCCCCATAAGAATGAAATCTATTCCATGTTGAAATACTGTGGAGTATCTGTATAATGTAGAGAATGAAAAGCAAAGATGACATTGCAGTTGAGAATTTTTATAAAAGAATGGATCTTCACCACCAAATTTCGATTCTTCTTATGCAACAACTACTACTTTTCTTGCAACAACCCCCTCATTAACATCCTTTGATTTCCTTTCCGACAGTTACAAATTGTTTGTTGGAAAAAGAATGATTTAAGCACGAGTCTTTAACTTGGCGTGCACGATTATGGATTTACTTGTAAGCAAAAATGCCTCATGAGTGTTGATCTGCTTGACGCCAGAAAGAATAACAATCGTCAGGTGTTTATACTGATTTTTCCAAGTTAAAACCGTCATCGTCACTAGTACATCGGAAAAGTAAAATAAAAGAACATGAATTATTATAATTACCGTTCCCAATGCATCAACAACAAAATTAGTTGAGACTAGTGGAGCTGTAATCAAAAACTGGTTAATGCATTCATCATGAACTAAAGATCATTAACTCCCCAAAATAACACAGAGAAAGCTAGCAAACAAACAGGATGCTTACAAGACGGTAAACAACCTTCATGGTAATAGGAATCTCCATCCATGGTTCATACTAGAAAATGGTTCCAGACATTTGGTAAGCACTAGAACACTATATCTACAAACTAGAAAAGAGACATACGTACAACACACCAATAATTACATTTCACCGGATGATGGGAGTTGAAGTTGAAATTTATACACCATCTCTCCACATCTTTTACTTGATTGTCACAAACTTGTTGGTGCCATGTCTAGCCCAGTGTTCTTTCAAGTCAACTGACTGGGATAGATCATAACCTTCCACCGCCAATTTCAATAGAAGTTTCGAATATGCCCCGTTGCTCATTTTCCTCCCAGCCATACGAGCTCCAGGCCTTGTAGAGCTCATGGGAAGGGGATATTCTGAAATGCTAATAGTGCAGCATGAGGATTGCCATCCGCCAGCACCCCACTTATAGCAATTTCTAGCCACACCTGTGCAAGAACAATATGGAGTAGGCACCCCAGAGAAATCAAAATTTGCTTGGTCAACATCGATATTTAGATTCTTTTTCTCCCGTTTTGCTTCAGGAATGATCCGTCCCTTAGTCTTTTTGGAAGAATGCTTTTTTGGTTGCTTAGGTCTCAGAGAATCGACAGGAACTTTATTAGAAGCCTTCAAGGAGGACTTCTGTTTCTTGGCCTTTGGAGGTATAGTCACTGAGTTGCTATTATTTGCAGGCTCAGTCGTTGCAGTAACAGATCGAAGAGGCTGGACAGAAAGACTTGGCTGTGGGTTAAATTGAGTTCCTAAAGGTGGCCTTGGATGGTTTTTCTGAGCAGATAAGAAGCTTCCTGGATAGAACCAGGTAAAGTGGGATACAGATGGCCCTGAACTAGCTTCTAGTGGCAGATGGTTTCTGTTGGAATATGTCCCCATCTTCCTGCAGAACTATTTAATCGATGCCTCAGCACCAGTTGTAAGTCAGGATCAGGAAACTGTTTTAAAAACATCAAAATTCCATCATTCAATTGCCTTTCAATAAGATAAATGCAATATCGATACATAAATTCAACCCAGTAACTGGCCCAAGGATGTGACGCCTAATTTCCAAAGTTCTGAGATTCTAAAATGTAAAATAAACCAACATTAATATATAGGATAACTTTATGTTGAAAATCGAAATTTTCCCATGTTCAGGATTTGAGTGGAAACGTCTAAACCCGTTAGGTTAAATTCAATTTTGAGAAGAAATTGATATAGTTATAGCACAATGGATCGCATAGCAAAAGATTGAAGAAAACTCATCCAACTGTATTTTCTAATGCATACTTATATTACACACTGAACCTCAACTGCATTTATAAACCTCCATCAGTAAATTGATTAAAGATACTAAAGCATGCTAAGAAAAGAAAAATGGACATCAATGAACACACAAGTTGTTAGAAGATGATTAGAACTTGTCTTTAGTAACTATCACACATAATAATTACACAAGGGCCCAGGCAGTCAGCCATGAAAAATGTGTAAAATAACAAGACTTTACCCTTCTGTTAAAGAAAAAGCTGCCATTCTAACCCAACAGCCCCCTTCGTCCCCAACTCTAGGGTCTCCAACCAATCACCCAACAGACACAGCCACCGGTTAAAACCTCATAAATAGGCATCCATTCACTAGAAATTCCACGAGAGAATCATGAAATTGAGGTTAAAACCTCATTAATTTGTTAATGGCTAAAATCACCTACAAAGAACAAAACTTTCAAACAGTAGTAACATACATGATATAAACCCAATCCATTGCTGGAAAATACTAAAAGGAAGTGGAAAACTAGCCAGTTCAATCAACTGACTTCACCCAACATAAGAGTTAGACATTCACTGGAAACAAGATGATTAAGTGTAAAGAATAACACCATAGCACTAACAGCAAAAATGCACACTGTCTCCAGCTTCCACCAAACAGATCAAACTCATAACAAAACCTATAATCCGAAAACCAATTAAAACCCACTAAAAGAAATCCAACTATCCTTCAAAAATCACTACGAAAAACTCTACACCAAAGCACAACATACTAGCCCAACACCATGAACAACGCAAAAAAAAAAAAAAGAAAGAAGGAAATAGCATCAAAAAAGACAACCTTTAAAACGAAACAAAACAATTTACACAAAAGAAAGAATTTTTAGGATAAAAGGGAGCTTACAAGCTTGGAAGATCTAAGCAAGGCCGCTGCTTTTTCACTTATTGCCTCCGAAAAACTGTTTTTAGTAACTGAGAGTAAGGGAGTGAGAGTGTTTATTAGTTCCAAGTTATGGAACCAAACTAACGTAGCAAGTTGTATCTACTGCCTAGTCTCTCTCACCTATGCTCGCGGTTAGAGCACTAGCTGCTCATATCTCGAAGAAGAAGTTTAGTTAATAATGTTTTATCGAATCTCGAAAACTTGCATTGCCTTACTCTCCTTCACTTGCCTCTTGTCTCGTGCGAACCACGCTCCGATCATTAGTTCATGAGTTAAAAGATATTCTTATTGTTTAAAAATTACTTAAATCGAAGTCGTAAAAAAAAAAATCTACTTAGTTTTAATTATTTATTTTAATAGACTTGTTACTAAATTTAGGTTTATTTAACATCCAGTTTTATTTAAAATAATTTAACAAGAATCTATAAAAGATTTAATTTTAACATTTTAAATATTATCAAATATTTTTAAATAATTAACACCAACAACAATAACAACAAAAACAACCGGTAAAAACTTCCGCTGAAATGTAAAGTTAGTATAATATTACGTAACTTTATCCTTAATTAACAGAGAGGTTGTTTCGGAATTTGATAAATGAATAATTGTTATTAACAAACATCAATAATTATTTCAGTATTTTCTTTCAATATGCATATTTTATTTTATTTATTATAATCTTTGTACATACATCTCTTTATTTTAGAATTCAGCCCACAATTGCCAACAAGCTTTGTCTAACCACCGGAACAGAGCAAATTACAGAGCCAAATATACCAGTAAGAGCATATGCTATGGCACAAAAAGGAAGTGCCTCTGGTTCTTTTGCTGACAGTGCTGCTGTTCCAAGTCCATGAGCACTGCAAATCAAGAAGATTGGACGCTACTATGGTTAGAACTTTTTGGCTCAAGACAAGAACAAGCATTATAGCACTAGGTAGTGTAACTGTTCTTGGGAAATAGAAATTGCAAGTGCTGTTATCTAACTGCATATTGAATACCAATGTGGACATTTTGAATAGCAAGAATCATCCATTATTAACACTTCCAAAGCAATCTCAAGCTTAATCTCATGCTCAAGCTCGAGGAAGGTTGAATTAGGATCTTGCTCTGTCATTTCATTTAACTGTAAGAAACATTTAATACCTGGAAGCAGTTGCTATCCCCCGAGCAATAGGATCTCGAAACTTTAACTTATCAAGGGTTGCTTGCACAAAATTTGCTCCAATAAGACCGGTTACTACAACTACCGCAGCAGTGACAGATGCATTGGCACCTACAGTGAAAATTCTTGGATTAGTATCTCTAGAGTTGGCAATAGTCGAGTAGGCATATATTTAATATATACAACAGATCACTATACCTTCAAAGAATGAGACTATACTGAGGGCTAGTGCCACAGTAATGCATCTGGGCAGAATAGATATAGTCAAGACTGGTTCTAGCCCGACAAGACGTCCGATAAGAGCAGTAGAGTACAATGAGAATAAGGTTGATAAGATGACAGATGTGAAAATCTCAGCTGCATGTCTTTTAACAAGCTGCATGATCAGGAACTCAATAGTTTAGATCAGTCTGATGATAAAACGCTCATCAAACTAGAATGGGCTTAATTGTGGTATTACTAAGCTTCAACATAGCCAAGCAGGATAAATGGAAGAGTCAGCTGAACTAACAAATCAAGAATGAAACAGCAGCTATAGAAAATCAGTAACTGAGTGAGTAATGTGCAGAAGAACAGCTGTAGCTGAGACTCCACTGATCAGCTGTCATGATTCATTTGTATTTTATTGGCAGTTAGTTCCTCCCTATTGTGATTTCCACCAAGGAAATACAGTTTATTTCAGTCAAGTTTCTCATTTTTTCCTCGTCTTTACAATACTATCCACTGTAAATTCTTCAGCATCTGCTGTGTTCTTAGTCGTGCTTTTCTCTTTTGGAATTCTGTTACCCTCCACTTGAATTCATCAGAATGTAGAGTATAATGCAAGAAAATATAGATTCTTGATATTTTTCCACAACATTTTCCCCAAACTACTTTTCGCTGAGAAATAATAAGCTTCTTAAATAGTTCTAACTGTTAGTTAAAAAGGAACCAATTTGTCCAAAAGCTTATCGAAGCAGTGATTGATAATTCCAATCGTTAAAAACTGCTAAAATTTCTACCTTTGAATGTGATAATTGTTATTACCTTTCTCTGTTTGAACATTGCGAAGGCAAATGAAAGAATAACAGACCCCAGAAATCCCATTAGCACATCACCAGCTCCAGGGTTAGATGATGCTTTTGTCAGATAATACCCTGTTCAGATAACATTCAGAGAAGCATTAACACGTATATAAACTAAGATGTAAGTAGACTAAATATATAAACTAAGATGTAAGTAAACTAAGAAACTAAGGTGTAAGTAAACTAAGTACGAAGCAGCATACTATGAAATAATCTTGATTAAGAAATTTGTCTGCAAATAGATAGTGAAATAGGAGAGACAGAGAGCTTGCTACGAACAAAAGACACTCTTTTTCTATACACGAATTCATTAGATAATTAGCAAAAGAGGTCTTTCTATATGCAAGAACTTGGCCCATGATCCTCAGTCCTTGGATTTGAAGATATCCGCAGTACATGATACTAGCTTCTTGTCATCTAGAGCATCATGTTTGAATTCTTAGACAACAAAGAAAAAATCATGACAACTCCAAGATCAACCAATAATACTTTTTTAATATTAATACAATTTGAAGGTTTATCCACATTGTGATACTTCCATAATCCCTGGATGGTATGGCATACTTTGTTCTGTACAATTCTTGATCAAGAGCTAAAACATGTGTTTATGGGTAATGTCCCTAAAAACTACACTCACCAAAGAGCTATATGGCTCTTCCAGTTCCCACTGCTTCACCTCTATAATTTCTTAGTATAAGGAACAAGTTGTTGACTAAAATGTTAAGGTAGTACCTAGAACAGGATCGAGTCCCGATCGTGTAAGATAACCAAAGGCTAATGCTGCCAAGTCTGCTGACAGAGCACAGCAAATAATAGGATGGAAAACTTTCTTCAGATTAGAAGGAAACCTGGAAACCAGAAAATACAACAAACTTGAGGACAATAGACAAATAAAAATGCAAATGGTTACAAATGAAAACAGTATTCCTATCAATGTCAATGAGCATCGTGCTTATGGGGACACTAGCATTTTACCCGGAACCAACCATGTAACCCAACACAGTGGATGCCAATAAGAATGGTAGGCATGTTCGAGCACTTGTCCCTAGTGAAGTTGGGTACAATAATGCTGCTACAAATGATATAACAAAGATTCCACTCCATGTCAAAACTTCCACCAGAGAAAATGGCGACGGTTTGGTCATTGGCTCAGCATCCATCATTTCTGTTTTTACAAGTTTTCTCACAGTAATGGCAGCAAATCCTGCCACGCAAAGTGAGGCAAGCCAGCCTCCAGCTGCGCAAGTTCAAAGATAGTTATAACTGACCAAGTGCACTTAACTCTATCTCTACCTCTCTCGACGCATGCATACTCAAACCAGGAGAGAAACAAGCATGACAATATCCATGATCACTTGGAAGAGTTATCATACAGCAACTACAGTTAGCTAGTGTTATTGAATGCCTAATATTGTTAGATATGAATTTGCAATGATAAAATGATCTTAACAATCAAACTACAATAAAGCATGGTAAACTGGAATCTTTTCTTTTACCAATTATGAAGCAAATCTTGATTCCTGAAGCTGCAGGGATATCCTTAACAGAAAGTGGCAATATAACCAACGATGGAACGTAGAACAAGGGAAGCCATCTCTGAATGAACAAAAGGGCTGGCTCAAAGAAGTTCATCAAACTTGTAGCAGCGGCGGGAATAGTAGTGTCAAGAACCATTAGAACTGAGAATATGCAGAACATGCCAAATAGCGCACTTGGGAACTTAATAGCAGCAGCCACAAATGCCTTTTTCAACAATTTATCCGTTGCAAGGATAATTCCAAGAGAAACAAGCAAATGAAGAACTCCGATCACCTAGCATGATCATCTAAAGACTGGATAGGTATCCAAACAATGAAAAACATCTAAACGAGTTTTAAAAGAACAAATTTTTGGACAAACAAACAACAAACCATAGACGGATTTGGTACGTACAGTTTGAGACAGAGAGGAAGAGTTAGGGGTGCCATCTGTGCTCGTAGATTTCAACAAAGTCGTTCGAGCAGGGCAGGTTTCTGGAGAACGCATTTGCAAGAATCTCGAATTAGGCTCAAAACCTCTGATGTGTATTAAAGACCTGTGCGAACTGGAATCGTTATGTGAGTTTTGGCCACCGTTGAATGCAAGAACTGATTTGTTTAGATGAGTTCTATTCACTGACAACAGTGGCTTGTAAGTCACTTGCCGTGAGTTGTGTTGACTTCTGATGGTACAAAAATATTGAGGTGTAGCTAAAGGAGTAGCCATAGAGAAGCTATGATATACAGAAATTTGTGTGGGCTGTAGCTAGAGGAGTAGCCATAGAGAAGCTATCATACAGAAATTTGTGTGGGGCAGAAGACAGAGAAGAAGTAATTTCAAATTCCTGGTGGGGTCTTGAAAGTTTTGTATGGACATAAAATAACGCCGGATTCTCCAGAGATGAGATTCATTTGCTCTATTTATTCTCCTCCTCTTAAAATGCTTGGACACTTAGAGGATTTCACCTGGAATTTTGAAAGACAGTTACTTTTCATTCTGGTACTGGATGCTGAAATGATCCTGATCTAGTATCAACTAATACCTGTTTTCTGAGGTTTCATTCATAGTTGGGTCGTCTCTAGCATTCATGTCCTGTCTTGTTTTCTTTGGGTACAAAGATTTAATCTCATTTATCTACCCATGTGTTGAGAAGAAGCAGACTTTTCCTCCTCTTTCTCAAAGGGAAATTATTTCGTTTTAACTCCTTTTTATCATCGACATCAAGGCCTGGGACCTGAAAGGGATGGAGAGTACGAGAATAAGTAGCTTTTACACTCAAAACGCCTGGTCTTTCAACTGTAAGGTTTGCAATCATTTTTGGTGACCATGTATATTTATCAAACAACTTGCGGATTTCCTGCTGAATGGTTTTATAATTACACAATGAGGGAAAACTTGAATCCTCTAACATTTAAGTTAAAGTGTCTCCTGCTAGATTCTAACCAAGGAATTTCCCTGGCAATCAAACGAAGCACCAGGGGGATTACAAGCATGTTGCAAGTACCGTAAACTGATGAGATTTACATTTCGAAACCCATAATTACAGATGGAAGATACACAACTCAAGTTAGCAGTTCTAAGTAGATAAAAGAATGGGAAGAAGGTGGAGTTAGCATCACTTCTATGGAGAATAACGGTTATTCTCATAATGGTATGCATAATGAGTCGGTGAAGATGTTTCATAGATGTAATCAGGATGGAATGCTGAATACTGGAGATGCCGAGGAAGAGGAGGGGGATCGTAGGCTTGATGAGTTGGAGAGTAAGAATGATGATAGATATGCTGTGGTGGGGAAGAAGGATGATCGACATGATGCGGAGGAGATGGAGAGCTGTCTTCTCTTGTTGGTTCGATAGTAACATGTGCTTTGTGTTTGTCGAGTCTGACCTCAACCAACTCCTCTTCCTCGAACGAAAGGAAAATTGGGTGCAAATAAGCATCAGCCAAGCATGCCTTCAAATTTATGTCGTGTTCTGCAGTCTGATCTAATATGTCTTTTTCCATTGCTTCCTATAAAAGTACCAAAAGAAACGACTAAAGCAAACATCGACACACGCAAGCAGCCTCTGATGTAAACATAATTTGACTGCATAAAGATTGCAAAATACCTCAAGTGGGTACTTTCTGAATGCAGGCTCGAACCGATTCTGGCAGTACTTGTGGAAGGCTATTGTCAATATTGGTAATACAACTAGAAATGGGGTGGAGTTAGCAGCTTTTTTGGTACTGAGCAGACCCATCAATAGAAGCTGAGAAATCAATAAGCCTCCTATTATCCGGCTATGTACATGGGGCCAGAATGCAGCGGCACTCTCGTACTTCTGATTGTACACATTAATAATCTGCAAAGTTAAGCAATTGGTGGCATATAGCAGATCAGAATACGTAGCTCTGTGATGGGTTAACAGTATCCAATGTCAATTAATATCCTTACAGGTTTTTAAACAGCATCCAATGTCAACTTAACTTGCAAGTCATGATTAATATACAATGGAAGATGGAAAAGTAGGACGAGCATGGAGACTAAACTGACCTGGTGACGGTAAACCAAGTAGGCAAAAGCAAAGAAAACCACTATAAAAGGAAGCAGGATAGGAGTGACCACAGAATAGACAATCCCCAAAAGGAAGTATAGCTGGAGACTAGGGAGAGTCTCAGGGAAGTCCACACTACCAGGGTCCATTGCCTCCTCCCTATCTCTAGCAGTCTTTACCAAAAACACATTCTTAAGATGAAATATGACCAAAGGCTTCAACCGAAGAATCTCGCCAGCTATACCAGCCCATCCATCAACCATTATGTATGTAATGAAAAAGGTGGCTTTCATTGGTATTGAGACCCCAATTGTTCTTGGAATCCTGCAATAAATGGATGCATCATAGATTATGATTGGTACTCAACAGAATAATTCTGTGGATGAGAAGCATCAGTTTCCTTAGATTGGGTAATTCAAGACCTATAAGCTAAGAGACAAGCTACTCATTAGGGACCTTAGATAAAATTGCCTCATAGATGCTAAGTGACTCATTGCTCATGCCAAGTCTACTTTTCAATCAGAAGGGATAAATCAAGATCTACATACTAGGATTTTTCCATGTCAAATGCTCTTTTCAATTACTAGGGGATCATAAATGGGTCAAATATCGTATATGCTAATATCAGGATTTTATGCTTGTCATGTGCAAAGAGGTTAATGATTCTTGTATATTCTTCAATTAGAAAACTGAAAATGAGAAGAATATGAGAAGGCTGGAGAATATCATGCAATGGTAATTTTTTTAAAAATAATATCATGCAATGATGCTCCAATAAGCATGTTCATTAACTATGTCTTGCTTTTCATCACTTAAAAGAGCACATAAAACACCTCTGAAAAATGTGCAACAATCAATCAACACTTTCTTAAAATGCACACTCATTATATTTTAAGACAGTGAGATGGACTAGTAAGAACAGCAGTCCGACAATAAGAATAATTAAACAAATATGCGTCATGTCCATGCATTCAAATGATAGCAGGCAATCAAGTAACTAGAGATTTTGGAATGGTTCCTCAAGAATTTTGGAAATAATTTAGAAGCCAGAAAAAGAACATTTATGAAGAATTACTTTGCATCTAAACCCCAAGCAGGATCTTTTATATTATCGTGGTTGAGCCAATTAGCAACAATAGCCTTTAAAGCATCAACGACGGACATATGATTTATCAATTGAAGACTCCAAACAATAAACATGCTTTCAAAAAAAATAGTTAGCAAAAGTTGGTACAATCTAGAAGTTAAGTTTCAATTGAAGTTCTATCAGGGGATATAAATGACTTGGTGGATGAATATAATGGATACTGCAATAGAAAACCAGCCTTAGGAATACACCTACTATGTACCGAAAGAGTAAATAACAACATATCATGCCATTAGGGAATAGAATATTACTGAGTCGGTGACTGATGAAGGAAGGCATCAAGCTGCTCAAAAGCTGTTCCAGTTATTATACTCCCCAAAAACACATTCACCAACATAAAGTAATAATATTTGGCTGCTGCTTTCCGTTCTAGAGTTGAATGTGCAATATATCCCTCAAATTTCGACATGATCATCAATATTGTTGGTAGAATATACAAAAATATTTTCAGAGCTAGACCAGGAAGGAAACCCTGTAGGAATGACTTGATGAATTTCCTGCATTACCAGTGAACTCAGGGTAACAAGTAGAACTAAAATAGCTAAAGTTTGCATGCAGACATGCGTTTTCAATCAATCTGACATTCACTACTGTTCAAAGCATTTAATAAACCATGCAACAACCAAACACACTCCACTACGATAACCAAATTCAAACTTCATAATTGTACAAAAACAAGGCAAGCAATATGACCAAATAAACCTAAGTAAGCAATAAGTCAACTGCATTTTCTAAATTGCGATGAAAAAGATATTCTGTAGAATACTATCGAACGAATTAAATAAGCAAATAAAAATAAAAAGTAACACATTGTAAATATTGTCACCAGAGACTAAAACAACAAACAACAGGATTTGTTTACTTACAACTCTATTACTGGTCTCAGGAAAGGGGCAACCTTTTCAAGTCCCTCCAAATTTGCAAGGGATTGCACGAAAGCAATGGGTATCATGTAAAAGAAAACCAAAGCAAATACTGATACAGATATAATAAGTTTCCGGATGGTCAATGAAACGAATGGAATAGCCAAGTTACGCCAATAGATATCACGAGGCTCTGGGGCCCAATTTGTCAACCATAATGTAGGGTTCTTGCTTTGTTGAGTCTGTGCACAAACAGCAGCCCCCCAACGTGAATTAAATGAAACAAAAGCAACTGGCAAAGTGGATTTTGAGTCTTTGATAATTTTCTCCCGTTCTGATGCCATCTGAAATAAAAAAAGCAAAAGATACATGCATTAGAAAACAAAAGAAAATTTAAAATAGTCAAAATCAGTCTACACAAATAATTATACTACTGTTACCTAGTTAATATGTGATAAGAATAGCAACTGGAATGACTGTCATGAAGTACTTACTCTTTTTTCCAATTCCTTTATTTGATGCTTGTAATAGTCAATAGAATCAACTCTTTCACCAAAAAGCCCGCAAAATCCTGTCTGAAAATGAAGAAGTTTGAAGCATAAATCAAATGACCCAAATGGTGTGTAAGATTCTGAGACAATGATACAAGTAATGGAAGTTTGTGCAGATTGATGCTTTATTCAATTAAAACTTTACAGTTTTTCAAATTTCTTTTGTACAATTTAGCTTTCATCCAACTGCCTGTTTAGTGTACTGTTTTGCAAATTTAGGATATTCTGTCAATTTTCAGATTTTATGCATTAGCCAATAAAGTTTAGTCCAAAGACAGATATCGAGCACAAGTGATTAGTTTTCTTGTGCACAGGGAATGGGCAATGCACCCCACTGTACATGAACTTATGAGCACGCAATCCAACAGATCTAAACTTAGTTTAGTAGATAGAAGCTACCTTTCGAGTAGGTCTTTTGTCTGGATGCCTCTCAAACTTATGCTGGTTATAGTCAAGCCAATTTTGGAGCCTATCTCTTCTCCTCACAAACTTTGCAAACTTGTTTGCATTATAGACTGCCTGAAAACAATATCAATTTTTGTTCATACTTTTGGATCACATACTAGTTTTCACACAGAATGCTAGAAAATTGTAGAATAGATAAATCATATTAGCTGTACCTGCTGACAGAGGTAGGTATTTGGGTGGTTTTTCTTGAAAAACTGCTCGACAGTGTCCGATGTTGACTGACCAGAAACACGCGGCACATTTCTGACTACTACCTGGAAAAGTTATGAACAGATTAAGAACAACACCAAGAGAAGTCCTTGAAGCCATGTAGCTTCATGATCCATTTTCCAGGACTTAGACAACAGAAACCATACCGTAAACAAATATGAAACCAAAGTTTTGTACGTGAGATTAGAAGATGAATTATACAATAAGATCATGAAAAAAAATTGAAGATATTAAATTTGCTCTGTTAATATCCAGAAGAGGGGAATTAAAATTTAGATAGTAGTTGTTTCCGGTCAAATTGGTAATATTGCTGAAATGCTCAACTCACAGTGAACTGCTCAGCAAGCCTGCGTTGTGAAGCCAAGAAACGCAATCTCATTAATGCCACATTGTCATATTCCTTATAGAGCATGAAGCAAGTCCATATGGTGAACAAGTATTGGAGTCCTATGTGAACAAAAAATCTGCAATTGACCAAGACAGATGGCATGAAATTTGTTGAGACTATTTCTGCTTTAAAAAAGTTGTTACTTTACATATGCACTCTGCCCACAAAGAAATAGACTTACCTTATAGATTTCGGACGAACATTTGATATTGAGAGCTTGTCGATATTACTCACAACCAATTCTTTCCTTAAAAAGAACAGTGTTCCACTTGAGACATTCACTGGAATGAGTATAAGAAGTGCTACAACCGTAATCGGTATAAAAATCTTTAACCTGCAAGAAATGCAGAAAAACCAGTTGGCAGAACATTGATCAATATTAAACCATGCATTATGAAAGAGCAAGACAATATAAAACATTTCCACCCTAATCCTTGAGGTTGGAAATGTGGATCCTTTTATATCAAATTTACAATGTTTATCATCAAATTTTTGCATCATAATGCTTGATCATTGTTAGCGAGTTCACATACATTAATTTCCCAGTTCGACCCACAGTGTAAATTATAATAAGATCACTTATACTACATATTCTAGTGTTTCATGTTTCTTCATTTAATGTGCCAGTACATCCATCCAAGTTTTGAATCCAATGTCTGGAAATTTATTGCGACATTAGGGATAACATTCAACCACACTCAAATTCGAAGTAAGATTTCTTCGAACCCATAATATAACTCCAAACTCTGGACCGCAACTTTGGACTGTTCATCGAGATATTATTATATTGTTAAATCAAGTACTGTCCCAATCTTTACCTAGAAAGTGATAAAGTTGCATATTTTGACATACAAGCAGTTAACAGAGTTCATAAACTAAATGCAAAATTTCCATACTAGTGGGAGTATTACTCATGACATAAAACTCGGTGAATTTCAGATAACAGATTCTCCCTACATAGTATACAATCTCCTCGACAAAGAAACACCAAGTAGCAACAGGGATTCAGAAATGTGATTGTTAAATGGTCTTCTACCAAGCAACCCAAAAAAAAAAAAAAAGCAAAAGGAGAAAACGACGTAAACTAAGAAATCCTGTAGTTGTAGCCCAACTCCGAGTACCCGGTAAAACAGCAGGACGAAAGTCCAAATTTCTAAGAAAGACCTCAACTTTCACCTCTCGCACCCAGGAAAAAAAAAGGGTATTGCATGAACTTAAAAAACAAAAGACTCTTACTCAAAAAGAA
>JANZLD010000001.1:25557716-25568219 GCA_026413575.1 Erythroxylum carthagenense
GGGGGGAAAGAAAAAGGAAAAGAGAGATTACCCAAGAGAGTAAATCCTTAGAAAGGCAGCAGAGTCAAGACCAGCATGGTTAATAATCTCAGACTCGCTCATCTTCAGGGCCTGAGGCATCCAGTTCAAAAAAGTGAGGTAAGTCCTGAAATTTAGGTTCACAAACTTGCCCACAAAAGTCCCACCCCTCCTTGGACTGCTTCTTCCTCCACTAATGTACCACTTGGGAAAGTAAACTCTATCATTAAAGGGTTGGATTCTTAGAATGGCAAAAGCTAGCAAGAAGGCAAAAGCAGTGAGTATGTTAATCAAAGCTGAGACCCCAATGTCCTGAAGAGTAGCCATTGGAGAGAAGAGGGTGAAGAATGGAGAAGGGAAATATGCAGACTAAGGATGGTTATGAAAATGAAGGGGTTTGGGGAGGAGAGGAGGAGTTGCAGACGGATAAGGAAAGGAAAGGAAAGGAAAAGGAGACGGTGATGCAAACGTTGAATGGAAAGAACAGAAAGGAAAGAATATAATCTTTAAGTAGTCATTCCAAGACTTTAAACATACTTTACATTTTTTGTGTGAAGCAGTTGAGTTGAGTTACCCTTTTGTTCTGGATGGAAGCCTTATCTAGTTAAAAGGTTGTCAGATGCATGCTGCTGTTGTGTGCTTCTCTGGTTTCTCTAACTCAATATCCTAAGGGATTGGCAAGTTTAAGGTTTTAAGATTTTGTTTTTTTCATTATCTTCACGTGCATGTGAGTCATTAGCGGAATCAATCATGTGAAAAGTCTTTTGTATTTGGTTGTTATTGTCTGGTAATGGGTCTCTTTCTGTCTTTTGATTGCGTTATTTATGGTGGGAGTGGGACTGTCTTTCTCAATTTCTATTTTGTAAATAAGGTGAAAAGCTCACCAACCCATGACTATTGACGTACCAAATCAATGCCTAAAAACTAGCTAGAACTTCTAAGAGTCAGAAATTAAGTGACTCGTGACTATGCATAACAATGGAGGTCGAGTTTAAAAAGTCAAATTTCATCTTAATTTTTTAAATTTTAATTTGATCTAAATTATTATAATGTCCAAGCTAAAATCTATAGGACTGTTTGGATATCAAATTCCGACATTTGAGGTTCTTTAGGAACGAATTCTTCTTATGCAGGCGGTGTTTTTTTTTATACAAGGGAGAAACTAAAACAACAAAATCAAACTAGCGCAAGGTTTTGCTGTACAAGTTCTTCTGATCTGACAGAGATCCCGAGTAAGCAGCGGAGGCTCTTAAAAAAATGAATGCTTGGGTGGGCCATGAGGGTTAGAGTGGCCAGATTATTTACGCTCTGGCTCCCTTCACGATTGACGATTGTGCATATTTCAAAATTTAGTTTACTTCTTTAAAAAATTGTCTAACGCCTTTTAGGATTTTTTTTAATCTTGGTTATTGGATGGAGTTATTCCATAAATGCACCTAATTCTCTTAGTAGAGAATAAATCTTATGCTATGTTAAGAACAAAGAAGTATAGGGTGTATTAAGAATTTTAATTTTATATTTTTAAGAATATTTATTATAGTACGTAACACGAGACTCAGTTATATATCCAAAATCGAACATGAAAAATAATGAACGTAAACCTCTTGACAGGTCAGAGAATTCAAACATTCACAAATTATTTAAGCAATTCCAAGAGACCTTAACATTATATATATAACTTTTATATCTGACTTTTCTATCACAGGTTCAATATGAGTCCAATCTATACTGATTATGGTTCATTTTTTCATCGAACTTCAGCTCATTAATTTAGATTATTTATCGGCTACTTGATTACTTTTTTATTGGATCAAATTCAATTTGTATAACCTTAAATTTATTAAAACTAAAAATCATAATTAATTATTGTCCAATATTTTCAAAATGTTCTAATATTGTGAAAGGACCTCTATTTTAAAGTGGGCTAATTTATTTGAGTTTCACGAATTGATATTAAATACAAAAATCGAATTAGAAGCTAAATTGATAAAGATAAGAAGATTAAGGTTAAAAAGTTCAACCAAATGGAATAAAATGAAAGAATTTATAATATGACTAAAAAAATTCGTTATCTGTTAAAGAATTTGAAATTTAATAATTAAAAAATATTAAATAAAAATTAATTAATTTATTTTAGTTTATAAAAATATTAATTTATAAAAATTCATATACGAATCAATTTTTAATAATAATAAATTACATTAAAAATTAAAAATTAAATAAAAATAATGATTTAAAATTTTTATAATTAATTCTGTGAAATGATTATCGAATTTTTCAGTCAATCGATAATATAACAGAGGGATTTGAGCTTTCTTTCCTCTGTAGGACATCATTAAATAAGGTAAGAATTGCTGTTGACCATACCAGCTTAGAATGAATATAAGGGAAGAATCGCTTTCTGCTCAAAAATTCCTTTTGTTGTCTCTCTTTTCCTTATGCTTTTTTCCCCAAATCCATATAAACAAAAAGTCCAACTTTTTTTTTTTTGGATAACTTAATGTTTTTTATTTAATAATCATAATTTATAAAATTTTCTTTTAATAAATATTTTATTATTAAGTTTCGAAACTCTAAGCATGATAGCTAAGTTCTAAAAGGCTAACGATTAATCAAATTAAACGTAATGTAATATTATGTTATCTTTTATACGAGATTTTATAATAAGATAAAAGAGGCAATTTTATATTACAACTTATTTTATTACAAGCAGTAAAAATTTTAAATTTTAAATTTGAGAATTTATAATAGAATATAAAATGATTTACAATTTTGTATTGTATTATATTATAAATTTTAATTTAAATAATATTTTAGTATATATAAATCATAATTTTTATTTTTTATTTTATTATAAATTATCCTGTTTTCTTAAAAACTTCACGTCCGTCCAAACGATAGGCGTAGATTCTTGGAGCTCTGACATGCGCTTTAATGATGTCTGGCGTTTTCTCATACGTCTTTGCCTTTTTGTGCATCACGTGGCTTCATGCCCACTTTCCCGCATTAATTCTTGTCATATACTATATACCATTTCTTTCGGAAGTTATGAGGGCATCTTTTGCCTTCCCTGTCACGCTGAAGCCCACTCGGAGTCATCATCTAACAATTAAATTTGTAAAAGTTGTAATTGCAAGGTACAAATGAGTCGATAAAATTTTTTTTAAATTTAAGTAAGATTATAGGTTTAAATTATCGTAATGTATATAATTATTTAAAATGTAGAATTAAAATTTTGTTTTTTCATAAAAAACCTACTTAATTCATGCAAGGATTAATCTAAAAGTAAATAGCTTAAAGGTATTTTTTATAATTGAATTTTTTTAAAAATGTCTCGTAATAAATAAATAAATAAATAAAAATTATAAAAGTTGTTTTCAAAGTCTTTATTAGTTTAAACATTTTGATTATTATTATTATTCTTTACTCGTCATAAGTGATCAGTGATTACCACTTTATTAAAGAAATTGTTCACTGGCATGCTCGTGAGTGGCCAAATGATTAATGAACATGCTTCCTCGTCTTTTGTACTTGGTGCGATCCCCACAAGACTATAATGCGCTGATGGTGTATTACATCTAATGTTCAGCTTTGCGGTGAGGGGGAACATGTAATCCAGACAAAATTTAAGAATATTGTTAGCGGTAGCTACTACTCCCCAAACTCCACTTTTGCTGCTGCTGTTGTATAGATTAGCTTTCTTCACATATTTATTTATCTCATATGATCTAGAGAACAAAATCATTATCAATATTTATTAATAAACTATATCCTTCACTTTTATATTTTGGAATTTAAAAGGTAGAGTCTGGCATTGGAATTAATTTAATCTGCTTACAAGTTTATATGCTCGCAACTTAATTTATTGATCAAGTTCTCACTAAAAAAACTTTCTAAAAAATTTAAGTTAAAATCAAACTAATTATCAAGACCGAGTTCACTTCAAAATTCAATTAACCTAAACTTGATGTCTTAATGGTTACCTTTTTACTATACTTAAAGTTGACTATCACCTCTTTTTTTCTCTCTCTCTTCTATGTGGGTTATTTGGAAATAATCTTTCAACTAGTTAAGAGTAAGGTTACGTATTATTCAACCTTTTCAGATCTCATATATCAGCAAGATTTATATTAGGTGTTGTTGTTGTAAAGTTAACTATCACCAAACTTCTTCTTTGACCAACAATATATATATTCAATTTGATATATTTTTTTTGGCCAATCTCTTCACTGCATATAATTTAACTTGTTATGTTCGTTGAACTTGTCATTCTCATTGTCATTGGATTTTTTTTCTTATCTTTGTTTGGTTTAAAATCTAGCAATCTATCTACCATTATAATGGCACTAGAAAAGTCTGGGACATCTTATCTCTGTAGCTAAATTTGTGCTTAATATTAATTCATTGACCAAATTCTCAATAAAATTTCCACAAACACTTGTTATTCATTTTAGTAAGATGTTACATGGTGTGCACTTTCACAAAGACATTGTTTCAAACGTTTGGTATGCAATTCAATTTTTGTAAGATTTTTTCTAAAATCTCCCTACTATTTAGAATATGGTTCATTTAATGGTTTAACCCATTAATAATGCAAACACCCGTACATCATCCTTTTCATCTTCTGTGATGGGTAGAGATGATAAAGCGATGGATTATATTTTTTTTGGTCCCTATTTTCGGCTTCACGTAACAATCACTGGACACCATCGAGTTGTGGAGATTAGAGGCTAAAAGATTCAGAAAATTTTCAAACGTTGCTAGACAGTATCGATGTAATGGTTAGAGGTATTCTTCTGTTATCCTTCCGCTTACTGAACATTGTGAATTGCATGCATGTGTTTTGTTTATACATAAATAATTTTATGTCTTAAGATGCATGCTTAAGTTTACATTTGGTATAAGAGCCA
The DNA here is from genome assembly GCA_026413575.1 of Erythroxylum carthagenense. Lineage (NCBI taxonomy): Eukaryota > Viridiplantae > Streptophyta > Magnoliopsida > Malpighiales > Erythroxylaceae > Erythroxylum > Erythroxylum carthagenense. The sequence goes on from JANZLD010000001.1 coordinate 25,562,645, forward strand.
CCATGCTTTTGCCTTGCATTTGAACTGTCTGAGAAAAAATTCCTCTGTTATGCTCTGTTTCTCATTTTCATTTTTGTTGTATGAGCTAAGCACGTTCTGTTAATAAATCTCGACATCTGTGTACATGATGGACATTGGAATTGTGTTTTGGTACTTCATGTTGCACCCACTGGTAATAGGATGGTGAAGGGTGGAGAACGATGATGACGGTGCATGGCAACCTTCAGATGTTGCCAGCCATGCAACATCGTATGATTTGTTTTCTAATGTGTCACGCTCCTCGACTCGTCGTCGTCGTCCCATCACTGCCATACTAAACTTTCCGATGATTGTCATACACCTAGTTGCCATCGGGTTGGAGCCAGGTCACATCGACCCAGTCAGAGGTTGAAGACAATGATCTATCATTTTTTAAAATTACTAATTCATTAATTTTGTTAATGTTAGTAATTGTTGGGTTAATCAAGTGCCTAACCCATTTTGTTGTGATTTTAATTATAAAATCATTTTTGGTATTAATATATTATGAACACTAATTTTTTAATTTATATGTCTAATATTTAAATTAAATTTGAATGCTAGTTATAATTGTTTAACTATTTGCACAAATTATATATGATTAATTGAAAATTGTGTGTATAAATTTATGATCGTTATATATGCAAAATTAGATTAAATAATTTTTTGCATTGTTATTTAATTTATTTGCATTATTAATTACTCGATGCAAATGTTTAGGCTTTATTTAAGCTTAAAGAAATGTGAGTGATCTATATAATTTTAATTAATTGGGAGTAGCCACAACATATCTAATTAATTAGGATTATGTGTTTAGTTTTAAGATCACGTTAAAACATTAATTGTAATTAATCATACGTGATATGATAAAATTTACCCACAAAAATTTTGTTATAATTGTATGATTAATTATGATGAAATATTGGATTATATTTCTTAATCTACCAACAGTAATTAAAAAAAGAATATAATTCAATAGTTTTGTCATAAAGTTATAGATGAATTTAATTGAGTAGAATTTTAGCCCATAGGCAAGTCTTATGTCACTAGATTCATGTATTGAAAGCATGATTTATATGGGTAAAGCACAAATTATTATTATTCTCAAATTATATATAACAAGCATGTATGTTTGGAACTTGCAGTTACTCAGATTGTGAATATTTTTTTATATTAAGTGTGATATTCCCGAATTGAGGGGTGACAACTATAAGGTGTGGAAGGAGAGAATTCTACTTTATTTGGGCTGGATGGATATAGATTATGCTATTAGGGAACATGAACCACTGAGTATAACTGAAACCAATACTCTGGATGTTGTTGTTCTTTATGAAAAATGGGAGAGATCTAATCACTTCTCTGTGATGTTCATAAAGACCAAAAATTTTGCTAGTATTCGTAGTTCTGTCAAACAACATAATAAAGTCAAGGATTTATTGAAGGTCATTGATAAGCAATTCGCCATATTTGATAAGGCCCTTACCAACACCTTGATTATTCAATTGTCATCCTTGAAGATCACTAGCATAAGGGGCGTACGTGATCATATAATGTGTATGAGGGACATAACGTCTCAACTAAAAGCCTTGGAGTTTACCATATCAGAATATTTCCTAGTACATTACATTCTATGCACTTTGTCCCAACAATACGGTCTTTTCAGAATCTCTTATAACACACATAAGGACAAGTGGTTGATCAATGAACAGTTGACTATGTATGTGCAAGAAGCAGAGAGGTTGTTCTTGGAAGAGGATGAAAAGGTGAATTTGACTGTTTCAGTAAAGAAAAGACAGGATGATGCCAAAAACAAGGGAAAATGACAAATTTCTTCTCAATATGATATAAAGAAACCATCAAAGTATTTCTTCTACAAGAAGAAGGGACACATGAAGAAAGACTGCGCTAAATTTAAGAACTAACTTGAAAAGAAAAGTACTCTATTTTCATTTGTTTGTTATGATTCTAATATAGTTAATGTTAATCATAATACATGGTGGATTGAATCTGATTCTACAATCCATGTTTCAAATACCTTGCAGGGTATGCAAAACCTAAGAAAGTTGCTAGAAAGTGAACAATACATCTATTCAAGAATTAAGACGAGTTCACATGTGGAAGTCATTGACACTTGCAGTTTAGTTTTAAGTAGTGGCTTTATTTTGTGTTTGGAAAAGATCTTTTATGTTCTAAATTTCTGTAGAAATTTTATTTTTGTATCAAGAACTTGTACTTTTTGGTTTTTTCTTTAATTTTTCAGATTTTGGTTTCAGTTTATGTAATGGATATGAAGTTATTGGTTATGGTACATTATCTAATGGGCTTTATTCCATTCAGTTACAAAATGATAATGCCTATAATTCGATGCATGTCATTGCTGGGTTAAAATGATGTGTTGTGAATAAAGAATCCTTTATGTTATAGCACTGTAGATTAGGACACATCTCTATTGAGAGAATTAAGAGAATAGTAAATTAAGGAGTACTTAGTATTTTAGATTTTGCTAATTTTGAAACTTGCGTGGATTGCATTAAGGGTAAGCAAACTAACAAGTCTAAAAAGGGTGCCAAGAGGAGCACAAACCTATTAGAAATCATATATACATATATTTGTTATCCACATATGGATGCAAATAGTTCGAAATACTTTATCACCTTCATAGATGATTATTCATGATACATGCATCTCTACTTACTTCGTTTTAAGAATGAAGCTTGGATGCCTTTAAAATTTTTAAGGCTGAATTAGAGAATCAATATGAAAAACTAATTAAAATCGTAAGGTCAAATAGAGGTAGAGAGTATTATAGTAGATATACTGGGAATGGACAAGCATTTAGTCCATTTGTAAAGTTTCTTCAAGAACATGGGATTGTTGCCCAATACATTAAGCTTGGTTCTCTGGGTCACAATGGTGTGGCGGAAAGAAGAAACCAAACCTTAATAGACATGGTGAGAAGTATGAGGAGTAACACAAAATTTCCTCAATTTTTGTGGACTGAAGCTCTAAAGATGGTTGTGTATATATTAAACTGAGTTCCAATCAAGTCCATCTCAAAGACACCTTTTGAGTTATTTAAGGAATGAAAACTGAGTTTGAGACATATATGCATTTCGGATGCCTATCTGAAGTGAGAATTTACAACCCACAAGAGAAGAAGCTAGACCTAAGGACCATTAATGGGTATTTTATTGGATATGTTAAAAGGTCTAAGAGGTTTAGATTCTATTATCCATCTCACAGCACTAGAATTGTGAAATCAAGAAATATAAATGTAATATCCCGTCCCCATATTAAGGGTTAGGACCTAAAATTTCAATGCATGTAAACTCAAAGAGAGATTAAGGAAATGCATTTTTCTTGCTCATGCATAATGTTAGCATATATGCACATGAATATTGAATCTTTGCACAAAAATAAGTGTACATGCATTCATTGACAATTTCTGGGCATGATTGTTTTTAAATGTGATGTTATTGAAAATGAGAAGTAGAAAAAGTGGAAAGAGTGATCTAGGTATGAGTTGAGATAAGGAAAGACATGGAAACAAAATTGGTAGCGATCTGAAAAATGTTCACTGAATATGCTTCAGTCTTTTAGCCACAACGTTTTCTCTAGTTGTCCAAACGAGATGATTCTTTATTTGGATTAACCTAGAGATATATGGCTACATTTTGTATGAAAACATCAAATTTCAATTCTATCTCTAAGAGTCTCAAAATTTGTCATGAAGTGAAAACTGGGTCCAGTACATTGGGAGCTGAAGGTGAAATTCATGTTTTGACTTCGGGAGAAAATTTGGATTTATATAGATAGATTTTGGCAAAATTTTCTTCTTGGAAGTTGTATATGTTTTTACCAGCTTCCCAACGATATAAATTTTGTAAGTTTTAGATATCGGAGTTGAAAGATACAAGCATTAAAAGTTAGGAGGTTGCATCGTCTTAGTTTGACTTTTGCATCTCAGTTTAACTGTCTCATTTTGCTTCGTCTCATAATTACGTCAGCATCATCTTAGAATGACGTCACTATCATCTCAGTTATTGTTCATCATCTTAGTTTGACCTTTTGAGTCTCAGTTTGACCGTCTCATTTTGCTTCATCTCCGAATGACGTCAACATCGTCTTAGAATGATGTCACTATCGTCTCAGTTACTGTTCATCGTCTTAGTTTGACTTTTTGTGTCTCAATTTGATCGTCTCATTTTGCTTCGTCTCAGAATGACGTCAACATCTTCTTAGAATGACGTCACTATTATCTCAGTTACTGTTCATCGTCTTAGTTTGACTTTTTGCGTCTCAGTTTGACCATCTCATTTTGCTTCGTCTCAGAATGACGTCAGTATCATCTTAGAATGATGTCAATATCATCTCAGTTACTGTTCATTGTCTTAGTTTGACTTTTTACATCTTAGTTTGACCGTCTCATTTTGCTTCGTCTCATGATGTCAGCATTCATCTCATGACATCAACATCGTCTCATTTTGGTCAAAACATCTTCTAGTCCAAATTTGATCCTCTAGATGACAAATTTGGTCTTTAAGGTCTTCATAAGAGTTGTAGATCTTGAATTTCTCTTTCTATTCATATAAAGAACACCTAAATTTGAGTTCTGTACTGAAAGTTATACCTATTTTTCCAATTCATCTCAGTATGACGTCAGCATTAGTCTCATGATGTCAGCATCGTCTCATTTTGACTAGAACACCTTCTAGTCCAAATTTGATCCTCTAAATGATAGAATTGGTCTTTAAGGTCTTCATAAGAGTTGTATATATTGAAGTCCTCTTTCTATTCATTTAAATAAAACCTGAATCTAAGTTCTATACCGAAAGTTATGCTAATTGTCCCAAGATAAGTTTAATATGATTGAGGACAAAGCCATGTTTGCTTCTTTTGGCCATAACTACTTCTATGAACACCCGAATGACTTGATTATTGAACTATTGGATTCATAAGACATTGTTCTATATCTCTGCCAAAAATCATAGCCATCTGAAATGAATTGAGAAATATTGAGTGAAAAAGTGGAACGAGTATAGTGAGTGTGCTCTTAAATAATATAAACTGATGGTATTCCACTGAACATATTTCAGAATTTTGATGATATCTTGATTTGTAGAGCTCCAAATGAGATGATTTATGATTTGTAGTAAATTGGAGACATGGAGCAACAAATGGTATCAAAAACTTGGAATCTAGTTCAATCTTTAAGATGTTTAAATTTCATATGGAAGTTGTGCATAGTACATTGTCGCGGACAAGAGCAGTCCCAAAATGTTTGAAGTATAACTTTCACACTACTGAACCAAATTGAATGCTTTTGGTGTCATTGGAAACGTAAGACAATAGAGAAGAGTCTTCCAGAAGAAATTGTTATTTTAGAATATGCAAGGGTACTTTTGGCAAAACACTTACGTGTAAAAGACATAAGGCATAAATGGAAGGGGCAAATGGGATAATTCTCAATCATTAAGGGTATAATTGGAAGAAGAGGTGTTGTCTTGCCTATAAATGGAGTAGAAACACGAAAATGGAAGGAAGTAGAAGAAAAGAA
>JANZLD010000001.1:25583668-25603099 GCA_026413575.1 Erythroxylum carthagenense
TGGCAGTTAAATCATTATCAACGTCAAACTCAGAAAGATACTTAGTACTTGATAGTTATGTGAAGCGACTGGTGGATTAGAGAGGAAAGCTTAGAACTTTTTAAGGAGACCCAACTGTTGCCTTTGTTCTAGCTAGTAATTATATTGAGCAAATGGTGGATCAAGGAGCAAAGCTAGAAACTTTTTTTAAGTGTATGATTATTGAGTCTCTCATTAATGCCTCTATTCTAGCTAATTATGCAACTTATATTGTGTTTTGATTTTTTTTGCTTTAAATGTACTGGATCTACTTGCTTTACTAAATATTCACTGTAAAAATTTTATATATAAACATATGCTTTAATCTTGTTGTTTTTATAGAAATTTGTTTTGAATGTACATGTCACATATAAAGTTTATGGTAAAAAGGCATATTGAATTATAAGAAATGAAATAGTTTTCTTCATAAATTGTGCAATATATTCGAAAACTTTCTTTCATATAAAAAACATAATCTTTGATATGATAATTATTTTGATATCATACAAATCTTAAATGAGCTTATATCTAAATTTTTTTACATGGTTTAATGAATCAAACTATAGATATAAATGTCTGTAACTGATGAAAAACTTGTTGATCATAAAAAAGATTACCACCATATCAATAAAATGTTCATAGTTGAAGATTTATGGCAACATTAGACTTTGAGTTTGCATATTATAATAACTAAGTGGAGTAGAACAAGTAAGATTTATAATGAGTATAATAACTTTGTTTACGCTACAGCCTATATTATTTTTTAAAGAAACTTAATTCAAGATGTTATGCTTTCTGTAATGAATCAATTTCAAGATGTTATGCTTTCTGTAATGAATCAATCCTATAAAAATGTAAGAGGCCTTTATGACTTGGACATTCTTTTATTTCTTTTTAGGTCTATTTTAGTTTTATTTTTCTCTCTGGGGAGAAAAAGAGAGATGGGAGAGAAAATAAGGTTCTAATAGTATAAAATCTTATAATAGATACGTATATGAGTTAAGCCACTTACTGAAGAATGCCTAAATATATTTTGGCTAGAAATAATCGCTTTGAATCAACTCTTTATTTTCCACTCTTTTAATCATTGTTTGTGGTGTTAAGTAATTTTAGAAAGTAGCATAGTGTGTAATTGTTATTTCAATGTGATAAATTTAAGTAAGGAAAAGGTTAGGTTCACAAACTTCTAACTTTTTAAAAGAATGAAAATCACAAGCACTATTTAATCTTTAAGTATTATAGATTTTATTATTATTTAGATTAGTTTTGGTGTTATAGTTAGATTTTTCTAAAGTTAAGTCTATAAAAATTTTGATGATTTCTGAAAAAATTAATTTTAAAGATTTCATCTATCCCTCTTCCTAGGTGTTACAGAGGTTTTCTTTCAAGCACGAACTTATCTGCTAGTTACACCAACCCCCTTTACATGGCAATCTCACTTCATTCCTTCAAAGTAAGATTCAGCCATCCTATGTGATCTTCAACCAACCTACTTGTTTTTGAATGCTCCATGATGCTCGTAATGTTTAACTCTTACCTTTGCAAGAAAATTACAAAAGCACTAGAATAATATAGGCAATGATAAGAACACGAGAAAGAGATACAACTAAAAGCTAGCTTTCATTACTTTCCTCAAAGTATACAAAGTAATTCTCTCTCAATCTCTAAGTATCTCCTATACTCACTTCTCGATTATGAGAACAAGACTCAAATGACCTATTTATAGGCATCTTTAAATAACTAAGTTAGAATCCTAATAGAACTTTGTTAGATAAGATCACAATCTTATCCTTATCAAATTACATCAAACTAACCAATAGGTGGCATTCTCATCCAATTAAGACTTTATCTAATAGGATTAGGCTATATCACAATAACAAGATAAAAGATTACATTATCTAGGAATGATTATCCATATCCACGAAGATCTCCTATATCTTCAGATGATCCTTCCACATGATTTTTATCTCTTAAAGATAATGCTCATCCATTGTGATCTTATTCGTCACATCATCCAAGATCTTCTCGTCTCTATCCGTTGATGATGATTCATCCAAACTAATAACACACTGGTTGTCCAATGCTTTCCCATGCTAACTTCATTAGTCATGGTTCGTCCACTTAAGCACACACTAAGTCATTAGTCCATCAAGAACTTAACCTTAGCTAAGTCAGCTTGTATGAGGTCCGAAACTCTCCCAAACTCTCACCATACTTGATCTACTTTCTAAGTAACCTTGGAACTCTCACATATTCTCATAATGTGTGTGATCTAGTTAACCTTTCACTCGAAGTCTGTCTCAAGCCTTGTTTTAGTCTCACATCCAAATCTTACATCTCATTGAAGATTTCTACCAATGCCCATTAATGTATGCCAATGCTTGACATTGCCCCTTTTCACCCATGCCTCATCATAAGTCCTTGCCTTGTTCCGTTGTTTCACATGTTGAACACTAGTCAAGGCTCGCCAATGCCCCTATAATTTTGCTATCATGGCTTAGAGATCTAATAAACCACCCCCAAAAGAAGAAATTAACACCCTCATCGAAATAATCTGTTGACACTCCTCTAAGTGTGGTTCCCTCGAAGACTCGTTAGCCACTGACATATCTCCTACGTACCATGTTCCCTCTCCATCAGGTGTCTCCTTGCTTTTGTTCAAACATTCCTTCACAAAGCCCATTGTGCCCAACATAACATAACTGTTGAGGTAGACTTCTTCTGTCAAGTCACCCTCTCCCTCTCCTTAATCCTTTGCAACCATAGTATTTACTTGCTCTTCACCCGCATTTCATCTTGGGCATTATTAAGCAAAATGTGGCCCTTCACAAATGAAACAAGCAATATCTCTTTTGGTCATTTCTTACCTTGGGAAGATTCACCTACCTTCTCATTGCCTTTCTTCGAGCCATTCTATATCTCACCATCCCTCTTGCCCTCATAGCTAGTTTGAATCGGTGGTGGCATTTGGAGATCCACCAAGGCATCCACAGTCGTTATCATGCTTGGAAAGTCCTTCAAGTTTTGCCTTCAAAACTCCATTTGTGCCCAACCTTGCAAACCACTTATGAAGTTGAACAACTTGTCCTCCTCTGACAGTTTTCATACGTCCAACATCAAAGATGTGAAATTTCTCACATACTCCCGTACTGAGTTGTCTTAGTTCAACCTCTTCAAAGCTTCCCTCACTAGCTATGACATATTGTTAGGGAGGAATTGATTTGTTAGCTCCTTCTTCATCTTCTCGCAAGTGTCGATGGGAGGTCTACCTGTGCTGATGTTGTTGGAGGTTCTCGTTCTCTGTCACAACCTTGCATCTTCCATTAAATACATAGCCATGATTGACACCTTCTCTTGTTAGAAACCTTTGCTGTCGTAAAGTATTGCTCCATATCCCACAAAAAATTTTCAAGCTCCTTGGCACTCCGCTTTCTATCGAAAACTTATGACTCTCACACCTTTACCAAAGTGCTTTTAACACACTCAACATCCTGTGTTGCAATTGCATGCTTTAGGATCGTGATCTCAAATCTAGAATCCCCCTATGTCTTCATCAACTCTGTGATTTGATGCTACAACTGTTGGATTAATGTCTCCAACATCTCGAATCGAGTATTGTAAGAAGCCACCTCTTCATACCCTTGAGGAATCGACCCAATGAGTGCCTTCACTTAGTTGACACATTCTGTCAAATTGCTACCTACTGCCATCTTGAAATTTGGCTCTGATACTAGCTATTACAAAGATTTTCATTTAAACATGAACTTATCTGCTAGTTGCGCCAACCCCTTTGCATGAAAATCTCACTTCATTCCTTCAAAGTGAGAATCAACCTTCCTTCGTGATCTTCGACCAGCCTACTTGTTCTCGAATACCTCACAACCCTTGAGTGTTTAACTCTCATACTTGCAAGAAAATTACGGAAGCATTAAAATAGTAAAGACAACAATAAGAACACGAGTAAGAGATACAACTAAAAGTCAACCTTCATTACTTCCCTCAAAGTATACAAAGGAAAACTCTCTCAATCTCTAAGTGTATCCCACACTCACTTCTTAATTATGAGAGCAAGGCTTAAATGAGTTATTTATAGGCATCTTTAGATGACTAAGTTAGAATCCTAATAGATCTCAACTAGCTAAGATCACAATCTTATCCTTATTAGATGACTTCAAACTAACCAATAGATGACATCCTCATCCAATTAGGATTCTATCTAATAGGATTAAGTTACATCATAATAACAAGATAAAAGATTACATTATCTAGGAATGATTATCCATATCCACGAAGATTTCCTCCATCTTCAGATGATCCTTCCACATGATATTTATCTTTTAAAACTGATGTTCATCCACTGTGATCTTATCCGCCACATCATCTAAGATTTCCTCATCTCGATCTGTTGATGATGAGTCATCCAAATTAAAGCATATTGTTCCATCCAATGCTTACCTATGCCAACTGTGTTAGCCATGGTCCGTGCACTTAAGTACATGAAAGTCTTTAATCCATCAAAAATTTAGCCTTAACCAAGTCAGCTCGTGCAAGGTCTGAAACTCTTCCAAACTCGTACCATGCTTGATCTACTTACTGACTAACCTTGGAACTCTCGCATATTCTCGTCATGCGAGTGATCCAGCTAACCTTCCACTCGAAGTCTGTCTCAAGCTTTCTTTTGGTCTTGCATATGAATCTTTCATCTCGTCGAAGATTTTCGCCATTGCACACCAATGCATGTTAATGCTTGATATTGCCCCTTTTATCCTTAGCTCCTTGCAAGTCCTTGCCTTGTTCCATTATTTTGTGTGTTGAACTTTAGTCAGGGCTCGCCAATGCCTGTATAGTTCCGTTATCATAACTTAAGGATCTAACACTAGGCCTCTTATTTTGTAAGAGACCCAGTTGAAAATTCTAACCGTTTTTTTTATTTTAGCTAAGCTTATCAATAACAAATTTAGTGTGATAATTCTTTAGGAGTTTCCTTAATTTTTTAAATTTTGGTTTGTGCATTTTGTTGTCAATATAGTGGACCTTCTGTTATCAAGTTCTTCTAACATTTCATATTTAAAATAAAAATCATTTATCATCAACTCATTTCTTCATTTGTAGTTTAATAATGAGAATGGTAGTTAAAAAATTTAAGGTATTTTCCTTAAAGTCAAACTTTTGAAATTTTATTTGCCATACACAAGTCTAAGAATTTTAAGGTGCAAGATAATGCTTTAAATCTAAAATAGGCATTGTATTGACTAAAAATGCAAGAGTAAAAGTAAAAGTAAAAGAATAATCATTAATGTCATAAGTTGTTGGTTCCTGTATATTGTATTGCTTGCATCTGTTTTAGGAGTGATTTATATTATGATTGTATACTTATTTTATGAAATTGAAACAATGTGCTTTAATGAAGCAAACTTCTACTTTTAAAGGATTTTTACTATTATCGTAATTAGATTGTAAACTATATTGTTATGTTTTTATGTTGAAATTTTAACAGATAATAAGGAATCATCATATAAAGATTTATTAAACCTAACATTTTATTTTTATGTTAACGTTGATCTAGTATGAAATATTTTTTCCCAAACATCTAATAGAACTATTCAATATAAATGTATATTTTACGTTAAAATGTTTAAAGTGGAAGGAATTTATGGATTGAAAGAATATCTTGTTGTTGTTCAAGGTAATATTATTTCTTACAAAAAATTACTATTTAAAGAATGTGAGAGGACTAAAAATGATTTGCAGCAACAAGTAAAAATAAAATAAAATTGAGACTTGTAATATATCTTTTAAAGATAGTGAATTATAACAATTATTAAATAAGGGGAAAAATTGAGACTTGTAGTATATTTTTTTTGGAGATAATGAAGTATAATAATTATTAAATAAAGGAACAAGTTTATTATTGACTCAGATTCTTATTTTCCTTTTAGAACAACTCACGGTTTTCAACCTAGTTCAAAAAGTATTTCGATTGATAAGGATAATGTTTTGTTATGTAAAAGAACTTGGTTTATATGTATTCCTTTAAATGCTTTAAATTCAGCATATATTTTAGAAACAATAGATGTCATAACAATGAAGCGAAAGGATTTAAGACACCCTTTTTATTATGAGATTCATGTGGCTTATAATTTAAGAAATTTAACAAGAAGAATGTCAATTTATTATGGATACAGATAAGTCTAATTGGGAAAAAATAGGATGCTTTATTATGACAAATGAGTGGATTGATCAAAGACACAGAATTTTAATTAAAATCTTAGTTTACAATAATTTTAGAACAACTTTTATTAGGTCTATTGATACTTTTGATATGGTCAAAAGTACTCGTACTTTATTTGAATTATTTTATTAGTCTCTGTATTTGTTCATTATACAAATCACATTTTAAACAATATTGGTTATATAGACCATATTTATAATCTTTATTCATGTGTATATAAGATCATAATTTTTTATATAATCTTTTTATCTTTTTTGTTAAGAAAGTACAAAGATTGGGTTAAGATTGTGCATCATATTACTATAAGGTTTACAACTGCATTTATAACTTTGAAAATTGTTTATGATCATAAATAAGTACTTCAAATTTTAATAAAAAGTTAGCCCTTTTCAAGTCATAAATTATAAAATTAAATTATAAAATAAATGTAAAAGGAAATAAGGTTTATTATATTATTCTAGATAATAATGTTTAGGATGTTCGCTTGATTATTGTGAAGATTGTAGCTCTACTTATAGGATTGTTAAGAATTGTTGGCTCAAAATGAGAAGCCATTTTTGGAGTATATATATGATAGTATTTATGTAGTTCACAAAACAATTATGAATCTTTTAAAAGGAAAGGAGAATTGAACAAATCTTATACAAATGTTATTAAATGAAAATGGGATAAGTAATTTACTCAAAAGAATCTACCTAGCATCTTACTTTTTCAACCCTTATTACTTACCTAGCAATATGCATATATAGATGTTGATATTATGAATGGTATTTTAAAAATAATTGAATACAAAAATATTTTATCTCTTAAAGAGTAAAATAAACAAACAATGAAATTAGATTGTATCGTGAAGGTTTAAGAAATTTTAGTAGACTATATGCAAAGGAAAAACTTATAATAAAAGAATTGCAACCTAATAAGTTTTCATAGTTTCAGTTTCATTGTTTATCTATTAATAATATGTTTTTATATTTTCATAAATTTTAATTTAAAATACAAGTGAATGATAGAGATTATTTAGTGAAAGTGTCATAACAATGAAAAAAAACTTATTATTAGATTACGCAATCAAGTTGTAAACACAATTAGATATCAAAAACCCAGTGACCTTATTTTCGTTAGTTATAAGTTGAGGATGAAGATTGATTGAATTTTATTCTAAAAAAATTATACTTTTTATTATTAATTTTATTTTTTAGTATACATTTAGAGTGTTTAGGAAAAAAGCGTGATTTTGATTATAATAAATTTGAAAAAGGCGTTTTACAAAGAAATGCATTCGTTATAATGAATAAATTAAAAAACATATATTGATGGTTAATTAATTTCCTATTTTAAACATATTTACAAACTATAAGTATAGTTTATTACAATAAAAATAATTTTAGATATTAATGATTTAAAATTTATTTAAATAAGTAGAAGGTGCTTATGCACATAATTTAATAAAAACGTATTAATTTTTAAATAGTATTAAAGAGTTTTAAACTTTTTATGAAGATGAGATATAACTTTCTTAGGAAGCATAATTTTAGTTGTTTACTATAATTTTAGTTTTTATGTTAAATTTAAATTTAATTATTATATTATTATTTGATTATACATTAATAAATATTTAACAGATAGCGGTATATTGTTGTTATTTTAATTAATTATTTAATTTAATAAACATTAGTGATACATTAATTATTCTTTGACCAAAGCAGCAATGAAGTCGAGATGATCATCTTTTAGTAAAAGCGACACCGTTTTATGACGTGAACCAAAAAAGAGAAGCTGTTAGAACTTACATCGATCTTCAGTTTCACTCAGCGAAGATCCAAATTTGCATGCCCGGACTTTACAAGACTACTAGGACCTACACCAGAACATGAGCTTTGTCTTGACGCTTTCTGTCTATTATCATCACGTTCTACACATCATGTCATTTTCGAGCAAAGGAAACCCCGCCGTAGTAATATGTGCCGTAAATTGCTATGTTTGCAGAAGAAGACAGCTTGGCATGGTGCCAAGTTCGGTTCTTTGTTTAAAGACATCGATGCACTTTGAGTTTGTCGAAAACTTCGTAAAAATCTCTATGTGGCTAAGCCCGAGTTCCAGCTGTAGATGAGCGAAGTGGCAAACTGGCGCTGTGTAGACTTTACCAAAACAGGGTTTTTATCCATTCTTATATCAAACTTTCTCCAATGCTTTCTAGATCCTAGCCTGTGCATTGAGTTTCTCTGCTGAGTCAAGCAAAGGGGTCCCTTGATCCATAGTGATCAGGAGCGACATGTTAGAGGGTCCAACAGAGGCTGAAAGTCCTGATCAAGAGGTCTCCTTCGCGAGGCCAAATGAAGATAATGTTGAGCAAGATCTCGCGACACCGGATTTGCATGATACTGCAATGAAAATTGAGAGGGCCTCAGAGGCTTATAAGGGTTGCACAGAGGTTGTGGATAGTCCAAGTAAACCCGAGATTTGGATTTGGTATTTCTACGAGTTCTGTTCCTATTTCATTCATACAGTTCTTCTACCGGTTCTTTTCCCACTTCATATTAGTCCGATCAAGAAACTGCCTGAGCGACCTGCCAGGAACGGCAGGGGTTTGTTGTGTACAAATAATGAAATGCACCTGTAAGTTTCTCATTCCTACTTCCACAAGCAGATCGTATCTTATAGGCATGGTTTCTCAAAGATGATTCCACTAGGATTAGTAATTTTTATACCCTATTTGAATATGTGCAGTTGTTTGACTTAGATTGAAATAACTTGCTATCTGAACTGTGTATGAGCCATTTCGGCTACCTTTCAGGTGCCCACTAAATATTGCAATACAGCAAGGGTTTACGAAAAAATTGAGACAATGTGGAACATTGTCCCAAAAGTTTAGTCATATGTTTCCGTCTTGTTAAGTAGATGTTGTATTCAAATTGCAGGTACGAAGCTTTGACACTTAGAACCATACCAGTCAGCAAGTCGAAATTCTCCCCAATGGAGTGGACTTCCTTTTCATGGGCTATAGGGTTGTTTTTGGCTGCTATAATTATTGCATCCGTTTCCAGTCACTTTGACCATGGCAAGAAACAGATAGTAATTTCTGGTGCAGCAATTGTCACTGGGGCATTCTTTTGCCTGCCTACTGGATTCTTCAACGTTACATGGATGTTCCCTCCATATATTACAGCCATTGTCACAGCTTACATTATTGCAACCACAGGCCATACCCGACACCTTGGAATAATGGTTCGAGGCTTCACAGGACCGAGGCTTCAGAAAAGCCAGTTTCATTTGCGCAGAAGGATATCTAACTGGCTCTCTCTGTATGCTACTGCTGCTGGTAGCTTAGGTTCTGCTATTATATCAGCATTCGTTTACCATATGCTTAGAAAAAATGAAAAGTTCCTTAGTCTCTGGATTGTCTCAATTTTCAGTGGCATTATCTGGATTCTTGGAATACCCCATATTTTCTTCTTCAAGCCTGGTCCAGCCAATTTCTCTCGCGTTTCGTCAATAGCTCATTTCGTCTCCATTTTCAAGTTCCCACATGCCTACGGAAATCTTGTGGTTGCCTTCCTTGCCTCGTTCACAACAATGAGCATTTTCACTACTGTGGTGCTCTATCTGATAGGCCAATTATGCATTAAACCCGTCTTCATACTCTTTCTTTGGTTAACTTATTTCACATTTCCATTGGTTGCTATGCCACTGGTGCAACCACTACAGCTACTTATCAAGTCGAACGGAATGAAAATGTATTTGCTCGGTTTCATCTTATCAACACTCACCTCAGGATTCGGATTCTACTTTCGAGGAAAGATTTGGCAGAGGCTTCATATACTTATTTTTGCTGGATTACAAAGCACGTCAGTTGGTTTACTATATACGTTTGGGAGGGTTCTTCTGCTAGATTGCGCCCCCCATGGTAGAGAAGGTGCTTTTTCTGCATGGCTTTCATGGATTAGATCTTTCGGAACTTGTGCAGGTTTTGCACTTGCATCAGCTATGCCTGAAAAGTCAGGCACTTGTTTTGCCATCACATTCTGCACCGCAGTGGGTGGCGGATTAATCTTGATTTACAGCAACATAAGCGACACGGGAGGGGCCAGAGCAGCTAGGATTGTCATTGAGGAAGGAGACGACTTTGGCTCACCTGTACAAGGACTGGACAATAGCATGGCAGAGCCATCAAAACAGTCCATTCATGAAGGAGCTCCTTAGAATCTGGAAAGACGTAGGTTTTTTAGATTGATTCTGAAATTTTTTAGCGTATGCAAAAATAATTAGATCGCCTTTGCCTTGTGTTCATCAACAATTGTGAAAAATAATCTGTAAGTTCAATCTTTAAACATTGTTTGCTGGCTGAAATGCGGCGATTTGTGTGCCTCCATTCTATCAAATGTAGCTTTCAGGCACTTCATTCTTCCCTCATCATCATCATGGTCATTATTCACTACCATTTATGAACAACGCAATTTGGCTGTCCACTAGGGGTGCCAAGTGCCAACGCTTCCCCAGGTTCCAGTTACACAAAATGCTGACTTTAAGATATTTGTAAAGCGTGACTGGTTCGTTACCTGATTACCCAAAGTGACATTATAGATAAAAAGTGATTCTGATGTTGGCTTAACTGATAATTGCTAGCTAATGCCTCGCAGCTCATAGTTGTCAGTATTAAAATTTTAAAATTGTGCTTACATTCTAACTATTCTAAATCTTTGAGTTATAATAAAACAAAGATTGAAAAAGTATAGTTACTTATAACTCTTGGAGATCCAATTTTACATTTTTGGTTAATTGGTATTCCATTTTTTGTCATAACTGGAAAGGAGAACCAAGAACACCCAAGTTTTATAGAAGACTACACTTCAATTACTTAAATTTCTACTGTTTAGAGAAATTATTTGATGTGGACTCTCAAAGATTGCTGATTCTTTATTTCCTCATCCAACATTTGATTCTCTAAAATCGTATCTAGTGCCTATTTTAGACATCTTTGGTGGATATACATGTCTTCTATACATATGTGAATAGTATTTGGACTAAGGAAAAACAAAATTTGATAAAATAAATAAATTTATTAAGAAAGTGTGATTGGACTATTTTAATATTTCTTTCAAGGACTAATCACTAATTTGATGAAGTTTCCTCAAAATTTTAGAATTTGATGAAGGTTAGTTTACCTTGGAATTTGTATTATAAATTCTAAATAAAGATTATCAATAATAAAAAAAGTATAATTATTAAAGAAAATTATTTTTATATTATAAAATATAATTGACTAACAATTACACAAATTTTTTATTCAATTTTGAAATATGGAGAGAATTTTAAATTAAAATTAATCATTCGTTATATCAAAATATTCAATTTAAAATTTTCATTTTGGAACGTCATATCTGCATTTTTTTACTAATAATCTTAATTTTTTTGGAAGATAAATAAATAAATACCTTTGAAAATGCCAAAAGACAATCTAGGCAATCAAGAGAGTATACGAACAATAGTGATAAAACTACAAGACTAAGAAATCAATCCTTGCAACAAAGTTATAAATTAATTAAAAACAAACAAGGCTTGATTACTAGATACTTCAATTATGCTTCATGGAAAAATTTAGGCTATCAGCAACTTAGTTAGCCATCATAATCTCTCTTATCTAAAAATAAATCCTATTTGTAACAATATTTTTTTCTATGTAAATATCCCTAAAGATTCTTTGGTTTCTTTTAAACCAAATCAAATAGACATAACAAGTTACCATTAGACCCAAGCATTTATTATCTTCTCCAATCATTTTATAAAGATTTTCAACTCAAACCAAAATATTTCTCCAATCATTCTCAATGTAAACTAAGTTCATTTGGTGCTATATTATTGCCCATATTGTAAAAAAAAAACCTACATTTGAAGCGTAGGTGATTAGCAGTAATGTGAAGCATAGGATACAAATATGATTATTGCTCCCTTCAGTCTATCTTTAATCTTCAACCTTCCTCTAAGAAGCTTTAAGCATTAAAGATCTTTTCCAGATTATATTATACTAAGGAACTCTCGATTCAAGCAAGAAAAGTTGGTGAATTCTCCGTTATTTTTAGCAGACTAAATTAGTTTAACCTTGACGAATAAATTAGGCATGTATCTAGGGAGATAACCTTAAAATCTAACAACTCCTTTTCCAGTAATCTTTTTTTTTTATATAAATGGAAAGAAAACAAAACATATTACATTATGAGTCTAGGGAGACAAATCCCTGATAAATCCTCTAGAAGAACTGAACGGCACCAAATGGGTGTAGTGTCTAGGTAAATGACGCCGATATCAAAATGAACTGAATAGTTAGTAAGCTAGTCGGTGCTTATGTTGCTCTCTCGATATATGTGTGGATGAACAACAGTTCAGTTTTGAGTAAACAGTTCGTTGATGCCCATTAAAATGGGATTGAGAGTCCGTGAACGGTTGGTAGAAGAAGAAAGGATATTTATCACCACGATAGAATCCACTTCAAGTTCGACCTAGCAATGGCCCAGATTCCACGCAAGCGTAACTCTGGTAAAAACACTCCAGAGTTCTGCAGACACTGCTGAGCACCAGTCAAGATTTTGAGTGAAGCCGCCAAGCCAGTTGCCTACACTGTCTCGTAGCAGTCCTCCTGTTGTGGCTGTGGACGAGGAACGTTTGCATGTTCCATCTGTGTTTAATTTAACCCATCCCGTGAGAGGTTTGCTCCATCCAAAGAGTTGTTCCTGTCGAGGGCGATTTCTGGCATCAAATCTGCTTTGCCATATGGCGGACTGATGGATCAGATCTGCATAAGACAAAATAAGAGAAATTGGTGAGTAAGGCCAAGTAAAATGTTCATCAAAGAGGGACAAATTCCTCCATTTCCAAAGGAACCAACAAGTAGTGCCAAAGATAATTGACCAGTCACATCCAAGCACTCGTTGACGATTTTAGAGATTCGTAGTGATCCACTCCCGAGGCGTCATAGTAAAAAAGTCAGAAGAAATGATTTGCGAAGGGAATTTGTGCCACACTTGAAGAGCTCTGGCATAGTCTCGCACTACGTGAATCGAAGATTCTACCATTCAGCAGTGATAACAGTCGTCGTCTGTAGTGAGGTGTACATGTACATGTTGTTGGTTCGTGATTAATTGGTCTTTAGTGAGGAGCCAGAGGAAGGAGCGAATGCGTTGTGGTCCCTTCCACTGCTAGATTGCTTTCCAAATACCCTGAGGCGAGGCATCGTTGTGACCTATTATCATGGAATAAGTGGAAGCTATGGTGAATTGTCCAGTATCGGAAAGTCCCCAGATTAACTTATCCTGACCTAGGAAGAGTTTTAGGGGAAAAGTACTGGCTATAGCCCGACAAATCGATGTCGGGAGGTAATTACAAATAACGTTCCAATTCCACGTACCATCTATGGTCACAAATTTTTGGACACTATGGATGGTAAATACATCCGGGATTGGGGTGGTAGTATAGGTAATGAGAGGTCCTACTCCTGCAATCCAAGGGTCTTTCCAGAAGCGCGTCTTCGTGCCATCTTCAATCATCCATTTCATGCCCTGCACGATGTGCCAAGTTGCCTTCATGCTCCTCCAGATCATTGAGCCCTCGATCGCATCGAATGAGTTAGGGATATTGGTGACGTCAAAGTTGTATTTGGCAGAGAGAACTTTGCCCATAATACATGTGGCTTTGCAAGTAGGATCCAACCTAATTTAGCTAGGTAGGAGTCATTGGTCTCACAGATTTTTCGGATGCCAAGACCCCCAAGTTCTTTCAGTTTGAAACCTTCCTTTCAGTTGACTAAGTGGATCCCCTTTTTTTTCTATTCGATGAACCCCACAGAAATTGCTTTAGAAGTTTCTCCAGCTCATCACAAAGGCGATCGGGTAGTCTGTCTGTTTACATTGTATAACTGGGAAGGGTCGTTATGACAGATTGAGTCAATGTGATGCATCCGGCAAAAGCCAACAGGTTGGCTGACCAGCCTAACAATCGTTGGTGAACCTTATCTAGGATGTATTGATAAGTACACTTGTTGACTCGTTCGTGTAAAAGAGGAATTCCAAGATATCTTCCAAGATTCATCGTCAATTTGAACTCCAGTGCTCGGCTTAAGAAGCGAGACATCCTGGGAGGAGTATTTGTGGAAAAATAGCACCAAGATTTTCTTTGGTTGATGCGTTGTCCAGAAGCTACACAGAAGGAATCTAGAACATCCCAAATGACTGAAACTTAAATCGGTGAGGCTTCAGCATAAAGGATGAGATCATCAGCAAAAAGCATATGAGAGAGAGGCGGTCCAATTCTTATAAGTTTAATAGGTCATCATTGTCCTTATGACACTGTGTGGTTAATGGAGTGACCAAGTCTTTCTATACAGAGGATAAACAGGTAGGGCGATATAGGGTCACTCTGTCGAATACCTTTGGATGGATTAAAGGTGTCACTGAGCTCTCCATTTTAAGTCACTTCAAAAGAGACCGAGAAAATGCACTTCATAATAAGATTGATCAACGATTTAGGAACTCCTATGTCGATTAGAGTATCTTGGATGAAATTCCATGACAACCTATTGTACACTTTCTTGAGATCCACTTTAATGGCCATTATCCCTTTACGACCTGTTTTTATCTCATTTTGTGGATAACTTATTGGGTAATGATTATATTATCCGTAATTAAATGCCCTGGGACAAAGCTACATTGAGTTGGGAAAACCAAGTCGTCCAGGTAAGGTTTGAGATGAATAACAATGATCTTGGTAATAGCCTTGTAGAGCACTAAGTATAAAGCAATAGGACGGAAACTGCGTTATCGAAGTGGGAGATGGGATCTTCGGTATCAGGAAGTCTCATGCCGAAAAATGCGCTGTAAGAATGAGGTCAGAGAAGGGCTGACGATGTCCCATTGGGATTGGTAGAAGAGAGCTGGTAATCCATCAAATCTCGTGCCTTATTTGGAGCCATAAAGAATAAAGCCATTTTGATTTTGTCTGGACTGAGTGGACTATCTAGATCATCTTTCGCCTGGGGAGGAAGGGGAGGGAAATGACCATATTGCTGCCAATCTGAGGGTTGCTGGCTATCGACCATATATAACTGCTCGAGATACTTCTACGTAAATGTTGTTGTCGCTTGGGGAGGAAGGGTTGCTGAAATCTCATTCCCTTGGTCATCTTTTAAGGAGTTAATCCGCGTGTGTCGTTGTCGGGCCATAGTAACTGTAGATAGAACTTGGTATTTTTGTCAACCTGGCCTCACCACTGGCTTTTGGATCACTAGTGCCAAAAGAGTTCTTCTTGGTATAGGACCTGTTTCAATTCAGATCGTAAGTATTCCTCTAGCTCTAGGAGAGAGTCCGAGTCGGTGTCTTCAAGGTGTTTTTGGATACCTTCAAGTCTGGCCATAAGTCTCTTTTTTCAGTGGAAAATGTTGCCAAATATGGTAGTGTTCCAAAGTTGCAAGTTCTCCAAGAAACTTTTGTTGCGCCATGAAAATTAGAGTTGGGAGGATGCCAATTCGCAGCTACGACTTGATCAAAGCTGTCATAAGTAAGCCGTGCAAACTGAAATCTAAAGGGCTTCATTTTTAGAGTAGGGTGTGCACTGTTCGTTAGAGTAATTAAAAGAGACCGATGATTAGATTTCAGGAACGAAAGGTGAGAAACTTTGGTGTTAGAGAAAACGGAATGCCAAGAATTGGAGAAGAAGACTCGGTCTAATCTAACGAGAATTTATTCCCTACGTCAAGTGAATCTTGGCCTTGAAAAACCCAGATCCTGGAGATGACAATTGTGCACACAGTCACTAAATTGGGAATTGGCAATAAGTTGGAGGTGAGAACCTCCACGTTTATCCTAGCTCTCCAATTTGGCGTTAAAGTCCCCACCCAACAGCCAAGGTTTTGAGGTGATCCTCGCAATCTATCTCAAATATTGCCATAAATACTGTTGTAAAGAAAATGTAGGAGTGGCATAAATGGCTGTGAAGTCGAATGACAAGTGATCCCATTCAATACTGGCATGCACAAACTGTCGATGAGCTAGTAGAATATGGACCTTGATATCTTCCTTCCAAAGCAGTCAGATGCCTCCTGAAAAGCCTTCGACTTCCACCCTAAAGGAGTGGCCAAATCCTAAATTCCAAATAACCTTCAGTGCACGGACTCCACTTATTCAGGGGCTTGACCAAAATAACAAGAAACGGATTATGGATTCGAATATAATTCCTAATGATGGGCTTAAAGGTCCTGCCTCCAACCCCTTGACAGTTTTAGATGAAAATCAACATAAAATGAATCTTTGAGGGGATATTTAAATTGCGGGAGAGTTAACTTCCTTAGCAATCGACTCTCAAAGATGGTCTATCGTAGTATCCTATGGAGTCTCCTTCATTTGGGTATCTGAGTCAATATGAATTACATTTGTGTTCGAGGAAATATTATCCGGATTCGGGGGTCACAGTAGGTGTATCATATATTTTTGACTAATCGAAGTCGAAGTTGTAGGAACACATTCTTCGAAGGGGTCTTCCTCCATGTCCCGTCGACCCAGTTCCTCGTGTGAGGGGAGACTGATATTTCAATCTTGTAGTATCACATCGGCATGGGAGGGGATCGATAGGGCCACGTGGTTTGCTAATGGGCTATGGGATGTTGGCGTTGTGGGCTGGTGGGTCTGCAAGGGAGAGGCCTGATGAATATGGTCCTTGGGCTGGCTGTGAGGAGGGACGAGTTGGGCTTTGGCCTAGATTGGCTTGGGAGGGCACGACATCGTTTTGACGTTACTTGGGGTGGGATGGAATGGCGACGTGTTGACGCTGTTTGGTTTGGGGATGGACGACGTCATATTGACGCTGCATGGGTTGGACATGGACGGCATCATCTTGACATTGCGTACAGAGGAGTTAAATAACAATCGATTCTGTCTCATACCCCTAATTGTCGAGTGATTTAGGGATTTCTCCTATATTAGGTTCGACTGTGAAGGAGCATGGGTTGCTGGAGGCAGAATCGTTGCTGTTGTTGAGAAATTGTCCATACTAGAAAGCAATGGTTCAACGTCTGACAAGGTTGAGTACCTTAAGCCTTTTGATCCTACGTAGGAGGAGCTCATGCGGTTATCATTTCATGTTACTGTTGGAGTGGCTGCCGATAGTCGAGGCCGACGCTGTACCTGCATCCAGGGGCCGAAATCCCCTTGTTGAAGGTTGTCGGTGGAAGATTCTCCTCGATTGTCTGAGTGACTGAGCATTGTTTGTCCTTCGGTGGTAGGCGTTGTTTCATTTTGCTCACGCGATCGTGAGGGACAAGATGGTGCACCATGGCCGACCAAACCACATGCGAAGCAAATTTGGGGAAGACTCTCGTATGCGACCTTGATGTGTTCTCCGTCTAGCTTGACTATGGAGCGAAAAGGTGAGCTTAGATCTATGTTGATAGCCACACGAGCGAACTTTCCTCGGTGAGCTTATTGAGTGTTACTGTCAATTTTAATTGTGCGACCCACTAGATTGCCAAGGGCGGTGAGGATTGAGGGGTGGTACCTGGCTACGAGGAGTTCTGGAAAACGTACCCACGCCACAACATGCATAATTTTTCTAGTCGAAGGCTGAAAGTCTGGGTACCATGGTTGAACAGAGAGGACATGGCCTGAGATGATCCATGTGATGGAGATAGAGCTTGTGGGTCGGTTTCTCACTTGACCCAACAAACACGCATTCAACCAGCCCAAGCAACAAAAGAGAAAGCAGAAACCCAAGCTCACTCTAAATGCTTCTAGAGAATTCCAATCTGTCCACATGCACCTGTACAACATACACGAAAATACCACATAACAAAATATCTAGTGCAATGATAATATGTTAGAATCAGTTACAAATTATAGCCATTGGATTGTAACAACTTAAGATCAATGGACAAAATTCATTGATCTCTTTATATAAATTGATTGTACAACTTGACAATAAAATTTACGTCAGTTTCATAAATTTTCTCAAAAGTTTTACATGGTATCAGAGATCTCCACTGACTAATCGTCTACACTCTGCTATGGCTTCTTCTTCTTCGACAACAGACACTAGCAATGTCACACCTTCTTCATCCTCTACCTCCCTTGATTTTTCAACCCTAGCCAAAACACTCAATTTCAACCTACCATTAAAGCTTGATCAAACCAACTTTCTGAACTGGCATCCCCAAGTATTGGCTGCTATACGCCTCTTGGATTTGGAGATGTATATCTCACCCGACCATGAATGTCCTCCAGCCTTGATTCCCTCTCCTCATCATGACCCTTCTGCTACTCCTGTTTTCATCCCTAACCCTGCACACAAGTCATGGACATGAGTGGATCAATTACTGTTATGCTGGTTGCTCACTACTATTGGTGAGTCTGTCATTGGACAAGTAAATCATGCAAGCTCTTCCAAAGAGCTTTGGCAAATATTACTTCGCCTATATGCGCAAACCTCCCTTGTTAAGGTCTTGCAGCTCAAACAAAGGCTATCCTCTCTACAGAAAGGAGCTTCAACCATTTATGAGTATATTCAACAAGTCAAGTCTATTGGTGACTCTCTAAAGGTGGCAGGGCATGCTGTTTCTAAACAAGAGTTAATCCTCAGTGCTCTCAGTGGTTTAGGTAGTGAGTATGATTCGGTAGTAGTGATGTTAACAAATTCTGTGTCTCTATCCTCTCTTCAGGATGTTCTTTATACCCTCATGATGCATGAAACTAGACTAGAGCAACAACATGCCCATTCTCAAATCTCCCTCTTGAACACCACCGCCAACATGGCATCTTACTCTCAGCACTCCACTCATGCTTCTCCCGGTGGTCGAGGACCCTATCGTGGCAGGGGAAATAGAGGTCGAGGGGGTAGATCTCATAAAATCTCTTGTCAGCTTTGCAACAAACCAGGACATCATGCTCTTAAGTGTTATAAACGTTTTGACACTAATTGGCAGGGCCACCACTCTTACCACACTACTCAGCAGTCCACTCCTCCCAATCAGCAAGCCTACATTGCTCATTAGTCCCCTCCACATAACTCTTCGGATGCTACCTCTGATCCTAACTGGTTTGTTGATAGCGGTGCCACCAACCACGTCACAGTTGATCTTTCTAATCTCACTATTCAGAATCCTTACACTGGGAAAGAACAACTAGCAGTTGGTAATGGTTCTAAACTTC
>JANZLD010000001.1:25610159-25624971 GCA_026413575.1 Erythroxylum carthagenense
CACTTGAAATCTCGCTAAAGTGTGAAGTATGGAGAGATTTGATAGTTTAGAGTCTTATTCTTACTGTTTGTGAATTCAAACATTGAAATTGTTGTTATTTGAGTGTGTATTAATTTAATTATTTCACAATGTTGAAACTTACTAAAAATATAATCCATAATAAAAAATTTTGGTATACTAAAATTATGGTAAAAGACTGCTCTTGAAGAGATTTTATTAGTTCTCATATATTTTTTAACTCTTGCCTATTGTAGTTAACTTTAGTGACAATTACGTATTGTTATTGTTAATATTTTATTATTAGCATTAGCTTAGCATTAGCATTAATATTATTACTGTTATTATTATTATCTTTAAGATTATAAATGTTATAATCATTATTATAATTAATAGTATTTCTATTATTATAATTATTTTTACTATTTTTATATATATCAGGTTTTTTTATTGTATTTAATTTTTTTCAATTATTATTATTACTATTATTATTATTATTATTGTTATTATGTTTATGATTATTTCATTTTTGGTTTTTCTTCTAATTTTTCTTCAATTTATTATTTATTTATTTAACCATTCATTTTCTTTTTTCATTTTATTTTTATTTTCATTCATTCAATGATTTAAAAACAATCTCTTTACTAGTTAGGTGTAAGACTGCGTACTACTAGACCTCTCTATATCTCGTGATGAAGAGTAATTTCTACTTGGTATTATTGTATATTAATTATGTTCTTAAAATCAAATAATAAATTTAATTTAACTAAATAATAATAATAGTCATAGTATTTAATTATGTGGGAGATTATAAAGTTTGAAACTGGTCTATTTTAATAAAATTCTAAATCTAGATTTCAAAGTTTATTTTTTAAAATTTCTAATTGGGCTTAACCCAATAATTAAACCCTGATTTAGATGCTTAACTTTTGTTGTTAGTGGCATTTGTCAAAATAATCTTTTCCAATTTATACCCAATTTTCCTCATACAATTTTCCTTTTAAAGAAACGTCGCTTCCTCTTCTCAATTTTAGTTCTCAGGATTCGTAGCCCTCTCTCTGTGGAGCTCACAATGAGCTCACCAACTATTCCAGACTCTTTAGATCTGATCTTGGTTGATAATGGGAGTAGCTGCGAACCAGTTCCCTTGAATAGCTACGACCCCAAGAAACTGAGAAGATCCTCAAGATTCACCCCATCTCCTACTAAAACCCGCAATGTGGGTGACCGTATAAAGAAATCCAACAAATGGCACATCCAAATGAGAAGATCTCCAAGATTCTGTTCCCCCATTTCGCGAAACGTTTCGAACGGAACTGTTGAATTCAAAAGCTTGACGAGGTCTCAGAGGTTGGGAAGCGGTTGTGCAGAGACCAGTGTAGTTGAATTCGGACGAAAGACTGGCGGGAAGAGAAAGAGAGAGCTTAAGAATGGTGAGGAGCTATTCGAAGAAATGTACCTGAGAAGGTCACCGAGGCTGACTCCATCATCTTGTGCTCGTGTTCGACTTCGTGAATTCAAGACGAAGTCCCCTACAATTAAGGTACGTAGCGTAATCCTCCACTTTTGCATGTTTACATATTTCAATTCTGCTTCGTTTGGGCTCTTAATGTCCAAGCTTGCCGACATTTATCAATGCCTGTCGGTGGTCAACCGACGGCGGTTTGTAGCAGAATGCTGATTTCTGTTTCAGATACTAGCAGACAATTGTCGGCGACAGCTGAGTTCTCGTTATTAGATGGGAAATTGTTGCCTTTCGTGTCTTTTATTGATTTGCTGCCGATTTTTGTTGCTTCGGGTTTTCAACCCTAAGAGCCTTACATTACACTTATCTTCTTTTGGGGGTCCTCAATTGGGTTGGCTTGACGTCACCTAAATTCTAATCCTGTAATTGGATATCCATTTATTTTGGTTCTAATTTTCTTTTTGTTACACTAAGAAAACATCTAGAAATTTGAAGATACAGTAAACTCTATGGCATGAAAACACAATTTCAAGGTATTAATAATCACACGGGAATTGAATCAATTCATTTCATTCAATCATCAAAGTTGCTTGGTCGTTCACTGCTTGATGATCCTCCAAATATTTGCTTTGGAGCTTAAAAGGAAATATTTGCTTTCAGTTTTAACAAGAAAAGATTGCTATAGATTTGTGGATCATTCAGTATCGAATTCAAGGCAACTTCAAGATTTTCTGATGTTTTCCGTCGTTACTGTCTTTGTTTGTGTTGCAACTGTAGTTTTTCTTTTTTGACTGTTTTTATTGCGGTTTTTTATTAGCTTATAAATTTTTAATAAATTATTTACTTATTTAATTTTATTAAAATATAATAATTTTTATTAACATTTATTACGTATAAACTAATATTATTTGTTTAATTAATTCTTAAAATTAATTAATTTTAAATTTTATTTACTGTTTAATTATTACTAATAATAAAAAATGCAATTATATTAATATTAAAAATTAAACATGTTATTTTTCTTTTTGTTTAAAAGATAAAAATTAGGAAACAAAAACCATAACTAACAAGTGAACCAAACTGCTGGTACTGGTGAACAAGTTTTGATTTGATCAAGAGTGGGACCAAAGTAAATATCGTGGGCCTTGCAAGAAATTGACTTTTTAGCTAAACTTTGTCAAAGGAAAAACTAAACATTTGAGTAACGGGTTTGTGCTTGGTTGTTTCTGATGATGTTCTTTGTGATCAACTCAAGCTAGGTTCTTTAGTCTGGATGTTATTACCTCAATTTCCTTTTTTCTTTTTCTTCATTTTTGAGTATTTGATCCAAAAGTTCCAAGCCAAAAAAAAAAAAAGTTTCGAATGATTTCAACTTTCTGCCAAACCTCGGTTTGAATTTAAATCTGGGATACATCTAATATGGTTTTTGACAACATTACTCAAGCCTGAATTATTTGCTAGCGTGAGTCTTTATTCATTTACTAAAGTTTCCTGTAATTCTGGAGGCGTTGTTGCTCTATTTAGTTTTCCAAGGTAGAGCAATTTAATTGGGAAAAGTGTACGATGTTTTAAGCAATACTTGCACATACGGATGTACCCAACAAGAAACAAACTTACATCTTCACTTCTACTTGTGATTTATGGTTATTCAGAGCCAAGGGTCCAAGTGTCAAGGTTTGATAGTGAAGTAAGTAACAATCACCATTATCTTTTACTCAATTTTATCATCTCATTTTTCACCTTTCATGTGATAGTTTACCTATGATGGGAATCTTTGTGGCACTGGTTGTCCTGCAGGAAAGAAAAAGAAATTGAAGAAGGAAAAGTTGGTTCAAATGTGGACGGCTTGAATGAAAATGTGTTGAAGAGCCCTCTTAGGCTGTCAGACTTTATTGAAAATGACAATTTCGTAAAAGCTTTGCCTACAACATGTCATGTCTCAGGAGTCTGTGAAGAAACGCAACTGAGAAGCTCGACAGAATGTACTTTGGAAACTGAAAACAGTCCTAACAACCAATCTTCAAAAATTTTTGTTGCCACTTTATCAAACAATAAATTGTTGCAAACTTGTTCCGGAAGTATTCAGTTAGATGCTTCAGGGGAAAACGAAGAATGTGCAGATTCTTATGGATTATCCGATTCTGTGAGAGAATGGCCTCTTAAGAGGATCAAAACTCACTCAGAAGATTTTGTTGTTGAAATGCTGGATGAAAAATTTTCTAAGCAATGCACCATAATGGTCGACTCTGGTCTTGATTCCAAAAATGACAAAATAGGTCATCTCACTGCCGAAATGTCTAAATCAGCTGAAGAAAGGACTACAAAGATGTACTCTTCTGAGAAGACTAAACCCCAAACTTCAGGGAAAAAATGTAAGAAATTCAAACGTTGTTCCTTCATTGGAGATCCAGTCCCTAAAGATGAAGCTGAAGAAAGGTGGAATTGGCGGTATGAGATTAAGGTGATCCATAGTTCTTCAATTTTTATATGCTTTTTGATGTGATTTTATCTTCAGTATCAACAATTCTATTTTTTGTCTAGACATCAATATTAGATTTGGCTTCAAGAAACTGACTGGTCCTGCTGAGACACGGGGTTCAGAACATCATAGATAATTGTGATAATATGTCAAGAGTTAACACATGTTGACTTTGCATTTATTTGTTGTGCTGATCAAAACTCATAAGAGTATTTAAATTGGCAATTATTGGAATGTTTGATTTTACTGATGCTGGTTCTGATGCTAAAAGTCTTGGCGTGTACAGAGTCAAAGATTCAAATGCGAAAAGCTTCCGTCAGTGTAAGCAATACTCACAAGCTTTTCCACATGTTAGTTTTTGTTCTTCGTTTTGTGGTACCAGCATGAAGATCACCTTTGATGGGTTTTTGCTTGTGCTTTTTGTGTGCTTGTGTTATCAGTGATGATGATAATGATGAAGACAAAGTTGTTTGGAATGTGGAGTGCCATTACAATCAAGCAGAAATCAACGGGTGCATATTTAGTCTCGGGGATTGTGCTTATATAAAGGTGAATATGCTTAAATTGGTATCTAAAGAGATGGACAGACATTTTCACTTTTTTATCTTGTTACTTAACATTCTGAAATTTGGTTGTACTTTATTTTCTTTTGCTTATGCATTTATCAACATTTGGATTCATTCTTCTACTGTTATAAAACTTAATCTAGCTATGAGGAATAATATCTGGGAATGTGAATATATTTGCACTGCATTATACCGATTATATTTTTGCAGAAGCGAATCCTTTTGAGGGTTTTCTATTTTCAAATCATTGTTCAGATTTAACATTTATCTGCACTTTTGCACCTTTGTAACAAGTTGAACACATACTGGGGGCTCCATTGAACAAGTTTTTCCTTATTTTACATGTCTTTGGTCATCTATTTTCTGAAAGAAGATGTCATACTACACCTAGAGTGGCTTTAAGCCCAATGATTCTGCATCTAACTTGCATCCATATAATACTGCAGTTTCCTTTCCTAAGTACGTGCATTATTTGGTATGTCTAGGAGTCAACTGGGAAGAGCACTCTCACCTATTGACTGTTCTACTTTTGCATTGACAACAAAAACCCCTTTCTCCTCGTATATATCTCTTTGCTGTTGTGTGGTCTTTAAATGGAGGTTCAGTCATCTGTAACTGCTTTTGAAATTCAAGGCCTTATGATATGCATGTACCTTATAATTATATTGCCTTACGTTTCATTCTTTGTTCATTAGTGAGCATCACTTATTGAATCGACAAATTTTAAATTCTACCTTCATCCAAATGCTACTATTAACTTGCAGTCTTTAAATTTGTACTAGGCCTTTTACGATTAACAATTTGGGATTTTCTCTTCCCAAAATTCTTTAAACAACAAGGTATTTTTAAATAAGCTTTTTAGTTTTATTAGGAGCATGTGCTTCACTGTACAGGGAAAAACATGCTGACAGTTTGGGGTGCTTATCAGTACATCTGGTTTCACATTTCATGCTGTTACTTGTGCATGTGATTGGATGTTTGCATTATTTGTTTAAAGAAGAGAAGTCATTTTTCCCTAAGAAGTCAACAACACATATTACCATAAAATTCTTGCAGGGAGAAGGAAAACAAAAACATATTGGTAGAATAGTGGAATTTTTCAAGACAACAGATATGGAAGATTACTTCAGGGTCCAATGGTTTTACAGAGCTGAAGATACTGTAAGGATATGTTTTCGCAATAGGAACTTTGAAGGGCTTTTGTCAGTTATAAGTTTTACTTGTGCTTCTTGTTAACTATAAATAATATTGCCATCTTACTTATGGGTCTAGGTTCTGTTTCGAATAATGCTTTTGAATTTATCACATTATTATTCAATATTTTTTGAAAGTTTTTCTGTCTGTATTACATTTGCTCTTGCTTAAAAAAAATTATTTTATAATCGTTATTTAACCTTATGATCTGGTTGGGTTTTTTGATTTGCAGTCTATGTAAAATGAATCATGCTTTGACACTTATGCATTCATTTGTGTTTTCTCAGGTTATGAAAGATGAAGCTGCTTTTCATGACATTAAGCGTGTATTCTTTTCCACAATAATGAACGATAACCCACTTGATTGCATTATTTCTAAAATCACAGTTGTGCAGAAATTACCAAGGGTATGCTTGTTCTTTTTCATTTTTTTTCCTTTATATGAATCTGCAGTTTATTAGAAGTTCTGGATTTTCAATTAGGCATTAAGGTATCTTTTCCTTTTGGCCAGGTCAATTTTTTTTCAGTTGCATCTGATGATCTTTTCTTTAATATTTTGTAACTTGTTTCAGCTAGGTGCAAAATCGCTTTCAGTTCCATTATTTGACTTTTATTATGACATGGAGTACTGTGTGGACTATTCAACATTTCGAACTCTGCCTGCTGGTAAGTATATATATTAAACTCATGGTGCTATGTTGTCTGTTGAACGTTGTCAGTTGCATGAGAGCTTATTGTTATCAAAGTATAAAGAATTGGAAGTTTTGCATCAAGGTTAAGTGAATAACATAGAACCAAATTGTTGGGTAGGATAATCCATTATGTAGAAGCAGACTATTTTGATAGGATGAAAGACAGAAACTACCTACTCCATGTCTTGCTGTGTTTCTTGAATTCTCATTTACAGTTTCCATGTGCTGATGGCAGCTGCATTCAAATGCATTTGAAGAAAACAAAATCATGGAGCAGAAGTGGTTCTCATCAGTATATTTATATATATAAGTGTATATATACATATGTTTCTGATACTACATTGGTGCATAGCATTATTGATTTGTTTTGAATAGGAGTTTGTGGTTCATATAGTTATTGAAGTGATCTGCACTAGTTTTAATCTAATGTGTTACTGACATAAAAGTTTTTTTTTTTTGTTGGCATTCTGATTTCTTCAGTTTATTGCACTTTTAGTGTACGTATATATATATTTGTATATGTTTCTGATACTACATTGGTGCATAGCATTATTGGAGATTTGTTTTGAATGGGAGTTTGCGGTCACATAGTTATTGAAGTGATCTGCACTAGTTTTAATCTAATGTGTTACTGAAATAAAGGTTTTTTGTTTGTTTGTTTGTGCTGGTGTTCTGATTTCCTCAGTTCGTTGGACTTTTAGTATTTAGACATGTTGCTTATGGTGCTATGTCAATAACAGTTTGTATTTTAATCCGTGCTTCGTTTTGATATCTGCATAATAGTAAGATTTGCATATGGTCTTATGTTCTAGTCTGGGAAATCTCTTTATGATGCCTCTTTTACTTTTATAAATTAGCATCTCCCTACCTACTCATCTTTGCATGGACTGCAGCCATTGCTTTGTACAATGGTGCAAATATCTTGGACTTTCAACCAGAAAGGTGCATGTTCAAGTCTTGAAAGCAGCTAATTTGTCCCTAAGAATTGAAGGGTGGGAATGCTCCTAACATTCTCCCAAAACATCATGGGAATACAAATGGGGAATGGATTAATGGCCATCTTTGTGTCCCATCTTATGTATGAATGGAGATGCATAGGTGTCCTGGAATGATATTTTCCGTAGCTTTTGTGTGAGAGGAAGTCAATGGATGGACTGTTAGATAGTCCAACTAGGGCTTTGGATTTTTCAGTTTATGAAAAGGAAACTTTATTCATGGAACTCTTTAAGGATTAACATGTTCAATGCTAGGTAAAGGCTCATCCATAATAATTATGAACTTGAAAGTAAAGAGAAGGGAGAGATAATTTACACATTGATTAACATAGTTTGGCTGGCACTAGTTATGGCACCCTTTCTTTACACGAATTGGGGGCAAAGCAAAGGCTTTTGTTGGAAGAAAGATTGTAAATCAATCTCACCCAGTATGGTCTGAAGGACTTTTGGTGTGGGTGAAGTGGGGTTGTTACATACAACCGAGGCAAAAACGTGGCTTATGATTGAATCTTCGAGGCATAGTATTGAAGGCTATGTTCCTTTTTGCTTTTCCTTGGCCTTCTTTTCATTCATCTTGAAGTCTAAGTCCATGGACACAAAGACCACGAAAAGTTGTGAGGTGTATTATTCATTGTTTTTTGCCTGTCTATCTATAATACTAGGAAAGTAGAAGATTCTACAATGGTTAAATAAAATATTTGTAAATAGTACCTAAACTATTTTATTGTTGGATATAGAAAATGTTATATTAGATATATAAAAAATATTCCTATACTAAATACTAAATTTCCATAATCTTCACCAAGAATTTTTAGCGCCTTTTAGAGATCTGATCTTCTTCTGCTTTTGCTTTCCTGCCTTTTTCCCATTTCTATGATGCTTTCAATTTGTAAACTTT
This sequence comes from Erythroxylum carthagenense, assembly GCA_026413575.1. Taxonomy (NCBI): domain Eukaryota; kingdom Viridiplantae; phylum Streptophyta; class Magnoliopsida; order Malpighiales; family Erythroxylaceae; genus Erythroxylum; species Erythroxylum carthagenense. The sequence goes on from JANZLD010000001.1 coordinate 25,618,446, forward strand.
TCAATGTCTTTTTACTGTTGACCTCAAATAAGTCTCCCACCTGAGAGGAAATATTTGTTTGTTAGTCTTAGATGCCTAAAACTGTTATTTTATGATGCTAGCATTTTCCTAAGCAATGAAAACAGATATTCTAGTGGGGAGAAGTTTGTTGTGTCCGCTTTTTGTTGTGCCCAAGAAAATTGTTCATTTTTTGACTCTGATTTTGATCTTGTCATGTGCTTTACCCTGGAACTGTCGCTAGAAATTTTGTAAAATTATAGGCTATAAATTTTCACAATATCATGTGGAAAATTGGGTCACATGTTGCAATTATACTTGGCACAAAATTGATACGTAACCTGATATCTGTAGGTAATGCAATAAACCAACAGGAGTCCTCTGTTCTTGGGTCTGTGGAGAACGTATGCACAACAACCAGTAAACTTTCCTTGGAAGCATTTCATAGTCTTGAAAGTCCCAAAGCTGAACTTGTGCTGTTAGATGTTTTTTCTGGCTGTGGTGGAATGTCGACTGGATTGTGCTTTGGAGCAAAAGTTTCGTCTGTTGATCTTGTTACGGTACTATTTCAAACCACTAAGTTTCAGTTCTTGGTGTCACTCTTATGCCACATTCAATTTTTTTTAGCTTTGTGCTTCATGCTTTCTGCCATTAACTTTAGAGATGGGCCCTCGATAGTGATAAGTCTGCCTGTGAAAGCTTGAGGTTAAATCATCCAGAGACATATGTGAGTGCACCTTAAGTTCCAGGACTTTTGTCAAGTTGGCAGCATCTGTGAATCATCGGGTATAGGTTGATATGCTGGTACTTCTGTGTAGGTCAGAAATGAAGCAGCTGAAGATTTTCTTCAACTCTTGAAGGAATGGGAAAAGTTATGCAAAAGGTATGTGATCAGTGATTCTGGAAAATCACGAACTTTGCGATCAGGCAACAAAAATCGAAAGTCTCTAAATGGAACTGGTGACCCTGATGAACTCGAGGTTGCAAGACTTGTTGATATTTGTTATGGTGATCCTGATAAAACAGGAAAGCATGGACTAAAATTCAAGGTATCTCATAAAAATGTATGTCTTCTGTCATCGTGCTGCGTGGTTGTGGTGTCTTAGATGTTAGAAATATTTGATATACTATCAAAGAAATGATATCTTATTTTTGAAACAAAGACCTTATCCTGTTCATGTTGTTTTCGGCTTAAGATTCAGGACTCTTTTGTATCAACATATTATATGCTCTTATAAGTAAAACTAGGAGTATGAAAAATGTGGTCTATGAAGAGTTGGAAACATGTTGAATATGGAAGCCAGTGTTGTCAATGACCAAAATACATGGCCTTGAAGGATTAGTGCAGCTCTGAGATACAACTTGGGTCACGAGAATCTTCTCGTATGTTGCCAGTTCAATGTGTTTCATACATCAGTCATCAATATGGTCTGATTATCAGCTAATTGTAGCATGTTTTATAAATCACCTATATCACTTCTAATCTTGCTGTCTCTATCTGCTTCAAGTGCTAGGAATTAAAGTTATAATTTCCTTAAATACTTCAGAAACATGGGGGTTTATTGTTAACTGAACTGCAGTTTATACAGTTTTGGTATACTCTACCACTACAGATTTTTTTCCCACTTTGATTATCACTGTTTCTGTAGGTGCAATGGAAAGGTTTTGATGCAAGTGAAGACACTTGGGAACCAATTGAAGGATTAAGGTATGATTCCATGCTGTGATTTGCTAATTTTTGGTTGAGTTGCGGCTTTTCACTCTTTTGTAACTAATTTTTTAGGAACTGTGTGGAAAGTCTACGGAAATTCGTAAGAACTGGGTACAAATCCAAGATCTTGCCACTCCCAGTAAGTTTGGTTATTTAGAGGTTAGAAGCTTAATTTTTTGTATCAATCATCCCTTACAAATCAAGATGTTCCAGGGAGATGTTGATGTCATATGTGGAGGCCCTCCTTGCCAAGGGATTAGTGGCTATAATCGTTTTAGAAATGTCGATTCGCCCCTCAAGGATGAAAGAAATCAGCAGATTATAGTTTTTATGGATATCGTGCAGTTCTTAAAACCAAAATTCGTGTTGATGGAAAATGTGTGTGACATTCTAAAATTTGACAAGGGTTCTCTTGGGAGATATGCTTTAAGTCGTTTGGTACACATGAGATACCAAGCAAGGCTTGGCATCATTGCAGCTGGTTGTTATGGTCTACCACAATTTCGATTGCGTGTTTTCCTATGGGGAGCTCAGCCCAGCGAGGCAAGTTTCTTATTTCATGGGTTAAGATGGTGAACTGTTGGGTGTTGCTTGACCAGATTTCTTCTCACACTTTCTTTTTCGAAAATTAAAGATTTCATTGATTAAATATATTTACTTCTAGACTACAAAAGGACAAGGATAATCCAAAAGGTCTAGATTATAAAGAGTTATAGTTTGCCTTGCTATCTAAGGGGTACTTATGAGACCACATACACCAGTATTACTCCAAACCCCATCTTCTCACACTTTATAGTACATTTAACATATGCACTTTGAAAGAGTTTGAACTACTGAACATAAATTGAGTAATGTTCTTAATACATTGTTTTATGGCCTTCCTTTTTAACCTTCTAGTCCATGAAACTGGAAATCTAATAAGCATGCAATGAAAGTTGATGGTATTTAAGTGTATGCATGGAATAAAACATTAATGACTACATTGTAGCTTGAGTAGTATCAAGAGTTTCTATTTTCTCTGAAAAGTTGTTCAAGGGACAAAAAGAGAGAAAATTTAGTGTAGTGTCTATTTTGGCACAAATCTAAGGAATAATTTTCATAATTAGATTTGAATAAGTGCAAGTAAGGTTAACTTTGATTAATATTTGTGAATTAACTCTAAGTTTTTGATGATGCCCAAATTTTAATGTTCTAACTTTCATCTAAGGAAGTTGATCTTGAAAGCATGGATTTAATTGCTTTTTATCTTTACCCCATGCAGAAACTGCCCAAATTTCCCCTTCCCAGCCATGATGTTATTGTTAGATACTGGCCTCCACCAGAGTTTGAGGTATGGACTTCTTCAAGTTTAACATCTTGTGGTGGATCTTTAGTATTGTAGCTATTTGATTAAGTTGTTTCCATGCTTTTCAGCGTAATACGGTTGCTTATGATGAAAGCCAGCCTCGTGAACTAGAAAAAGCCATAGTTCTTCAAGATGCCATTTCTGATCTCCCAGCAGTAAACCTGATATTTTCCACTTTTCAATTGATGATTTACTAGTTTAATGAAATTCTATTGCATTCTCATTCACTTTTGTACTAATAGGTCACAAGTCATGAAACTCGTGAGGAAATGCAATATGCAATTTCTCCTGAAACTGACTTCCAAAGATATATAAGGTCAACAAGAAATGGTAATGTAATTGCTATATGTTTTACAAGATTTGTTAAGTACAACATTGGAGCTTTTTATATTGTTCTGATTAGGTTTTGAACAAATCTGACCATGCTTAATTGGTTCCCAAATCGCTCTGTCTTCTGCCAGTTTTTGTATTCTCCTTGTACAAAATTCTTATATTCTTATATTCTTATATTCTTAAATTCTTATATTTTTGTTATTGTTTTCACTTTTTTGTCCCATGCCCCAAGAGCCCCAGAATCCAATCTGCTCTGTGCTTCTTTTGAAACTTTTCCTCAGTTGTTTCATTTCTGTGGTTAGAGATGTTGGGTTCTGCACTGAACACTGGTGCAAAAACTGATATACTGTATGACCATCGACCCTACTCATTGACTGAAGATGACTATGCTCGAGTTTGCCAGATTCCGAAAAGAAAGGTTGCACGCGTATGAACCTTTGGTTATTCCTTTTTCTGATTCCATATTAATTTACAAATTTTGTTCAGGGAGCGAATTTCAGGGACCTCCCAGGCATAGTTGTAGGGGGTGATAATGTTGTCCGGCTAGATCCCACCCAAGAGAAGATTATGCTACCATCTGGAAAGCCACTGGTAAGTTAAGATAGTTCTCCTGAAACTAGAGTTCTTTCCATCGCTGTTTGTGTCTGCAATTTTTACATTACTATTCATTATTTTTTTCTATGTTTTATTTTCCACAATGAGATTAGTGATGTGATAAACAAAAAACTTGTGTCAAATTACTGTTCCCTGTGTGCAGTATTTCCAAAATAAAATTGGTCAAACAAAAGATAACCCTGTACTGTCAGAGTAAACACAATAACCCTGTAGTGTAAGAGTAAACACAATCATCTTTAATGATGCATTTCTGGAGAGAAAGCTCTGAGCAATAACCAGGTTAGAATACTTAGGGCCCATAAAGTAGATTCCATTTTTCCTTTTAGTTTCAGCTTGCCGAATTGGAATTTGTCTCATTTAAAGTAAACATAGTTCTCTGGCCTTTTGTCTTAAAAAAGGGCAAATTGCACATCTTATATACATCAAATAATCAGCTGATCCCATTTTGTTGACTAGGCTTACGTCTATTGCTTCAAAATTACAAACTCGAATGTGTTTATGTGAGGCACAGGTCTTCTTTGCTTGCATATGTAACAAGCATTCCATAATACAATGTTCTTGTCTGTGCCTCTAATTTTCACCATTGTTCAGATAAAACAATTTTCTTTCTGATATTCATAGTTGCATATTTCTTTTGTATTTTATATATATTATATCATATTGTTTCATCAAGTTGAAACAAATAGACTAGACTTAAAAAAGTATCACATGCGCAGATATCTGTTAAGGTAATTGGTAGGAATAGACTGAATGAAATGAGATTGTTGAAAATGGTTGAATCTGTAATTCCCCGGTGAATGTTCCTGTAAATCAATGAGTCTAACTTTTCCGCACCAGATGTCACACTCAAACAGTTCAAAATAATCATAATCTGATGTTAGTTCTTTTTCTTTACCAACATTTCTAGGTACCAGATTTTGCTTTGAGGTTTGAGCAAGGGAAGTCTAAAAGGTTTGATGTGACCTCATACTGTCTCTTTGATCAGATTTTTCAAAGATTTAGCTGATCTGAGCACATTCATAGGCCCTATGCAAGATTATGGTGGGATGAAACTGTTTCAACTATCGTTACTTATCCGGATCTTCACAGCCAGGTCTCTTCATGTTCTTTTTGAAGGTTGCAACATTTGTCCGATATGATGTCTGTAATAAGATTATATTGGTGTTTAGGCAGTGATACATCCTGAGCAGGATCGCGTCCTCACCATGCGAGAGTGTGCACGGCTGCAAGGTTTTCCTGATTATTATAGATTCAGTGGCACAGTTAAGGAAAGGTAAGAACATATCTTCACGTCCCATTCTAAGCCTCAAATCTGTCTTCTGTACCATACTGCCATCAAATTTTAGGGAGGACTTGGCATAGTTATCCTACTGGAGAATTAGCGAGCTAAATGAGGATGATTGTTGGTTCACTGCATGGTTAGCTCATTTTTTATCTTCATCTTCATTACAGATGTCTTAACTGAAGTCGAAAATATTGTAAAATCCTTCATAATTAGGCCTTTTAAACCCATGTTGTCTTATGGTTGCTGCAACCAGTTATTTTCTCGGTTAACAAAATTGAGTTTATGTGCAGGTATCGTCAGATTGGAAATGCAGTTGCAGTTCCTGTAGGACGAGCACTAGGATATTGCCTGGGGGTGGCATTCCGAAAACTCGGCGGAGATGAACCATTGATGAAACTTGCACCAAAATTCTCACTTTCAACTTACCTTGACTTGGCAAATCCATTGGTTGTGGAGGACTGTGATTCATGATGTAACATACCATTACCATTCATTCATTAGTTCTTGACAGAAGCTCTCCTTGGTCAGCGGTGGCTGTAACATTCAACTTTCTGGCTAGCCTAATTTCCATCCTGTAAAATCATAGTGTACAATGATCATTTAAAATGCATTGCTCATTCTCATTTCTTTCTTTTCTCGGCGTTCCAGGTAAAGATTTCCTAAAGTGTACCCTTTGTTATTAGGCTTTACCAAAAGAACATTTGGTAAGTCGATGGAAAAAAAATTTCAAACCCTACTTGAAGTGTTTTTATTCCTTTTCTTAATCGATGGATTTATACTTTTTATTTAGTCTAAGATTTGGTTAAATTCAAGCTTAAATCTATAAAATAACCTCTTTATTAATTAGGAGTTAAATTGTATATTACCGGGGCTTCTTCAAATTTTACAAATTAGAGGATTTATATTGAATGTTGTCGTTACCGTGTCGTCAAATCTATATTTTTTAAATATATTTAAAATTAAGTTTAATAATATAATTGGAAGCAAATATATAGTCATGCATTTTATAAATTAAATAGATTTAAATATGTTGAAACTTATTTATCAATTATTTTCACTAAATAAAAAAAGGAAAGAGAATAATTTTAAGAAACTGAAAATACAAAACATATTTCTTTCTCAGTTTCAAAAAGAAATTGATAAACTGGATTCATGAAAATGCCTGTTATAAAATCGAAACTACAATGTAAGAATATTTGGGAGAGGAGAATTCTTCTTATACAAAAAATGGTGTATCTTA
>JANZLD010000001.1:25638064-25650425 GCA_026413575.1 Erythroxylum carthagenense
GTTCCATCGCATGCAAGACATGAAATTTGTCATATACTTCAATAGAATATAGAGGAAACTACAATGGTGAGTATATGTCTATCCCTCGTTTCCTTATTCCTAAAATGAACTCTTCATTTGTGTTATATGTTTAAGGGAGTACCCTATTTCATTTGGTTTATGGATTGTCCAATATTTTAACATGATGTCTGGAATTTGGTTATCAGACAATAGTAAGCAAAAAATATTGAAAATGGTAACTATCTGTGGCTCACGTTTTCTATTCACTAATACGAGAAAGAGGAAATAATATGCAAAATAAGAAGTCCTTAAAAGAGAAAAGAAAATGAGATATCATATTTCATTTTTAATCTATTTAACGAGTTAAAGTTTTGAAATAAGTAGTAAATTTATGTTCTAAAATTTAACATTGACTAAAGGTTGAGATACAGAACATTAATAAATTTCTGTTTTAAACGAAAGTTTAAACTAAAAGATAATTCAATTTCAAGGCTATTCCTTGAATATCGTTATATATCTTACTATTCAATACCAAGTTTGCTCATGACTGCGTTGTAATGGACAAATTAATAACTACAGGCGTAGATTATAGGACAAACTTTTTTAATTAAAATGCTATGTGAATTTTGAAGCAACTTCAAGATGCTTATTAGCGACATATATACTAAAAATTTAAGAATAAGAGCTTTCACATTTTTTACTAGGAATTTTTTTTTTTCAATATAACAAGTGCTATATATATTTTGCTAAGAAAGAAGTAAACATCACACATTGTTATATTTCTCAATAAAAGAAATTATTTTCATAAGGCAATAAACCGATTCCGCACGACATAAATTAACAATTTATTTTATTCTTTTGTTAGGATATAACAATAAATTACAAAATTTATAGTAGAAAGAAAATTAGATCCTACTATTTTAAAAGTATCAATCAAATTCCGTCTAACAGTTTTCACTTTGTCAATATTCTCCGTTGCCTCCAAGACACATGAATTTACTTTATGGAAAAAGCTCGGAACCTCAAGGCTAGATCCGTATAAATTGAATACACTAAGAAAATTAAATAATTTAAATTATAATAATTAGTCCATAAAATTGGGTGTGAATTCAAAATTTTAAATCCAAAAATATAAATTATAAAAAGGTAAAAAAAAATCAATCCAAATCTAAATTTATAAGTATCTTAAATTTAAGTTAAAATATAATTATTATTTCCCATTCACATAGTTATTAAAAAATAGAAGATAAAAAATTTTTAAATAAATTTTTTATATATGATCTTTTGATGATTTTGTGAGGGAAAGTTTTGAATATTCATTCACATGTCTTACATATGTATCCATAGATCGTAATAGTCAGAGAAAATCTCCTAATATCATACTAACTATATGATCAATCGTGTTCCAGGACAATGTGTGTCCAACTTAAATCTTTTCCTGCATATAATGATAGTCGACTTCAATACGCTTGGTGCGCTCATAAAAAATTGGATTGGATGCAATATAGAGGGTGACCTTATTATCGTAACATAATCTCATTGGCTATGAATTTTCTACAGCTATGGATTGAAGTAGAGCCCCAAGCCACGTTAACTCACAAGTAGTAGTAGCAACAAATCTATAATTTGCTTCAGCTAAAGATCAATAAATTGTAAATTGTTTCTTTGTCTTCTAGGAAATAAGTGAATATCCAAGGAATACGAAATATCCAATCAAAGATTGTCTAATTAAAGGACAACTAGCCCAGTCTAAATCACAATATGCATACAATTGGAGATCACAATCAACACATATATAAGGAGATACCTTGTCCAAGATTTCCTTTCAAATATTGAACCACCTATAGAGCTACTTCTTAATGTTCTTCTCGTGGTGCTTGCATGAATTGCGCTAAGATATACGGGTAATAAGTTAATTCAAGCCTCATGATAGTGAGATAAATAAGTCTTCCTACCAAATGACAATAATATTCCAGATTAGTTAATGGTTTTCCATAAGCTAACACTAGTTTGTGAGTTTGCTCGAGTGAGAAGCCTGTAGGTTTAGCACCTTATGCCAGTTTCTATGATTATATCAAGGGCATACTAATGTTGACACACAAAAATGCCCTAGGACTCTATGTCGCTTCAGTACCAAGAAAATATTTTAACATGCCAAGCCCCTTCATGTGAAAGCGCCAATTGAGATATGACTTATGCTGAACCAAAGGAGGTTCCAATTAATGTTTTAATGATAACAAAACATAATTACCACTAATGTCTTTATTGTTTTAATGAGAAGTAATATTAGTATAAAATGAAGTCATAAACTCAAGAAGATAGTGTATGAAGTTGACAAAAAGAAGTTAAAGTTTATAACTGATGATATGAAGAGATAAACAATAACAAAAGGAGATTAATGTCTATAAACATCATTTCATATTTTTTATTATTAATTGTAAGCTCAAATTGTTAATTTAATGATCCAAAATGATCACCATGCAAAATCTTTCATCTTACTTCATTGCATAAGTCTTTACAATTATCAAAAGGCATTAAAGCTTTTGATTTTAATATAAAAGACTCTTAATTTTTCAAATAATCTCTAGAGAATATTTTGGGAATTTTTTAAATCATAATTGGATTTTAAAAATACTTTTGAGCATTGAAAGTTGTTAAAATCATATTTTTGGAGTGATTAGTCAACATATATGAGTTAGTGGTTAACTAATGTAGCTTAAAGTTGTTAAATTTAATGTACCAAGAGTTTATACTAACATTAGGTTACCAATATGCCATATTGGTCAACTAATATATGTACTTATAAATCTGTGTTCTAATGGCTAATGAATCTGTTGTGTAAATGCAGCATACCGATCGACCAGCACATCAGATATAACCCTTATAACGCTTAGTTCTTAGGTCCAATAACTATTTTGGATCCCAAAACACTATAAATAGATGTTTTCTTATTAGCATCAAGAAGGTTTTGAGTATTGTATATACACATCAAAAAGAGTTTTTAATCATTTGAGCATCATTATGACATTTTTATATGAGTGAGTCATTTTAAAGTTATCAAGTGATAAAGTTAGGTATTTTTATCAAGTGATAAAGTTAGGTATCTTAAGTTATAATATTTAGTTGGGGAAATATATTATTATATTTACATGTGATATAAGTGAGATTGAGGTTTTTCTTCACCTTAGAAGAAAATTGTATGAAGAGTTCCTCTTTAATGAGAAAGATTGAACAAACGTTATACTCCATCTTGGAAGAAGAATTAGAGTAAAATTCCAAGAAGAGTCTTGAAAGGGCATGTAAGCAAGAGTTTTTTGCTTAAGCCACTATAAATTAGTTTGCATTCTCTTCCCTTTATACTCTTTAAATTTTTGTTCAGTTATTTGATTAATTTATATTAAGCAATTTCCTTATACTTATTTATATTGATTTTTTAATTGAATATATTAGTTAAAAGATTGTTAAATTTTATGAATACCCAATTCACTCCCTCTTGGGTGCTATTAGGGATTAACAACTGGTATCAGAGTAGATCTATTAGGTAAGTATTTTTACAAAATCTTATAAAAATATTATAATGACATATTTAGGAGCATCATTATCATCATATAATCAAGAGTGACAAATCATTAGTAGACCATATTTCTTTGATGGTAATAATTATCTTTATCAGAAAATTAGGATGAGATTCTTTCTAATGGTTAAAAGTATAGACTTATGGAAAATAGTTTCTAACACTCCCTTTATTCTTACAAATATTGTAGATAATAAAATGGTGCCCCAGTGATATGTTATTAATTTACATATCAATTTAGGATTTTTTGGAGCATATTGGATAAATATTGTCCTGATTATGGTATTTTTACATTACTTTTAGAGGTTAGGAAATATGGAGTTATTTTGGATAAAAATAGCAAAAACATACAGTAGAAATTAAAGTCAACACTACAAGAAAATAACGTCACAAAAGGTCAGGAAATGTCGTAGAATGACTTCGACGACGTTTTAAAAAATGTCACAAAAAACGTCACCGAAGGTGATGTAAGGAAAAAGTTTTCTAGACTTTTTATGGAAAACATCACGAAAAACTATGACATTCCTCGACGTTTTAGAAAACATCAAGAAAAGCTCGGATAATTTGCGACGTAAAAAACGTTGCTGAATCGGTTACAATCTACAACGTTTATAAAATGTCGTAGAAAACCTTACAATCCGCGAAGTTTAGGGAGAAATGATTCGAATTGTAAGTAATTTAATTTAATTTTTATAAATATTCAAAAATAAATTTATTTTTAAAATTTTCAATTTTAATAATTAAATTTTGTCATTCATCCGAAAATAGATTTAAATTTGATAATTATTAAATATTAATTTCAATTTTATCTTTTTTATTTATCTGAAAATAATTTTGATGTAATAATTATTCAATTTTAAATATTATTTCTTTTTTCTTTAAATCCAACAAAAATTCAATTTTAATAATTTTTTCTTTTATTTTGTTTCAATATTCTGAAAATAATTTTAATTTAATTATTATTCTAATTTAATAATTATTTTTAAATAATAAATTTTATAAATCTTATTTATTTAATAACTATTCCATGTTATTTATGAAATTTATTTATTTAATAAATCTTCAAAATTTTGAGTATATAATTAATTTTAATAATTATTCATGTATAACAAGAATGTAATACGTGCAGACAATTTAATATTTAATTGCAATTCTCAAACATGTCATAATATAGTAATTAATATAAACAATATATCATAAGTGTTTAATATATCAATATGAGTACTTATCTAATCTAAACGAATATTATGTGTAGCATATAAAAGTTCTGATGTAACGCCCTATATTAGGGGTTAGAATACTAAGAAAATTTAGTAAATTTTATGCTTTGCATATTTGAATATTTGTTTATTTGTGCATAAGCATTTTGGTCACATACAATTTTTGTGCATGCATTCGTGACATTCCGGGTGTAATTGGTTTCAGAATTTTGATTAAGGTGAGAATTGTGGTTTATTAGCGGTGAAAATTTATTTGGGGATTAATGGCATTACTTTGGAATTTTATGAAAATTTTAGGAATTTTCTGAAAAATTTTAAGGTATTTTGGGAGATTAAGAAAATAGACCTATGGTTGTTTGCCATGTAACACCTTTATATGAAAGACAAATGATCCACTTGCGATAAGGCTATATGTCAATGGGTTACTAAAGCACGTATCACAAGTGTGTAAGGCCAAAAACGTTGTAGCTCTTTATTTTCTTTCAGATTTGTTTTGTCCTTACCGAAACCTTGTTCCTCACTGTCAAAGCTGGGATCTTGTTGGAGAAACAAGGTAAGTGAAGTTTTAAGTTTCTAAGTTCTATGGATGCTTTTGTTAATGTGTTGCATGCTGGAAATAAACACATGCATGAGTTATTTAAGTTGAGTAGTTTCAGTGAAGGTAATGATGAGATGAGTTGATAATATTGTACAGTAGAAAGGTACTGGAGGTGTAATACCAATTGCATGTAGCTTCAAAGGGAAACTTAGTGAAGCAGACCATAACAGAAACATATATACAGAAAATTGATAAACAGCCAATCTCCGTGAGTGTGTTTGAATGTTCATGTTTTAATCTTAAATCTTGTGTGTGTATACTGATGAGTTAAGAAAATGAGTTAAAAGAATTGTTGCAAGTATTGGAGTTAATTGTTGTGAGATTGAGTTTCTGGAAAAGTTACAGTAGAGAGAGGAAGAAGATGACCAAAATGCAATGAAGTTCGTTGCGACCAACTTGGAGGATTTTAATTCTGTGAAAGTTTGCCGCAGCGAACTCTGGAGTTTGCCGCGGTAAACTTTTAAAAAAAGGTCGAAGAATTCTGCTATATGGAAAGTTCACTGCGGCGAAGTTTCCTGACAGCTTAAATATATTTTGGTATTTTAGGCATAACTTTCTCTTTAGTTATTCGAATGGAGTGATTTTTAATTTGGAGTAAACTAGAGACATAATACTAGCAATTGTCTGAAGAGATTAAATTCTAATTTTGCCTCTAAGAATTTTATCATTTGATTGGAATTTGAGATACGAATTTTGATGAAGCTTAAGAACAATACCTGAAATCTTTTGAGTATAACTTTTAGTATACTAAACCAAATTGGATGAACTTGGTATCATTGGAAACCTAAGACAAAGAGAGAAACCTTTCTAGAAGGAAGAATAATTACCTCAACTACTTGATGAGCATAATTGAGAAAGGTGGACTAGAAAGTTGAGCGTAAAATAAATCTGGATTGAGGAATTGGGGTTGGTTTCATATGAATGATAATGTGAGAAGACTAGGGTTTAGAAACCCAAATTTTTGTCATAAACATGCATCATACATATTCAATATACATGAGTGTGTATAATTGAATTCATAATTGCATACAATAGTAATATATGTTTGTATTGAATGTTTTATAGGAACCCTTAGAGTGACCGATTCTAGATATTATCAGGATTTCAAGGCAATGAACAATAAGGGAGCTTTTGTAAGTAATATTAGATGGTATTTTGTGTATGTAATTTAGATAGTCAAATTTGATAGTTTTGCTTTGACTGTCTTGTTTGCTACTTACTTTGGTCCATTGAATGATTTGCAAAGTTGTCGGATTGATATGTTGAATTTTTAGCATGAAAGCAATGATTGGCTAATTATGTTGAACATGAAATGAATTTGTTTAGTTTTAAAACTGTCAAGTCCTAGTCATGGGTAAATAGGCATGCCTAGAAGGGTCTACAGCTGCTCCTGTTATTGACACCTCGATGTCTCCTATATTGACACTTCGGTGTCTCCTGTATTGACACTTCGGTGTCTCCTGATATCGAGACTTATGTCTCTCCTGCTGATACCAATCATGATATCTCCTATATAAATCCCGTTACCTGCTTCTGTAAATGAATTTAAGAGTCATATGATTTTGTATTCTGATTTCTGTTTGACTTTGATATAAACAAGAAATTCTGTACTGATTATGAAGGGTTTATACCCTCTTTTGAGCCTCAGTTCTGTTTTCTGTACAATCCGTTTGAGATCCAATATTATATGTTTGAATTGTTTGTTCCGATAAACTATTAATGCATGCTTCTGATATATCATGATTGTGTATAATTAGTTGTCAGTTTATGCATAAATTAGTTATTACTCACTAAGCTATATGCTTAGCACGGTGGATTTGCCCCGTGTAGGTTCAAAGAGAATGACATAAAGACTGGGACAAGTCAACCTCAATGGCCAGTAGATTCTAAGTCTTGTTTTGTTAAAATTGTATTTTTGGAGTTTATTTTTGGCTTGTCTTTGATGTATATTACTTTGGATTTATTTGAAGGTTTGTAATAACCTTAATTCGGGCTGGTTTGGTTTGGAACAAGTTGTAATTAAGCTTAGTGTTTTATGATGTATGTTTTCTCTGAATTGCTTCTGCTTGGAGTTATTGAGATTACATGATGAATGTTTCGTATGTTTGGTTTTGTTTTAGTTCTGTATACATGTATGTTTTGGTTATCTGCGTGGCACCCCCGTATCCTCCTAGGAGATATTAGGGCATCACACCTTTTTGGTATCAGAGCATGGTTTAGGCGATTCTGGTTTAACCAGTGCTTAACTATTGCTTTTATTGAGTGTATAAGTTATGTTTTGGCCTATTGCGGTATCCTATGTTTTGTATATAAAATTTCGATGGAAGGATCTCGCAAATCTATTGACGAAGTTGCTAAGAGCAATCAGTCAGAGCAAACTCGTCTAGAAATACCTGGACCTTCGGGGGCCAATCGAGGTGAAGCTAGTATGCCACCACCTCCTCCAGCTCAGGGAGAGGCTTTAATTAAGATGTCCCATGATATGATAACATTGCTGCATCGGATGACAGCACCCAAGGCTCCAATTGATCAGCTGAGGAAGTATGGAGTTGAGGAATTTACTAGGACATCTTTGGAGGAATCTAAGAGAGTTGAATACTGAATAGAGAAGGTTAAGTGGGTGTTGGATGAGATCAATTTTCCAGCAGATGGTGCACTGTGCTATCTCCCTTCTATAAGGAGCAGCTTATGAATGATGGAAGTTTGTTTTGAGGAGTCCTTAGCTGCCGGAGTTGGGAATTCTTTGCCGACGAATTTAAAACTAAGTATGTGACGGAGGATTATAGGAAGGATAGGTGGAAGCAATTTCTGAATCTGAAGTAGAGGAGTTTGTCAGTTACTGAGTACGACCAGGAATTTAATCAGCTCAGTAAGTATGCCCCTGAATTTGTACTTATTGAAGAGTTCCGATGCCATCAGTTTGAGGAGGGATTGCATGACTTTATCAAGGAGCATCTGGCAGTGGTTACTCTGTTGCAACAAGTTACTTACCGTTGGTCGGTACAAGCTGCGATGAAAATAGAAAGACAAGAGAAGATCAGCAAAGAAAGAAGTCAGAGAAGAGTCTCTACCAGAGGTGGCCAGTCCTCGAGGAAACAAAGTCGGGAAGGTATTTCCTCTGTACCAGAAGTAGCTCAGAGATCTGTGACTAGGGGAAGGCAACAAAAATTTCCCACATCGACTGTCTCTGGTAGGGATTCCTCTAGGGGCTGAGGATCTGGTGCCCTAGAGTGCCCACACTGCTCTAATCATCATTGGGGTGTCCATTGGAGAGCTACAGGTGCATGTTTCCATTGTGGCAGTACTGAGCATAAGATAGCCAGTTTCCCTCTTAACCAAGCTCAAACATCACAAGCCAGTCGAGAGGTCCTTCATGCATCTGTTGGGAACAGAGAATATAGTAGAGATCGAGGAGGATCTGGGCAGAATAGACCGAATCAGACTAACCAATCAGAAATTGTGAATCACTCAGTTGTGCCTACTACTTTGGCTCGAGCTTATGCACTGAAAGCTCATGAGGACAAAGATGCACCGGATGTTATTGCTGGTATGGTTTCTCTCTTTGATTATGAAATGTATGCATTAATTGATCCTGGATCTTCACATTCATATATCTGTATTGGAGAAGTGTTTGATAAGGAGATGCTTATAGATCAGTTAGAGTATGATATATAGGTAACCAGTCATCTGGGTAGTAGTGTGTTGGTTAATCAAGTGTATAGGAATTGTCCAATTATGATTCAAGGAAATGACTATGTAGCAGATCTGATTAGATTGCCTTTCCATGAATTTGATTTTATTCTAGGAATGGATTGGTTATCCAAGGATTAGGCAGTAATTGACTTTAAGGCTAAGACTGTTATACTTAAGAGATCTAAACAGTCTAAAGTAATATTGCATGGCATCTGCACTAGCTCCTTAGCTAAGGTGATATCTACTATGCAAGCCGAAAGCTTCTCAGGAAGGGTTGTGAAGCTTATCTAGCTTTTGTGCTTGATTCCAAGAAAGAGGGTGGAAAACTGCTTGACATTCCTGTAGTGAATGAATTTCTAGATTTATTTCCTGAGGAATTACTTGGACTCCCTCCTGAAAGGGAAGTGGAGTTATCTATTGAAATTATTCCTGGTACTGCTCCTATATCCAGAGCACCGTATAGAATGGGTCTTACTGAGTTGAAGATACAATTACAAGAACTTCTAGATAAAGGATTTATTAGACCCAGTGTGTCACCGTGGGGAGCACCGGTGTTGTTTGTTAAGAAGAAGGATGGCACAATATGAATGTGCATCGATTACAGGCAATTAAATAGAGTCACAGTGAAGAATAGGTATCCATTGCCAAAGATTGACGATCTATTTGATCAGTTGAAAGATGCAGGAGTGTTTTCAAAGATAGATTTGAGATCAGGGATATTATCAGCTTCGGATAAAGGATGTGGATATACTAAAGACTGCATTTAGGACCCATTATGGACATTATGAATTCCTAGTAACGCCATTCGGATTAACTAGTGTTCCAGCAACATTTATGGATCTAATGAATAGAGTGTTGGGGCCTTATTTGGACCAGTTTGTTGTGGTGTTTATTGATGATATCCTGGTCTATTCTAGGAATGAATAGGATCATAGTGAGCATCTCTGAATTGTGTTACAGGCCCTGAGGGAAAGACAGTTGTATGCTAAGCTGAGTAAGTGTGATTTCTGACTTCAGGAGATATCACTTTTAGGGCATGTTATCTCTTCCGAAGGAATTAAAGTTGATCCTAGCAAGATAGAGGTGATTGTTAATTGGAAGCCGCCATGGAATGTGATAGAAGTGAGAAGTTTTCTGGGTCTGGCTGGTTATTATCGTTGGTTTGTTAAGGGGTTCTCGGTGATAGCATCCCCTTTAACTAAACTGTTACGTAAGGGAGTGAAGTGGTCTGATAGATGTCAAAGTAGCTTTGATCAGCTGAAGAGTATGCTAACTAAAGCTCTTGTATTGGTCTAACCTATTTCTAGTAAGGAGTATGTTTTGTTTAATGATGCATTTGGAACAGATTTGGGTTGTGTTTTGATGCAGGAAGGAAAAGTAGTTGCTTATGCCTCTAGGCAACTAAAGACATATGAACAGAACTACCCTACTTATGATCTGGAGCTTGCAGCGATAGTATTTTCCTTGAAAATTTGGCAGCACTACTTGAATAGTGAAAGGTGTAAAATTTTCATAGATCATAAGAGTCTAAAGTATCTGCTTACCCAGAAAGAACTCAATTTGAGATAACAACGTTGGTTGGAACTGTTTAAGGACTATGATAGTATTGTGGATTATCATCCGGGTAAGGCTAATGTTGTGGTAGATGCCTTGAGTCGGAAGACAATTTCAGCATTATCAGTGAAGCGAGGTGAATGGGAACTTGAATCTGATGGAGCTTTAATAGCTCAGTTGAAAGCAAGGCCTACGTTAAGGCAAGAAATTTTTAATGCTCAGAGAGCTGATGATAAGTTACAACAACTTATCTTGGCTACTCAGGATGGTAAATAGTCTGATTTTTCTGTACAAGGAGATGGTGAATTGTATTATAAGGATCAGTTGTGTGTGCCAGCTAATGATGAATTGAAGAAGAAACTGTTGTTTAGGATTTACTATGCATTTAGGTAGAAACAAGATGTATCAGGATCTAAAGTTGTATTACTGGTGGTCAGATATGAAACGGGATGCTGTGGATTATGTAGCAAAATATATGACATGCCAGAAGGTTAAAGCTAAGCACTAGGTTCCATCTAGTTTGTTACATCCTATTTTTATTCCTCAGTAGAAATGGGATAACATTACTACGGACTTTGTCACTGGACTTCCTCTCACTCAAAGGAAGCATGATACAGTATGAGTAATTGTAGATAAGTTTACCAAATCTACTCATTTTTTGTCTGTTCGTCCTAACTATTCTTTAGATAGGCTTGCAGATTTGTATGTAAATGAGATAGTGAGAATGCATTGAGTACCATTGTATATCATTTTAAATCGTGATCCTCGATTTACTTCGAGATTCTGGAAAAGTTTGCAGAAAGCATTGGGTACTCAGGTTAAGTTTAGTATTGCTTTCCATCCCCAGACTGATAGACAATCTGAACGAGTTATACAGATAATAGAAGAAATGTTGCAGGGATATGTGTTGGAGTTTCTGTAACATCCCGTCACCGATGGGATGGGTACAGTGAGTGTGCATTCATCATTGGCCTGTTCATGCATTTGTAGCCTCTTTATATTTAGTAATTGGTAATTATTGCATTAGCACACGAATGTACATACATGTATGGCATATTCCCGATATCGGATTGGAAGTTTGCAGAAGTCGGAAAATCTGGAAAAATCTGGGTTTTGGGTGTTGCTGGGTTTGCACGCCGCGACGTGTGCGAAGAACACGCCACGACTAGCAAATCAGCTCCCACACGTCGCGACGAGCGTGAGAGACCACGCCGCGGTGTGCGCAACACATACGTCGCGGCGAACGCGAGGTAGCTCGCCGCGGCGAGGACGCCCATTTTTTCGAAGATTGTTTTTTAAGTTTGGGATTGAGGTGTTAGGCTTATTCAATTGGTTCTTGATTTATTGAAATTTAGAGATTTTGAATTCGGGTTTTTAAGAATTTTATTGGGAAGATTCGGATAAGTGTCGGGAATGTCATAAAGATGTATTGTACGCAATTAAATCACTTCATGTGCATTATTGGATACTGTGAATCGAACAATTAGTAATGTATGTATATTCTGATTGTTATAGAGGCACCAGTGGAGCGTCGACCCTCCAACGTGGCTGAGACTTCCCGGCATTAGCTCGGAAGTTACAGGTGAGTAACCCAGTTGGTTCCTCGATCTTTGTGTGCTTAATTTCGTGTTTATGCCAGGTGGACGAAATGGAGGGTTATGTGTTTGATTGAAATTAGGTTCGGACCAAAGGTGTCCGAAGGATCGGAACCTTGTTATTGAA
>JANZLD010000001.1:25662263-25673226 GCA_026413575.1 Erythroxylum carthagenense
TCTTGTTCCAGTTTTACCCGATAAAAACCAAATTGCCCAAAACTTTTCCAATAACCACCAGACCCTATTCCGATCACATTCAGACCATCCCCCCATCACTAGTTCTAGTCATTTGACAATAGTTGACTCAAGTTCGATTCTAATATGATATCAGAGCCGATAGTTTGGTCTGATTATTACTACGTTATTTCAAGTGATAATTGAATGTTCAGTAATAGCTGCACTTAAGAGAGGATATTAGAATATTCCATATTAATTAAGCATGAAAATATTAAAAACTTTATAAATAGTAATAGCTGGCTATCTAAATGATTATATTTAAAGAGTTTATAAATACTTGACCAGGATATATTTTTAAAAATGATGAATTTTGTTCAATTATCTCTATTTTAATGATGTCATAGAATAAAGAAAAAAATGTAAAACGTTTGAAAGGGATCGATAAAAGTGCTAACCTCTTGGCCTCTTTTTCTTTTATAAAGAAAAATTAGGGTTTCTTTCAAAGTCTAATTATAATTAAATTCTAACTTTAACTTTAATTATAATTATAATTTAATCTTAATAAAATAAAATTATCATATTTGAAGTTTCTTAAACTTCACATTTAAGTTAAACTTAATTTAAAGTAAACGTTCTCTTTTTAATTACTCTATAAGTATTATATAGATTCCTAATATGTGACAGTAATTATAAATATAATAAGAATGTACAATTAAAATTAGATAAGTTAAAATTTATCTTAATTATTTTTATTTTATAATGAAATAATTTATAATTATAGGTCAACATGGACACCTAATAATATGTCATGATCACTCTCAATTATTAAAATTTTCAAAGTGATTTAACGTGTAATTTAACCCTTTCATTATTCAATATTCTAAATTAAGTATCTATTCTATTTAAATTCATTAATGTTTGTTCCTACAACTTGATAATTGATTTATAATTGATATTTAAAAATAATATTTTCAAATCTCAATTTACTCTAGTTAGAGAATTTTTAAATTGTTATTAATCAAGAATAGATAGAAAATTCTCTCTAATTATTTTACACTAACGAATCCTTTCATATAATTTATATTATATTCAAATACTAGTGATTGAATTAGTCTTAATAGACCAAGTCATAAATAGCTGACCTAAAATTGAATGATCACAACACTGGACCATTATGCTCAAATAAATACTCATCATAGAAAGGTGAGCAAGCCACTGCAGATATTTGCAATTTTAGAGCAAGCACTAGATAAAGCAACCAAGTAGTAAAGGCGATCATAATATAATCATTCTCATATAAAATACTTTGGTAATCTAAATATTAAGAAAACGGAATGAGACCTGCTCTCATGTGTAGCAAATTAAAAATGAAAATTTTTTGTTTAATTTTTTAAAAGTTAAGATCGCTTAAATTATATAATATAATTTAACGCATAAATTGTAAAAAAGTATAAATCATAATTCATACCTTATTTTAAACCTTGATCATTTTCTTGTTGTTTCTTCAAACCGTTTCTATAATTTGCTTATCTCAACTATCATAGTTGTACAAATGTCTGGCTTTCAATGATATCTGCAAAATATGTCAAAGAAACGTTGCAACTATTATAGAGGGTTAAGTAAAACATGTCAACTCATTTAGAGCCTAATGCCATTTATAATAAGTTTTGGATATTTTATATATTTAATTGAAAAATATTTTAATTTATATTAAAGTTTAACTAGAATTATAAATTTAATTTAATTAAATACATATTAGGCCGAAGTAAGATCCAATATCTCGGATTGATCTTTATTTTTAAAATATTTTATATTTAATCATAAGGTTTCTTAATCTTTATAATCAAATCCAACTTGATTTAAACATCTTTTCTCTCTTCAATTTATTTTTTGTGAGTGACCTATTAAGTTGACAAATATGTTAGCCATATATGTAAATTATATCTCTAAATCATATTTAAGATTAGATAAATTAAATTTCTTTAATTATCTAACTAAATAATTTATTTCCATAGATTAAGATTGACGTCTAGCAATGTATCATGACCACTTAAATATTTAAAAATTTCAAAGTAATTTTAACTAACCTTTTTATGCATATTTTTTATATAATTTAATTATTTTCATCATTTAATACTTTGATTAGACATAGAGCATGAAATTAATATCCGCTTTATTTTAGTATGAGGATGTTAGTGATTCATTCTCTTAAGAATTTCATGAATTAATACTAATCGATAATAATGTAACATTCTCCTAAATTTTTAGGATGATAAATCTTATATTGACCACTCAACTACCTCCATATAATTTATGTTCTATTAAATAATTGAGTTACCATTGACTAGAATATATATGTTATAAGTACTATCAAAAGATAACAATCTTTATACGAGATATTTTGAAGATCTTAAGTTAAAGAATTAATCACTTATACAATTATTATAGCAATAATTTTTATAAACATACAAGTAATTTTCTAAATAGAATTCTCATACGAGGTTAGATTCAATGAACTTGCTCTCTAATAAGCACTTATACATTTGTTTAAGCATTTTTATTACATATATATGAATATGTATAAGATAAAGAATATATTTAAATAATTATTAATAAACCATAATTAAAAAATGACCATCAGATTGAGTATATTTATAGACACACATGTAATGATCCATTTAGAATCCTTGTAATCGAGCAACTTCAGTAAACTTATTTTCTAAAAAGTACCAACATATTTGTTTAAATATCTATAGCCTTTAATTTATGAGATTAGTTATTTTTTTCAAAGAAAGAAATATAATATATACTAATTTTACAACTCTACCGATATCCTATTTTGAGATAATTATAACTAGGAATAATTTGTAAATAATACCTAAATATATTTGAATGTCATAATTATAATATCATCATACTTTTAATTATATAATAGTTATTTAAGAGATTTTATCTTTAATAAAGTTTAAACCTTATTTTTCTTAAGAAGCAATCCTTAGATCCTAAAGTTGTAATGGTAGTATCATTGAAAGTGTGATTATTAATAATTAGTTGGTGTATTATTGAATATAATAACTATGTAAGTTAATAAAATTGAAAATTTGATTATTATTTCAATTTATAGTAACTACAGCAATTATGGTCATAATAATAAAGAACAAGAAATCATAAATTGTGTTCATGATTACTATTAGCCACGAAAAAAATAGATCATTAGCATCGATTAAGAAATTTGCTTCTAAAATGTATAAGATGTAATTTTATACGTGTTTTCTTCGTATAGGGATGTTATTACTCTTTGTATCTCTGTATAAGTGAAATGCACAATTGGTAACGCCGTGCGTTAGACGTTGATCAGAGTGATCCGATTGACGGCAGCCTAAGGGACACCTCGTACCAACATTATTTTCAGTTCCATACAATTGATGTGTTGTTTCGTTTGCTAAAAACAACCTTCGGAGAAAAAAGAAGTTGGCATACCAGACATGTTGCTGGCATAGGCTAGGCCTTGATAGGGACTAGTATGCTCTAGATGAGATGTACATCAATGGAATAACTTCTTTGTTTTCAACTTCAACTCACTTTCTGGTATGAAGAAAATACTACGGTTTGATCGACGACGTATTTAGGGAAACATCTTAATAAGGAAAGGACAGTCAACTAGATACATATAAACATATTTTTGGTCCATTCTGTATGAATTTTCGTAGTATTCCCCTGGATTACTGAAGTATGATTTAAATTATCTGGTAAGTAATATTGACAAACTCATACGCATGGGCATGGATGAGTTCACCAGTAGTAAATAAAGAATTGATTTCGCAAGACTTTGTGTTGAAGCTAACACGAAAAAGGAGCAACTTGGCATTATTAAACTATATATAAAAGTTGCACGAAGATGACAATCTAGTGTTTGATGGTACTAGCATCACTTTTAATGGAAGCCACCGTAAACAACAGAAAGAGCAATAGAAAGCCACCATTTCTTTTCTTTTCTATTTTTTTCCCTAAAGGTAAGCTGATGGGATTCATAGTCAGTCCCTTCTAAACAAGAAGTTAAACTTATGGTCTAGATACATCTAATGGATCACACAGTTTGGATGTTCAAAAGTTGGATATCGAGATAAAGGTAATATCAGTGGGAACATTAATGATTAAGTTGTTGTTGACCACTCCTATAAATGTTTCTTTAGATGACCCCGTTGCGTTCTCCTTCAATAATTCTCCAATTATTGTTGAGTTTATTAAGTCCTTCTCTTGCAAAAAAAAATATAGAGAGAGCAAGTCATAATTAGAAAAATTTTAGAGATAATAACAGAAAAAATTTTAGAAAACGACTTCATTTTTTATAAAGTTTTGTAAAAAATTAAATTTGAAGCTCGATTTGAAATCGAGTCTAATCTATCGACTTAGCATATTATTTGGGATCGTTTTGAGGTACCGTAGAACATAGACGGAGCTATATAGGGGTTGGTGGTGCACTGGGTCTCTAACATTTAAAAAAATTAAATATTTTTATTTTAATATATATATATATATAGAATTATTTGGAGTCCATTGATATGTTGGACTCTTCAAATTTTTAAAAATTAAATATTTGAGTCCTCTTATTTTAAACTTCTAGCTCCGTCATTTACGTAGCATATTATTTGTTTAGGCATCCAATAATTCCATCAACAGAAAAGAGAAATTTTAGAAATATTTATATTTCCATTAAGCATGGATTCTTGAAGACTGTAACGCCCACTTGTTGATTAATAAATTAAGAGGATTCATTAGGTGGGACCAAAACATAAATGATTTGAATGATTATCTCGCCACTTTATCTATGGAAGATCTCATTGGCAATTTTAAGTTGAGTAACAAGCATAAAGGTACAGCTACGATTCATAGAAAATTACATAGAGTAACTAGTAAAACTCTAGCAGGTTAACACTTTTCTCGAAAATCTGCTATTGTCTCGGACCATACTCTCGTCAGGATTAGAATTGGAGCAAACATTTGAATAAGAAAGGGCCAATTCAAACAACTTCCTGGTCCACTGCTGAAGATTTTGAAGAAGCGTTGGGGATTGAGTGGAGTTCTTCTACCTTCCAAAGTTTGTTTGCATACAGAATACTTGAGCTTAGACAAGAAAGTCTTTAACGTTTAGAATAAACTGGCCAATGTTGACACCTTACTGAACTTGGATACGGCTAAAGAAAAAGAAAAAGTGTTGAAGTGTCAGGGCTTTCCTTACGACAATCCCTCGAATGAATATGGAATTTGGAGGGGTCTCTTTTGTTGTTTTATATAACCAAGAATTGGAGCATCAAATTCCCCAGTACGATGAAAATGATCAAGACAAGTTTGGTTTAATGAATGAGATATCAACGTTATTTTTAAAAATAAGAAATGTTTGCAAGAGCTCTGACATGAAAAGATGCCTTTTAAATTTTCATTTTTTTCAAAGGAATTTAGCAGCCTTGAATGGGAATTAGACACAAAGTCAGCTCAGAATTGAAATAAACTAATAAGTGGTTGAAGAAAATGTCTATTAAAAAAAGAGTCACTGTAATTGTGAACAAGAAGTTAAGAAGTCATATTTTTTAAATACGTCAAAGGCATTAATATTTTTAAAAGTCATATCTTTATCAAATTTCTAGTGCCTTAGAAACTGAAAATTCTTTTTGAGTGAAATCATTGAAGCTTATTTGTTGAGGGCTTATAGAAGCTATTTAAATACTACTAGTATGAAAGGTTGAAGAACTTTGAAAAATATGTACTTATAAGCTTGAAGAGACTTGTCAAATTACTATTTGGAATTTTAGTAAAACACTTCAGTCGGATACTTGGGGACTAGATGTAGATTTGGGTAATAAGCCGAATCAATATAAATCGACTGTCTCATTCTTTCTCTCTTCTTAACCTTAAATTTTCGCATTATAGTGTTTGTGTTTTATATTTGCACGAGGTTCCTACACTTTTATAATAGACTTTTTCTGTTTTCAACTTGTAAGAGATTCTTTTTAGTTTTGTTAGTGGGATATGTGGAGTAAATATGAGTTATCTAACTATTATTGTATATGATCATATATTAACTAACTGATAAGATACGATAGCAGTAGATCCCTTCTGTTGTACTACTAACTCATGTATATATACTAATCTCATAAGAATGAATTATAGGAAGAGAAGATCTCTTTCTTAAAAAATGTCTTCATGGTATCAGAGCATACCCCAAACCCATCTCGTATTGAAATACCTTACATCAGATATTTGTAAACATCACACTATATCAAACGGAACAGTCAATAGTAACCCTTAACCCATTATCATGAATCACGATAGTGCTCCATTTCCCATCACCATCATCCTTGACGAAACCAACTACCTCCTATGGTCCCAACTCATGAAAGTGCAAATCACCGCATGAAACGAAATTGGATATTTGATTGGAGATGCAGAGAAACCGAACGAAGGAGCCATTTAGATCACTGACAACCTGAAAGTCCGTAGTTGGCTTATTGAAGCCATGAGTCCAACCCTTATGCATCGGTTTATCCAATTGCCTACTGCAAAGGATATATGGGATGCTTTTGCTCATATATTTTATGATCCTAGAGATGAAACTGTGATTTTCGAACATAATAAAAAGTCATTTACAATGAAGCAGAGTGGAAGACCGCTATCTATGTATTACAATGAATTGGTTACGATCTTCCAAAAGATCGACCACCAAACCATAGAACAAGCAAAGTCGGTCCCAAGTGTAGTACAAGTACATGTAGCAATGACAAGGTTACGAGTTCATATCTTTCTTGCAGGACTCGACCCTAAATTTGATCAAATGCAAAACGGGATACTTCAAAAAGAAGCTCAACATGATGTGGAAAGCACGTATGCATACATTTGGTGAGAATTTTAACAACACCAAGTAATGAATAGTGATTGAGCACTAGTTGATAGAGCTATTTTTTTCTTGCAAAATAAACACACCAGAGGCTCAACCTTCAAACTTCGAAGCCGAAGGGCCGAAAGAATGAATCCTTAATATATTCTTACTGTGGTGAGACAGGTCACTCGAAGCAGAAATGCTATGAACTTATTGGCTACCCTGAATGGTGGGATTTCTCTAAGAAGCCCCAGAGAAAAATCAATCTAAAAGCCATGAATACTCACTCTGACGACATAATCAACTCTACTACACCTAAGACTGAGTCAATAAACCCAACTGCCAATGTAGTTCTTCATAATGCAACGGGTATGGAAAATTTTCCAATCTCACATAACAAATGGATTATTGACTCAATTGCCTCGGATCACATGACGAATGATGTCAAATTATTAGCACGAGTACAACCTCATTCAAAGTCACATGTATCCACAATAAATGGAGAAGAAGCAAGTATCGAAGGATAGGGCTTATGTCGCATCTCTGAAAATATAACAATAGATACAATTCTTCTTGTTCAATCACTAGATTATAACTTAATGTCTGTTAGTTGAATCATTACTACGTTATCGTGCACAGTAATGTTTTGGCCTTCATTCTATGTATTCCAGGACATTCTAACTCGGAGGATCATTGGCTATGGGGTTAGACGAGGCAATCTTTATTATCTAGATCTGGAACCAAGTGAATCAGCATGCAAATAATGTGGTTAAGGATAAAACTGAAGCATATTTATGGCTATGGCATCATTTTTTGGGTCATCTTTCCTTTGGGTATCTCAAGAAATGGAAACCTAGTTTGTATTATAAGGTGAATAATTCTAATTTCTGCTGTGAAACTTGTGAATTTGCAAAGAGTCATCGTGTTTATTATGCACCCAATATGAATAAAAGCAATGAACCTTTTATGGTCATCCATTTTGATGATTAGGGCCATGTGCCCATACCCTCTTTTTCGAATGCCCATTATTTTATCACTTTTATTGATGAATGTTGCAGAATGGTGTAATTTCTTTACTTAAGAAAAAAAAAGTGATGCTTTCCAAGCTTTTTGGGATTTTTATAAAATGATGTGAGTGCAGTATAAACGAAATATTGGAATATTGCAAACAGATAATGAAACATAATATGTAAATTTTGTGATGGCTGAATTTGCTTGTGACCATGAAATTAAGCACCAAATCTCATGCTCTTTGTAATATCCCGTTTTTATATTAAGAGTTAAAACCCTAGATTTCTATAATTGAGAAATAACAATGAGAGATTAAAAAAATGCATTTCATACTCATACATAATGTTAACATACACATACATAAACTTGAATTTTGCACACATTACAATGATTTGTTCATGTACTCATTTGACATTTTTTGGGTATAAATGATTGATTTAATGTGACTATTATGTGAATTATAGATTATATGTCTTAAAAATTGAGTTAGTATGTATAAGTAGTGATTTAGAATTTTTGGTGAATTTGAGATTTTTCTAAAATTAAGGACATTTTTTTGGGCTAGAAAAAATGCCAAGTGGTAAGACAATTGATACGTGGTAGCAGAAATAAGTATTAGATGGCAGTAGAATTTTTTATGAATAATGTTAGGATTTAATGATAAAGTGTCATAGAAAATCGGGAGACAATTGGATTAGAAATGGGGAAACAAATAGACTAGTAGTTTAAAAGACCAAGTGAAGACCATAAGGTGTTGACATACTTGTCACTTGCCTTGCCACACACCTCACTTACATATGGCCTAAATGAAAGACCATTCTAAATGAAAGACCAAATGGTCTTTCATTTTATTTCTTTGGCTAAATGCTCTCTCTTCATTTTGTTCTTGATCTTTTTTATTTGTCTTCATCCCTGATACTCACTTCTCACCCATCCAGTTTGAAGCTTACTTTCACCTTTCTATTGTTTTGTTGTCTTCTTCATTTCTTACTAAAGACCTAAACCTACCACCTTTGAATGTTGATGATCGAACGATATGGAGAAGCTAGGGTTAAGGGTTATTTGAAGATATTAGAGTAAAAAAGTAAGTATAAAGCACTATTCTTCTTTATTTGTTGAATGAAACATGTTTTGATTATAGCTAAGAGTTAAAGGATTATAAAATGAGGATGGGTACATGCTAAAATATGAATGAGAAAATCTGGGCATGTTCATCTCTTCCTTTTACACATATGATGATGATCAATATTTCATAAGTTTTTATTGAGATGAATTGAGTTAGAATGGTCATTAATGATGGTGTAAGAAAAAGTGCATAAAATTTTGATAGATAATAAGTTTTATGTTCTGTTTTCTCAGTATATCAATGTGGATCTTTTCAAGTGTTAAAGAGATGATTTAAAATAAGTTTGATGCTAATGAAAAAGGGAGTAATGTGGTGTCTTGAAATGAGAAGAATTAAGGTGATAGTTAGAAGTGAAATGAAAGTGGAAATGAAGATGAACATGTGTAGAAAGTTGATGATGCCTGAGTAAGGAAACACTAGGTAGTGCATGATTATGCTGGGAAACACCAGGTAGTGCACAATCGTGCACAAAGAGGAATCATCAGGAGTTGCACGATTGTACACAAGCACAATCATGACAGAGAGGATATAGCAGGAAGTTGCACGATCGTGATAGTGAAGGTCCATTATTGTTTGGCAGCTTTCGACACCCTTCACTCTTTTGACCATAACTCCTTCCCTAGACCTCCGATTGACTTAAAATTTGAACCCAAGCTCCTAACACATTGTCTTTCCTCTACACCAAATTTCATTGTCATCTGAATTCACTAGGAAAGGATCGGTAAATGGTTGATTGATGACTTTCGGATGAAAATGATGAAGTGTGCTGGAATATGTTTAATGGAGTGTTTTCACTAAACAGGCATCTATAATTTGGCTATATCTTGATCTATAGATATCAAAATGGGATGATTTTAAGTTTATGTTAAATTAGAGACACATTTCTATAATTCTTATGAAGAAATTGAATTTGAATATATTTTTAAGGGTTTCAAAATTTGACTTGAAGTTGAGTATAGTGTGTTGTTGCAGTTTAGGAACAGTTTGTAGTAGTTTAGGTATAACTTGCAGAATACTCCACCAAACAACATGAAATTGGCGTAATTATAAACTTAATACATAGAAGAACATTTTTTAGAAGAATGTACTGGATAAATACCTCATGTTTTTTGTCAAAATTGCCATGAAAAATTAACCCAAAAATCAATTTTGAGAAAAGCTGGAATGATGATTAGATTAAGTGACTAAATGTGTGATATAACTTAATGAATAAATTGTTGATGCCAAAGTACCAAAGGCATGAGTATAATAGGATTGAATATGTTCATATGATTATAGTTATGATTCAAAGGAGTTGAGTAATACGTATTAAGTAAAGGTGAATGATAATTGGATATTATGAGAGCAAATAATGCCAGAAAAGAAATGACGAGTAACAAATTATGATATTAGGATAACCAAGTGTTCTTGAGGTGTAAACCTAAGAATAAGCTAGAAACATAGTGAGATCCTACATCGGTTGGAGAAGGGAACAAAGTACGTCTTATAAGGGTACAGATACCTCTCCATTATAGACGCATTTTTCATGCCCTAACGCACTAGATCCCATTAGAACTCTGAGGTTAAATGTGCTAGGGCAAGAGTAGTACAAGGATGGGTGACCTTCTGGGAAGTTTGGAAAAAGCAAAACCATAAGGGCTTGGTTGGGTCAAGGCCTAAAGCGGACAATATCTGTGAGCAAGTGATCTGAGCTGTTACAAGTGATATCAGAGCCGGTACCTAAACAATTGTGCTAGCTAGGTTGGGCTCTAAGGGAGGTGGAGAGTGTGAGATCCAACATCGGTTGGAGAAGGGAATGAAGTACGCCTTATAAGGGTATGGATACCTCTCTATTATAGGCAAGTTTTTCATGCCCTAACACACCGGATCTGTCGAAACCCGACCCGGAGACCGGATCCCGACTCCAACTATTCATAACTTAACATTAACACTCTTGCTCTTGTTTACATTCC
>JANZLD010000001.1:25700278-25719461 GCA_026413575.1 Erythroxylum carthagenense
CAAGCTGAAGTTAGTAGAGAAATGCTTTTCACAATTACAACAATTGTTCCTTATGACGCAATGCAAGATCTTTTAAGTTCACAAATGTAGCTTTATAAGTTGTCTTATGGGGATTTTAAAATGTCAATTGCTATTCGACAAAAGGGAAAACTCTCTTCAGGTATTACTTATTTCCTATTTCTTATTTTTTAAAAATTAATTATAACTTTATTTTGTTTATAACACTACTTTTATTATCATATAACTTGCAGTTTCTTAGTGGGATCAATTCGATAATAGTGTTTCAGAATTAAGAAGATTTGCGATTCGGATTTTAAGTCAATGTGTGAGTGCAACTGGGTATGAACAAAATTGGAGCACATTTGAATTTATCAACTCAAAAAAAAAAAGAAATAGATTAGAGCATAAGAGGTTGAATGACTTGGTTTATGTTCGGTATAATTTAAAGCTTCGAGAAATGTATGTTATTTTCATTATTATCATTATTAATTTTGATATAATTTCTTATAATTTTCTAATAATTAAATTTAATTATTTACTAGGAGTCTTAATAGCACAAGTAGTTCAAATGATCTAGTTGCCATTGATAATATTAATGTTTTAACATATTGGGTTTCTGAAAAACCCAATTTGGTTTATGTGAATAATTTAGATATGGAAGATAATTTTGGATGGGAAAATATTAGCATGTCATTTGGTGCATTAAATTTGAATGATAATGATGATGAAGTTCCTCTCAATGATGAGGATTTTATACCAAATGATCACTGGGGTCAATGCAATTCTAGCGAATTTCCTTCCATTGACGATTAAATTCCAGATTTTTGTTTTTCCTTTTCTTTTAATTTTAATTGTATTTGATGTTTATGTTAAATTCTATATATATAATGTAACTGTAATGTTTTTGTTTCAGGTTTAACTTTTACTTGATTGTTTCTTCGTCATCAACTCTATTTGTAAATTGTTTAACGATATTTATTGTTCTTTTTATTGAATATCTTGAATCTTTTGATGTAATATTATTTATTAAAATTATATTATTGCAATATTTTTAATACTTTGTATTATTTGTAATTTTGTAATTGTATGATGATGATTGTCTTTGTTTATATTAATTGTAGTTATTATTTATGTGAAATATTTAAAAATTATTATTATTTCATATTAATTGTCATTATTATTTATTATTAAGATTTTTGAAAACATGGTTAATATAAACAGTAAACTAGTAAAATATACAATACAATTATACTATACTAATGAACTATTTTGTAAATTTTAAAAATTTTATGAACTAGTTTATAAATTTTAAAAATTACCCACAATGATATCCGGTACTGACCGGTACCGGTACAGTTCCATTCCAGAACACAATCCGGTATCGAGCTTGTTACGATATTCATAAATTTGATTTTAATCAAGCAAAGATTGAGAGTAGCATAATTTTGAATATCGGTTCATTTGGTTTTTTTTTAAAAAAATCCACTTTTGAATTGTTGAAGTAGTCAAGCCCCAGAGGGAGAGTTGAGAGTTTTTCTGATAAGGGATTAGGCGGGTTTCCTGCTTCTTTCAGTGCTGCACCAGAAGGCTGCATGTAAACATTGGGCGGTAAGATGGAAAAACTTACATTGATGGTGCACCAATCATTGCTGCAACAAAAATACATACTGGTGGAGCTAACAGCACGATTCTCAATTCTTCCACTTTAAACTACAATATCAAAACGCCCGACTTCCATACTAAATCATCCCAACATCAATGGGAAATTTTGGCTTTACTTGCATGGCTTAGCAAACTACTACACTGTTTTCTGCAGCATACCAACATAACAAAACTTGATAGAAAAAGTGCCGCCACATAAGTTTATTACATGCAAGGGATTCGATTATTGGATACAAATAATTCACTGTACAATTCTTGTCATGTACAGGAAGCCTATGACTCCAATATTGGCTGTGACTTAAAATAGGATATAAGCTCAATCATGTAAGAAAGCGCTGGTTGCAAAACGCATCTGGAAGATCAATACCTACTAGAAATGGAATCAATCAAATAAGGTTTCGTATGCAATTATTTTCTTCCACTGTCTGCTTCTAAAGTATGAACTGGTAGAAATCAAATCTTCGTCTCTTAAAACTAACCCTGCTCGTTGTCAAACTGTTTCATGGATGAAATGGTTCGGTTCTCCTTATTATCTGAGTACCGTTTGCATTTCCCCCTTTTTCTTCTTGATGTTATGTGTTTACTCAGTGCACCTCTTTTCAGTTTTTCTTTACTTTATTGCAAAAACATAAAACCAGTCTTTGTGAAGGTACCAAATTGTGAATCAAACACCTTCACATGCCTGAAAAATGATTTTCGTGTGCAATCAGTATAAGGTCAGTCGTTTCAGTCGCGTGCAATCAGTATAAGGTCAGTAGTTTCAGTCGATCGATGATGGATCACTCTCAAGGATTGGAACTATCGCAGATGCGAGTTCTATATGTGATACACGAACTGCACCAATTAACCGTTCTGGCAATTCATCTACAGTGTTTGCCTGTGAAGGACAAAAAACATGAATATGAAACACCTGGATAATATAATTTGCTGTAATCATGAATGCAGCACTACATGCAAACACATAATTTGGTTCCCAGAGGAATGCTTAGCACATTATGGCACATGATACTTCTTAAAAGGCAAATTACGGCACACGATACTTCTTAAAAGCTTATCACACTCAGAGCAAGGACATAAATGAATCCTTTGAATGAAGTTACATCACCATGAAAATAATAACAATAACAATGTCTCAATAAGAATTTCGCTGAAATGCAAGATTTAGGGAGATTCAAAAGTACATAACGTTATTCCTAACTAGTAGGGAGACTGTTAAAACAAAACAAAACCAAAAACCAAACATATGAGCATTAAATGAGTGCATATTCATGTCAAACATACTAGATAATTTAACAGAAGAGAGCTAGACAATATAGTTGTATTTTACTACTCTTTCCTCTTTTATTCCATTGTCTTTATTAAGAAAGTATCAAAGAAAGCAATTAAGGGCTTGATCCGATCTCAAGACCATCATAAGAAATTATGTAAGGATTATATAAGGAAGAATCAATTATATAAGGAAAGTCAACATTAGGAATAAATAAGAAATTATCGTAATTATACACTTTCGTAGGCTATAGATCTAAAACATTATAATAGCAAGACTCAATTATATAAGAAAATCATATTAAGAATAAATAGAAAGTTATCGTAGTTGCACACTTCATAGTCTATAAGTCTTCGACTTTTATTAATACTCATCTTCAAGCTGGAGCGTACATATCATAAGTTCCTTCCCATGTTACCTTAGCTGATAGATCTACTTCTTTTGTTATTGGATCTGGCAATGTTAATCCCACTCTATTAATATCTATACCATCTATCTGAAACTTACTAGGATTCTCCTTTAATTTATTATCTGTGAGCAAACTCACTCGTACCCTAAATTGTTGTATCTGATTCTTTCCTGATCATTGTACTTTTCAAGATCTTATAACGAAGAAAATTATTAGTAAAGGGCGATCAGGAGGTCTATATATTCTGGATACATAGTGCTAAGACGTATAGCTTGTTCAAGTGTCTTTAACTCCTTTCGAAGCTCATTGTCAGTTAGGACATCCCACTTTACCTTTATGAAGAAGTTATATTCCCAATTTTATAATGTATCTTGCTTAGATTGCAAGTCTTGTCAGTTTGCCAAAACCATCGTCTACCTTCACTCCCTCAAGCAACAAAATGAACCAACTTTCTGTTTGAATTAGTAAATTTTGATGTTTGGGGCCCATGTCCTGTTGTATCTAAAACTGGATTTCAATATTTTTGTCAGTTTTGTAGATGATTTCTCTCGTATGACTTGAGTTTACTTAATAAAAAATTGTTCTCATCACTACCTTTTGTGCTGAGATCAGAACTCAATTTAATGTCTGTATTCATACCTTGCAAAATGATAATGCAAAGGATATTTTTCCGCATCATTTCAAACCTACATGATCCAAAATGTTATTCTTCATCACTCTTCATGTGTTGACACACCATCTCAAAATAGTGTCGTTGAAAGAAAACATCGACATCTCCTTCAAACAGTTAGAGCACTCTTATTTCAAGCACATGTTCCTATACCATTTTAGGCTGATGCTATTTCCACAACATATTTTTTGATTAATTGTATGCCTTCATCTATTCTTCATGGTGAGATTCCTTATTAATGTCCTGTTCCCTTCGACCTCGAATTTTTGGTAGTACTTTTTTTGTACGCGATGTTCATCCTCATGTGACTAAATTAGATCCTAAATCTTTAAAATGCATCTTTATGTGCTACTCTCGCCTACAAAAAGGATATCAGTGTTACTATCCTACTTTAAACAAATATCTTGCATCAGCTAATGTTTCTTTTATGGAAAATATGGGCTTCTTTCCTGATTCTTTGATTTCTGAGAAGGTGAACAATGACCTCTTAATTTATAAGATCACCTATCACACTACAAAAGCCATCTCTACACATGATCCTCCAAAAAGATTATTTTTCTTTCTAAGATATTGTTTCCCGTTTTTCTCCTACATTAAGATGTATATATATGTGTGTCTGTGTGTGTCTCTGGAAAATTCAAAATAAAGAAAAGAGGACATTCATTTCCCCTTCTATTCCATGTCAGTGTGATTGAATATCAATTATGTTTAATGGAACATAAAACTACATGGCAATCCTCGGTTATAAAAGTCTTAATTCATGGCAATGTTCATAGCAGATAAATGTTGGTAAAAAGTTGATAATTCCATCATCCTACATACAACTATCTATCACCTAAGCAGCTTGGGTTGAAGGTTAGACTGAGTCAACTCATTTATATTCCTCAAACCCATATATTACGGGACCCATAATGTATCAATCTTTAATTCCTTCAAAACATAACATTAAGATGTTAAATAGGTATCAATTATATAGAAAGGTACCTGTACAAGAAAAGCCATGTCCACCACTAATGTTGTTATTACTCCAATTACAAGGCCCAAAACTCCATTAGCAACGGCAGAGGAACCAATATCAATATCAACCTACAGATATATGAACCATATTAGATCAACCAGATATATCAGCAAATATGTTTGTAAGCAATGTCATGTGCAAATGATCAAAAGTCTACTTCTAGATATGTGGGGCCACGTATGTAGGTGCAATCGACTGCTTTCCCTAGTAAGCAAGGGGTGCTTCCAACACTCTGACGAACAATCCAGGAGCCCTGCACAATTAAGTGTCAAAAATGTGCGTTTTACTCATTTTAGTAATTACATAAAAACACATTGGCGGAAAAAGTTCTAATAAGGTAAAGCTAGCAAGTTGATTTGATTTCTTTTCTTTTCACTTCTCTCTTTTCACTCACACCTGAAATTTTTTGTTAAAAGTGGTCTCTGCTAACATGCTTAGAATTCAAAAATGGCTCCTAATCAGTCGATTAGATTGTACAACACTATCCAGCCAGAATCATGACAGCTTTTAGAAGCCCTAACAGCATATCAAATTCACTTTTCAGACACAGGGAGACCAAATTCAAGTACCTTGGGAACTGATGGAATAAGCTTAAACCTACTATTACGAAATTCATCATCACCATCAACAAAACGTTGCAAGAGAGATCCAGGTGCTAATTCTTTTGTCACAAAGTAAAAGACCATACTGTAGTGTGTTGAGCCAGGTACCTGTACAGTGTAAAATTCTCACGTTTTTTATCATACAATGAACATTTAGTTCAAATCAATACTTGGAAAATGAGATAAACTCACTTGCAGATTAAACACCACAGAGAAAAGTCCATTTTCTGAAGCAACCTGGAAAAAGACAGTCAGGCATGCATACAATACAGCCTTGGAAAAATGAAGGATAAAAGATATGGACATCTCCTGTGGTTTGCTTGATTCCTCAAAAACCCTTTATAGTTTAATATTCTAAAAAAAGTTTTCATACTATGTTATAATAGGCATGTACAACCCATCTATTAATTTTTATATCAAAAAACTTGACAGAAGTGACACATGGCATGATTAAAATATGTCACGTGGCAGTTCCAAAAAAAAGTTGATAGAAAAAATTAACAGAAGGGGTCCAAGTACATTTAACGAAGTATGAAAACTTTTCTAAAAATATTACATCATAGAGATTTTTTCAAGGACGAGTCAAAACCACCGATGAGATGCGTGTCTTTATTTCAAAAATTAACAACCAAAAGCAGGTTCAATATTGTTGGCAGGATATGAAAGCATGACATCAACCGGCAGTGCATTCTGCTTATAAATATCACAGTAGACATCTTACAGTAAAATTTGTGAACTCTTGGAGAATGTATGTGCAAGACAAAAGTCCAAAGGTTTTATTTTTGGAAAATGCCCTTTCTATTATATACATACAAGAATATAATTGTAGTCTATAAGTAGTGAACAACCTATTTGATCCAGAAAAATACGAACACTTTTGTTTGTAAACACAAAACAGTAACACTTTGGTACTTCTATTTGTGGCCACCAAGAGTAAAAGACAGATGTTGAACCAAAAGGACTTCTTACTTGTGCTGCACATCCTTGACGCCTAGCCACATGGTCCATTCTTTTCGTGTCTTTGAACCAATCAACAGCAACAAGATCCATTAGGTGCTTTCCAGCAGGTATCTATATACACATACGTCAGAAAAACACAACTAAGCATAACAGGGAATGAAGTCCTTAAAGAATATAAGTTTTACGTTTTAAAAGGAATAAATAACCAAATAATAGTGGAACCTTTGACTTGTCATGACAAAAGGTTTTGCCACGGACTCTGAAGTTGTTCCCTTCTGAAATTCGCCAACAGTGACGAGCATTGTCACGGTCATCTCTGTGCAGGTTACCCGATAAACAGGACAAATCTATTTGATCAGCTGGCTCTTCATCCAAAGCTTCATAGAAAAAAAGAAGTTGAAAAGGAATGTTAGCCTGTAACCACATCCGCATAAGTACTTCAAAAATACACGACTAACATGGATTGTAACATCCACCTGGTTTCCTCAATTCATTATCAGACTTGGTTGAGTAAGCCTAAGAAAAGGGGTAGGGAGAGCAGAAGGACAAGCAACAAAAGTTAACAAGCAGAAAGATTGAGCAGGACATATATTATGGAAGAAATCTTTGTACTGGAAGGAATTTAAAACATACCTCTTGGTCCTCCTCAGCTATCTGAAATTCTTCATCCTCATCTGAGTACTCGTCCAGCAGTGTGGAATTTCTGCTTACAGCATTCATTTGGTCAAGAGAAGGAGCAAGATGAACAGAAGATTCTTGAGCCTTTAGGCTTCTTTTATAAGAAACCGAAGTAGAAGCCATATTGACCATAATTGGAATCCTAGGAGGAGCTCCTCTTTCATCTGTTTGGGCAAACCATTCTCGAAGCCCTGTCATGATACAAAAGAAATGAAACAGAATTCTGACAAAGAGGATCTTAAAATTGTCGAATAGTTGTACATTTAAACAACCAAAAGACTGCAATAAACAACACAATATTTCTCCAAAATATTGTGTTCCCCTTCGTGTGAGCTAGTTGCCACCTGGCATCAATTTAAGCAATCAGTTCCACAAAACAATAAAAGAATCCAGCCAACAACAAGGGGTTCGGCCTGACTGTGGATTCGAAGCCTGATAGATGTCAGGATGAGGAATATTTCAGTATATTTTTTTAAAAATAGAAAAATCCAACTTGTTAACGAGCTCCTGAGGAATGAACCAACAATTTTTGATACTGATAAAAAGAAACTCATCAAAGATATAGCACGATCTACCAAATCGCTCACAGAATGATACAAAAAATTTGAAAAAGAAGAAAAGATGAGATATTAGTGTGAAACACTTGACATGAAAATCTATTGTAATAACTAATTCCAAAATAAAATAACAAAAGACAGGCACAGTTGACTAACAAACTTACAAGGTTTAACGAGTCATGTGAAATTATAAAAGAACAGATTGTGTTACTTCATACTAACGAACAACATTGATGAATATACCACATTCTATTAACCAGCTAAGCAAAAAGTGCATAAGCACTAGAAATTAACAGAAATTTTAAAATCAAAATGAAACAGATGAGACTGTACTTTTTATTTTTGGGACATATTTAGGATATCAATTATGATAGGCATATAGTTTTTAGCTTGGTCCACAATTTCTCAAATAAATGAAACAAAACGCACCGGCCACACTATTCAACATCTGAAGAAGACAGTGTTGTTGAAAAGAGGGAATATAACCCACACCCCATCCTTTTAGATCAATCTGCATAAGATGCTGGACCTGTGATCTGGGTCTACCACCCCTAGGTTTCAGGGGAGATATGTTAAACCCCCCACCTGCAGAAAAATTAGAATACAAGCAAATGAACATGTAAACATTAACATCAAAATTCCAATCATTAAGCAAAGGAGATTAGAGGTATCTTACTCTCAAGATGAGCACGCACATAACCTGGCTGCCGACCACAATGCTCATGCTCTCTAGAACGAAATAACACAACTACAGAAGAATGCAGAAAACTCAAGTAATTTGACAAATTTTTTTTAAGAGGAACTACTGAAAAAAAATATACCATAGCTTCCATCATCATTTCGTCGCCAATAGCGCACATAGCAAAGGTCACGAGGCCAAACAAACCTGAAGCCGATTGAGACAAGAAAAAAATAGGAAGGGAAAAATGTGATTTCTGAGAGGAAAGTAGAACTTTATAATAGAAGTTTCATGCAGATAGCTCTGAAAGACATCGTGCAATAACTCATAAACAAAGCGTTCACTCTACTGTTGTACATATGAATACAGTAGATTGTATTAATTTCTATTAGCCAATGAGTGTTAACTCAAATGGCATCTCATTTTTCCCTTCTATCAAACTATTAGGATATTCAATCCCCCAAGCAACCAAAGAAAAGAACTAGTATCATCATTACTTTTGCATACTCTCTGCATCTTCATCAAATGTTCATTTCTAATTTTTAAAAATTCACTTATATTTTAATACATACTTTTGAAGGACATTTCGCACATCCCTCAAGTAATTAGTTGGAACAATAGTGTAATATAACTTAATATCATGATTTCTCAAAAAGAAATTCAATACTGCAACACATACTTCATCATCAATTTCCAAAAGTTCTAAGGATAATAGTGCTCCAAAGATAGTCAAAGTTCAGCCAATTGACAAGTAGTATTGCGTTAAGGACATTTTAATTCAGAATTAGGTATCCATAACACAAGAAAACTGTGTTTCGAGTTATTAATTTAGATCTTGAAATTTGGACTACCATTCCATTGTTATTGGTTTCATCCCAAATTGTGGCACCACTTTCGGTTGCAAATCGGAAAATAATTCTCTCTTGAAAAAAATTCAGTACACCGTAGGCTAAAAGTCTTCAACGCAATGCCACATCAGTGACTAATGCATCAAACTTTGAAATCTGATATTAAGAAGTGATTACATAAGGAAAATTTGAACGTTATAAATCATTTTTAGTAGTGGAAAATATATTTTTGCTTTCCAGTCCTCACTTTTTTTCTATTTCCATATTTTTCTTTTCCAGGGAAAAGCTGGATATAATGAAGAACATGTTCACTTTGATAACATCTAAAACTGCTTTTTAATTTAAGAAACTTATTAAAATTAACATTATATAGTTACATAATCAGCATAATGGTATATAAAAGTATTAGTAGAAGCACCACTTTGAAATTTAAATGTGTTCATACTTTGAAATAAAGTTAGCTTTCTTTTTCTCTCTACCAATATTATTTTTTGATGTAGATGAAAAGCTAGAAAATGATGCATTTGAATACAAAAATTTTTTTTTGGAAAGGATTCATGAAACTAC
Organism: Erythroxylum carthagenense; assembly: GCA_026413575.1. NCBI lineage: Eukaryota > Viridiplantae > Streptophyta > Magnoliopsida > Malpighiales > Erythroxylaceae > Erythroxylum > Erythroxylum carthagenense. The sequence goes on from JANZLD010000001.1 coordinate 25,710,196, forward strand.
TACAGTTTCCCACAGTTGATTAGGCCGTAAGAATTGAAAATTTAACTGGCAAATGCCCTTGCTTTTCAGTAAAAGATTCTTTTTTTTAATATAAATATGGTAATAACTATGGGATCAAGAATTAATAACAGTAGCAACATACAGAAAAAGATGCAGCAAGGAAAAAAGACAGCCTATTTTTCACAGAGAAAACAAGAACAAAGAAACATATCTCAATAAATTTTACGCAAGGAATTTGGTGAAAGAGGAGATTACATTGAAAACCAGTCAAGTTGAAGTCTGTGATAGAGTATAGCTGTGTGCCCATCTACCTCTTCAACTAAACTACCATAGTAGAAACTGCAATCCCACCTGCACAAGCAATGAAATAACCATGAACATCTACCGAGTTGTGTATTAGCATTATACCATTTTAGGATAGTCAATTTCTTGATATTCTAAAGATTCTAGAATCCCAGGAAACTGTCTTCTTTCCCTAGGAGTGTGGAATCCTAGGAGACTGTTTTTCTTTCCCAGAAGAGTGTCAATCCTAATACATTGATTCCTATTCTTGGGGATTATATTTTATTTTTCTCCCTACTCTAACGTATATATGGGCGTGTAATCCTAAGTCATTTTAGTAAGAAAACAATTTATTTTCCCTTCTATTTCATGGCATGATATCAAAGCCCTAAAGGTTTTTCTAGGGAATTCTTTAAGCAGCCTTCATTATTGCATTTTCCTTGGGACTTTATTCTTCCTTGAACAGCCTTCATTGCTGCGTTTTTCTTAGGACTTTATACTTTTGCTTTTTCTTGTGCCCAATATGTGTGCATCAAAATTACCCGAGGTTCAAATAAATGAATTTTTATTGGGGAGGACATTGAGAAACTGAGAAATTTATTTGGATTTCTTAAGAAGTCCTTTAGAGTTGGTTCTTTGGCGCCCTTAGGTAAACCTTCATTTTCTTTTTACATAAATGCCTTAGACAAATATTATGCCAATACCTAGATAATTAACTCTGCTACCACATACCATTTGGCTCCCTCCTCACATTTATGTCATACCTATACCCCATCCAGTAGAAATAAGAAGATTGTGGTGGCTAATGATTTGTTTTCTACTATTAGGAGTAGGATACACATATATTACATCTCTCCATCTAAAAAACGTCATTCATGTACCAAAATTATCAATCAACCTTGTGTCTATTCAAAAACTCACACATGACCTTAAATGTTATGCAATTCTTTCCTCTTCATTTTGCGTTCTTCATGACTAGGATTTGGAGAAGAGGATTGGACTTGCTAAGGAAAGGAACAATCTGTATCATCTTGAATCTTCTCAAAAAACCATGAATTTGCCATGTAATTTCTTATTACTTCAAATAGAGATGTTGTTTGGATTTACCATTTACATCTTGGTCATCCTTCATTTAGGGTTTTAGAATGTTTCCACATTTGTTAAAAATATTAAATATCACTATTTTTCATTGTGAAATTTGTAAATTGACAGAATATACTCGTATACCTTTCCTATCAGTACTAAAAGAAACTCTCATCCTTTTCATTTGATTTATTGTGATATTTAGGTCCCTTTATTGTTCCTAATATTTCTGAAGCTCGCTAGTTTGTCTCCTTGATTGATGATTGTACTCAGATTAGATGACTTATCTTAGTCAAACAAAAAATCTGATGTTAACACTATTATTCCTAGTTTTGGTTCCGTGATTCAAAACTAATTTAGGGTTAACATTAAAAGCTTTAGGTCTGACAATGCTAGAAATTACTTTAATTAGATTTTATCACCCTATTTCTATAAATAAGGAATTATTCATGATTTATCATGTGTTAACACATTTTGTTGAAAGAAAAAATGGACATTGACTTAATGTAACTTAAGCTCTACTCATTTTCTGAAAAAAAAAAAAAGAAACTTGAGTTATGCCCTTTCAAGTAAACGTTCCCAAGTCTGATTAGGGGGGAGGCAATTCTAACCACCAAATATGTGATAAAAAGATTTCTCTCACATATGTTAAACAATAAAAGTCCCATAAAACCCTTCAATACCTATTTTTCCAGCATCAAAAACTCAAACGGTCATACTATTAGGATATTTGGCTATATTGCTTTTGTACATGTTCATATTCAACGCAAAAGAAAATTTAGATCCTCATGTTATTAAAGGTGTCATTTTAGGCTATTCACCTACACAAAAAGGGTATATGAACTTTCATCATGAAAGTTCTATACCTCAACTGATGTCACTTGCTATGAAAACAAACCATAATATTTTGTCAATTCCTATCTTCAAGGGAAGAACTCAATGATGGAAGATAGTATGTTTTAGTTTTAGGTGCCATTTGACCTTCCTGTTCCCGTTCCAAACTCATCTTCGAACTCTAGTCCTGTGTTTGTCCCAAAAAAAAACAAAAATCTAACCTATATCATGTAGTCCTATGTTTATCCCAAAAAATAAATAAATCTCTCGTGTCAATCAGGACACATTTGGCCCAGTGGCAAAAATGAATATTGTGAGGATTTTGTTATCCTTGGCAGCTCACTTTGATTGGCAACTTTTGGAGTATATGATGTGAAGAATGCCCTCCTTCATGGAGATATAGATGAAGAAATCTACATAAACATTCCACCAAATTTTGAAGAAAACACATGTTATAAAGTTTTTCAATTGAAACGGTCCTCTATGTGTTGAAACAATCTCCCAGAGCATGTTTAAGTAGATTTGCTAAAGTTATGAAAGGGTTGGAGACAAACAAAGTCAAGGCGATCACACTCTCTTCATCAAGCATACAGCTACAGGGGAGTGACGACATTTCTAGTGTATGTCGATGATATTACTATAACTAGAAATGATGAAAAAGAAAAAGGGAAATTAAAGCAACAACTAATCAAGGAATTCGAGATAAAGGAGCATGAAATATTGAATTTATTCTTAGTATTGAGGTGGCATATTCCACACAAAGAATTTTCGTAAAAATAAATATGTGATTGATCTCTTGAAATAGAAAGGAAAGATTGGGTGCAAAATGGATTGGGTGCAAAATGGTCTCTACCCTAATAAACCCAAATCATAAGCTTGGAGAAGCAAAAGAAGAACCAAATGTTAATAGAAAGATGCATCAGAGCCTAGTAGGCAAGCTCATATACCTTGCCCATACTCAACCTAACACGGCATAGTTCATGCATGATCCAACATCGTCACATCTACAAGCTGCCTATAGTTCACTTAAAAGGCAATCCAGAGAAAGGAATTCTATTCAAGAGAAATAATCATTTCATTCTAGAAGCCTTATACTGATGCGGACTATGAAGGATTTATAGGCCCTGTTTAACAATCAGTGGATTGCATTAGCTGTTAATTGATTCTATCAACGATTAGTTGACAGCTGATTATATCAACTGGTTTGACCAACGGATAACATCAGTTGTTTATTAAAGATGTTTGATAAATAGTTGTTTAATATTAGTTGTTTGTGTAAAATGACTTATGAAAACATAACTAAAAAAAATATCTTACATGGGTGACTTTAATAAATTGCAAATGGTTGTTGAAGAGATGAACATTTTAACCACAGTCTTTTTGAAATAAGATAATGAGAAAATATTCTACCCAAATTCAATTATCTGAAAATGGTAAATCAAGTTCAGATCCGAATCAACATTCGCGTATATTTGTCTTACTATTTGAAATAGGATTACTTTATTCCTCTTTGTTCTGGTTTTTACAATACCTTTATCTCAAGTTATTTAGAGAAGTCATGTTCACCTATACTGTTTCATTATCCATGAAAAATTTATGCAACTCTTTCCATTTTCATATTCGTTTAAAGTCAGCATTCTATTCCTAACCTATGGCTAGAAAATTATAGCTGCAATATCTAATAGGAGTTTTGAATACAACATTTCGTATGCATTCTAAAACAACTGTGGAAGTCTCAAGATCCTCCTGCATATAGCTTTTAATGTTACTGCATAAAACAACTGTAGAAGAATTCAAAGGGCACAATCGTATTTTCATATTTAAAATTGTCTTTTGGACATTTTCAACTTGTTGCTTTAAATCAGCCAATAAATCAACGTATTACCAAACAACTTGAATAGCGTTTTGACCCTCAAACAACTAAATACAATCAAACAGCTAAAAAAATTATTGATCCGCCGTTAACCAAACGAGGCCATAGTGGACCAAAGATCAACCACAAATTATCATAGGCCATAGTGGACCGAAGATCAACCACAAATTATCATACTTTTGTTGGAGGCAATTTGGTGACTTAGAAGAGTAAGAATCAAATTGTTATAGATAGATCATCAGTAGAATCAGGCATGTGCGAGTTGTCATGGTTGAAGATTATTTTAGATGACTTGAAAGTTAAGTAAGAAGGTCCTATGAAACTCTATTGTGATAACAAATCAACCATCAGTGTTGCTCATAATCATATTCAACATAATTAGACAAAACACATTAACATTGATAGACACTTCATGAAAGAGAAATTGGAGGAAGGGCTTGAATGCATGTCATATGTTCCATCGAGAAACCAACTAGTTGATGTTCTAAGGGGTTGAATAGTTCAAGTTTTCATACCATTACTTTCAAGTTAGGAAGGGAAGACCTGTATTCCTCAACTTGAGGTAGACTGTCAAGTTGCATGTTAGTTATATACCATTTTAGGAAAGTCAATTTCTTGATATTCTAAAGATTGTGGACTCCTAGGAGACTATCTTCTTTCCACAATCTTCTTTTCGTAGGAGTGTAGAATCCTAGGAGACTATTTTTCTTTCATAGGAGAGAGAGGAATCCTAGGAGATTGATTCCTATATTTAAGATTGTTTCTTATCTTTCTTCATCCTCTAAGATGTATATAAACATGTAATCCTAAATCACTTTAGTAAGAAGACAATTTATTTTCCCTTCCATTTTGTGACAATATCAATTCTGAAAATAGAAATGAGGGGACAAAAGATAGGGCATTATGCAGGAATCTCTCAATTAATAATTGAAATTTTTGAACTATTTTTTTAACCATTTATGGTAGATCGTCTAATATAAAGCAGAAAAACAGCAAACATGGAAGCAGTTCATATAGAAAACATGGGAGCAAATGCCTATGCACACATGCATGCCGAGTCTTCTCCTCTTATTTCCTCAACTCTAGAGAATGGAAGTGCCTTGTATATGCCGGTTACTTTTAACATGATTGTGATAAGGTTTGACTATCATTTCCACCCCTCACCCTCCCCATAAGTAAACAAGGAATAAGAAATCCAGACTCTTATGTTTCAAGAACTTTTTTCGTTTACAAATTCAAATTATAGTTGAATATGCATATATGTTTGTGGGTGTATATTATTCTGATAACTTTTTCAAAATATAATAATCACTCTTCAACGATAGTGTTGAATTTTCCGTTAAAAGAAAAAGAAACACATACTCAAAACGTGTTCCATCCATTCTCATCACCAGTTCAAAAATTTCCTCACAGGAAGCTTCAATCACACCCACAGCTTTCATTGCTCTACTACAGCTCCTTTGCTGCACATAGCTACAATCAATCACAAGACCAATAACAGCATAATTCATAGAAATACCAAGTCTTTAACATTAAGTAAATAGTTCATACAAGGTAATCAACTTCAAGAAGCTCTTCAAAGATACGAAGTCCTGTCATATACAGATTGAAAACAGCAATAAACTCTCGTCAACTGCTTCTCGTCTACACTATTATAACATGACCAGTAGCTTTCAATTCAAATCTTTAACTTGTTTCCTTGAGTGTTTATTATGTCTTGAAATGCTAAGGAACACGAAAAAGAAAGACATTATGAAAAATCACTAACCATTTTGGCATTGTAGTAGACGCCAATACTTCCTAGAAAATGCTTGATTGTTGATATTTTGTTTTGACAATTCTGAGTCTTCACGTGTCCAATCGAGCATTGAATCGGGAATACCTACAATTTATGAATATGATAAGATTTGAATAGAATTTGGATTCCATGAACTTCACATTAGAAGTGACCGACATAAAGCAGAACCATTTCCAACAGTTGTCCTCCGCCAAATTTGTTCGTTAGTTTCCTCTTCATCCTCTTGCCCACTGCACCTAGAGAAAATTAATACCTTAAGGGAGTATACAAGTCATACATCATATGAGAATTCCACAGTAGAAACCTGAAACCACCATTAATGGCAATTTACTCAATAATACTAGTATCAAATTAGAATCAACATAGCAGTAACAATTTTTCAGCAAAAATAACAAATTGTTCTCAAAATACGCCCTCCTAAAAGTGAAAAACCTTTGTAATATGGGGAAAGTTATGGTTAAAGACATAATTGAAACTAGTTGATGAGTACTAAAGGTTCATCAATTATTAGTTAAACACACAAAAAAAAAGCACTTGAAAATTGTTGAAGAGGCACTCACTGACTTTCACGATCTGAAGAAGCATTCCTCCCATTATCCATCCCAGATTTATATTCAAAAGATACATATTTGTTACCATTTGATACATGGGAGTCATGATGCTGCATAGATGACAGTGACGTAAGTCCTATATGCATCATTCCAAGCAAGGCAAGAGCCATCTTCACCCATTAAGTAGATGAATGCATAAAGACCTTAGAACAGCCAGGAAGAGTAAAACTACTCACTGTTCAGTATAATATTTTGATTCTATGAAAAGACTATGCATTATAAAAGGAGAGAACTCCAGAAACTATATTCTAAAAGATCTGCTATTAGTTCTTTAAATAAAAACATGAAAATAAAAAAGGAGAGGAGCTTATGCCCAGGGTGAATTAGACGGTAAGAATCCATTCCAAGAAACGCAAACCTGATCAATTACGAAATCAATCTTTTCCTTCCAAATTAATGCTTCCTGAATGTTAAATGCTGCCATCTGCAATAGCATCACACCTCAAAAGAGTCAACTTTCATTATGAAAATAGACAGAATTGTTCTAACATGTAAAGAAGGCAATTTTATATGTCAGTCATCAACTTCATCATCTCATTTCTCCAAAGAGAAATTAGGTATCAAATTATACAATCAACTAACATAACATGACTGCAGTCAAAAAATGCAAGGGCACCTTACCGTGACTCTATCATTCTTTTCTTTGATGTTGTACACAGACAAAACATATACCATCTGCAGGAACGAAAAAAAAATCTGAAGTTTAACATGAAACTTCACATAATTAAATTGTATTCAGTTATATGGAGCATAGTAATCAGCAGAACACCATAGCAGCAATATCACAACAGAGTGTGGATCTCAGTAGGAAACTAAAAAGTTCACAGGGATCACAGAAAGAAAGAGAGAGAGGTGCACCCACACAATGGCCAGTTCAGAACTGAATTATTTAAAACTGAAACAGGGTATAGAAAATATCAGAAAAAAAAACCCACTTTATTCTCTGATTATATGTAATTTATACATGAGCATAATCTGTTCTAATACTACTAAACTACTGGACTTTTCGTATATACTAACTTATCCTATCTATAGTATATCTTGTCTACTAGAAGATAAACTTATCTCCTAGAAGATAATCTCCTAAACTTATCTACGATAATTATCCAACAAAAACATAAACCAAAGATCAACATCCACAAAATGATTCCGTGAAAATCAAAAGTGTAATGGTGAAACAACAAGAACATTGCATAACTGGTCAAACAACATCCACAAACCTCCCTTGTAACTTTCCATTCGGCATAGCAATGGTGATACAACAAGAACATTGGAAAAATTGTCAAACAACCTCCACCAAACCTCCTTTTAACTTGCTTTCAGCGTAACTACATTCTTTTCAATTCTTGAGAAGTTACATTCTTGATGTGTTAAGGGTTTAATAATTGGATATGATTATACTCTCAATGAAAAAAATTGACGTAAAAGCAATTAAAACAACCATATAGACTCTACTTTACCAATTCCAGCCAGTGTCTTAAAAGGATTCTTTCTACGTCGAGTAAAATTACAGCAATAAGCCAATAACGAAATTAATAGCAATAATTTCCAAGGATAACAACAGGAATATATATATATATATATTTATTTATTTTATTTTATTTTATTTTTTATGGAACAAGTTGTGCACCAAGAGTAGATGGCTTGAGTGAAAGTTCCTCATATTCAAAGCATGGTGATTTCACATACTAGATGCCAGGTAACAACAATCGCAGTTCATCGTGTATGCATTGAGACCACTCAACTGACTCAAGGTTATATGAATTAATGGTTCATTAGAGACAGATTAATAATACAAGGATTGAGGGCTTCAAGATAATTTTCTTAGACACACCACAATTTCAAATCACTTGTTGTGTACCGATGTTGCTATAATTCAAGTCAAAATCAAGTTCATTTATATCTTTTTACCATGACAATAACAAGATTTATCTCTGCAGAAGTAGCTCTCCATAGATGAGTAAGCAGTTACTTGATGCTTAAATTCATCAACAAGCATTAAGTTCATTAAGAATGAGAATTACTAGTCCTGTCACGGTGGGAAGGTATGGGTATGGTCCCATCTCCAATGTTGGATAAATCCTCAACTTCCAAATCCCGCATGCTTTTTAGTTGATGTTACTAAAGAAGTTCCTAAGTCAAAAGTTGCACAACTAAAATCAAAATAAACTATATTATTATGACTGTTAAAACCAACCAGAAAGTACTGTAAAGTTGGACAGCCTTGTTTGACTGGTTCAGGAGTAAGAAAGCTGCCTTTTACATTGCTATCAACCACTATCCTACATAGCCCCATCAATGTAAGTATGTTCCTCCCTCTCTTTCACTTTTTTTTTCTCTTTTCTCTCGATATGTTTATTTAATAATGCAAAAGAATTTAGATATATTCACATCATACGCATCCAACCTTCACATTAAGCATTCCCACTGAAATGCATTGGTATATTAACCTAAAGTCTACCACATACAATTGCAATAGCAAAATCCCCAGAACGCAGCAGCAATGGCAGAGAAACACTAGACTCTGTGATGGTGCTTTACTCCCCAAAAAAAAAAAAAAAGTGACATCTTTACCTTGAACCCAATCAAAGTAAACTAAACTCAATTAAAGATCTTCTTTTTTCTTATCAAAACGTTTGGAAGCAACACCAGTAAAACACTTTCATATATCTAGGTTGCTTCATATGAACAGATTCAAAAATATCAACCTATATACATGTTCCAAATTTAAAAGACAAATTTAGATATCAAAAGTGAATTTGGGGTGTTCTTGGGATCCATATAG
>JANZLD010000001.1:25723817-25743480 GCA_026413575.1 Erythroxylum carthagenense
AGGTTTAGGTTTTACGTGCTTGCATGGGATATTACCTTCTGTTAATGGGCCGGAGAGGAGCTTGGGCTTTAGATGCAAAGCCAATCTCCAATGAGTGGACCGATCGGCCCCCAAGTCGTCTTGATCGGATCCGGGCCCAGAATGGCCGACCCGACCAGGTTTGATTCTCTTCCGTATAGTAACTCCTGGTTCTTGTATAAACTCAATTAACGGTTAGAAAGGCTTGTAAGTGAATGATTTTATTTCAATTTTTACTTTTGTTTACTGATGCCGTTTCTTTTCTTCTACTACTTCCTTTTTCTCTTTAGACTTTTGAAATCCTCCATTTAAGCTTTCTCTAATTAATTTGCAGTTGCACATATTCTCTGTACTAGTCAAGCAAACAGTTTTTATCAAGTTGCAAAAAGTCTTAAAAACGAGAATAATGATCAAAAGTCTCCCTTTTCTATTAATATATTCGAGGTACAAATTCTGTGGCTAATAATCTAATTATGAATTTAGAATAACTGGCTGACGACAAACAGGAGTCGCAAAGATTTCGTACGATGAATCTCAGTAGCTTGAAGATACAGATCGGTGCACCTTAGGCAGAGAAAAGAAGGAAAAGAAGAACAAGAAACGAAAAGGCCAAAAAGGACAGAAGATGGGTTCTTTCAAGGGTCATGCTTTACCAGGAACGTTTTTTCTGTTGGTTGGAGCATGGCACGCGTGGAGCGCTTTGGTTCGGTTTACATCAAACCCAAAGGCCTTCCGTGTCAGGGTTTGGAACCCCGTACCTGGTTATCACGGGAAAGTCAAGTACTTGGAGCTCTATCTTGTGGTTTTTGGTTCTTTTATCGATTTATGCATCGAGTTTTTGTACTCTCCCCACCTCAAGTTTTTCGTCAATGGAGTTCTCAATCCTTCTCACATGAACAATTTCGAGCATTCTGGGATGCTTCTCATGTTCTTTATATTTGGCGTTATCACTTTGCTATCAGAGAAAACGAGGTTGGTTGCTCTTTACTTTAACGTGTTTTTGCGCTTTCGTTTTGTGGTAATTGATAATATCTGATCATTCGTGATAAATGAAGAAAAGGAAGGGAATTGTGATTTCTCGACATGTGAAGGAAGCATATTAAGCAGAAGTTCTAGTCAAACTAAACCTGATCCAAACCACGAATGGATCATGTATTTAAAGCGATAATACTTTTCTGAGATTGTTGAAATCACAATTTAATTCCGGACTTTCATTTACTTGATGATTCCTGTTATCTGTTATCAGAAACAAAATACAGAGTTGTACTCTGCAAACTATCTCCTGGAGTCTGTAAGGATAAATAACCTTTGAAACGTTACCAGTTCACTTCTCAAGTCTGTTGGATTTCATTCTGAAGAACTTGGATATAAATCTCCTTTTTCTAAAAACTAGTTTAATAACATCCAAGTAGCAATCGTTTATTTATTGTATATGTTATCAATGTGCATGTTGGGGTGCTCAATTTCAATATACAGGCTCGGTTCATTTATGTTTCCATCAAGGTAACGACCTTTTCTCATTTCTAAAGTAACCAGAAAGAGTACCTTTAGTGGGCCTTCTATTGAGTCAGACTTACAGCTTTTGTTGTAGTGATTAGGTCCCTGATTGCATAGTTCCTTCTTGAATTATTGATTTGTTCAGCATTATCTATCTGCTTCAATCATTAGAAAAATGTAATCTATTCAGATTTCAGTGTTTGAAAATAGACCCAAACTGTTACTCCATAAGATGGGTCACTGTAAAAACTATCTTACTGGAACTGTTGTTGATTTCTGACTTCCACGGCAACTATCTCGTCTTAATTTGCAGGCTTCTACCTTTGCCAGATGAAGCTCTTGCTCTTATTGCAGCATCAGCATTTTGTGCAGAGTATCTACTGTTTTATTTTCACTCAACAACTCATAAAGGACTTGAAGGATATTACCATCTCATCCTCGTCCTCCTAATTGGACTTTGCATTTTATCAACTGTGGCTGGTGCCCTCCTCCCATCCAGTTTTCCTGTTGATTTGGCGAATGGTGTTGCTATTACTCTGCAAGGTCTCTGGTTCTATCAAACTGCTTTCACTCTATATGGTCCCATGATGCCAGATGGCTGTCAGCTTAAAGATGATGAAATCACGTGTAGATCAAAGGACAGTGAGGTTCGAGGCGAGTTGCTTGCTAACTTTCAGCTCTTCTCCTTGATCCTAGGAGTCCTTATCATGGTGGCGGCGGCATATGGTTTTGCAGCTTCAAGATACAGGCAATCAAATATTAGAAGCTTACATATGGTTCAGATAAATTAGACTTTTCAACAAATTTACCGTCTCACTGACCACCAAGTAAAATGTAAATCACAAGGACATGATGATCGATAGTAGCTCCTTTCATGATTTATCTTACAGATTGGAACTAGATTGACTCTTTTTTTGCTCTTGTTCTAACTTCTAAGATTAGAATCCCACTTTTGGCAACTTGTTTTGATTAGCAATCATTACTTGTGTACTTGATGCATGCTAGTGAGTCATCATAAGCTGGAAAATTATTATTTCAAAAAGCCAACTCAAATTCTTCAATTGCCCAAATTCCTGCAAAAAGCAGTCGTTCCAGCGTAACAGTCAATCACCATGATGACATTATTGCGCAAGAATAGAAAAAACCTTACGTGGACTGGAGCAATAGAAATAAAGAATACAGGACAGCTGGAACAGAAAAGAATTAATAATCATTCAACAGGAAGGCTGGTGACGACAAATCGGAAGACCTTACATTACCTAGAGTTCCAAGAAGAAGAAGACCACCCTACGAAAGACAACAAGGATAATTACATTATCTGGGTAATACAGCAAAATACTAGGAGAATGTAAGAATAATCCGTCTTCAGCAGTTCTGAATATTTACTAGTACAGATGGGAGAACAACATGAACATGCCAATCTCCAGCCTTATATAGTAAGTGAATGGTAAATCAACAGCATTTATCTAGAACTTTAGGCCATCAATGACAAGCCCGGAACTGGCAAATTAAACTTTTGAGAATAACGAAATTGAAAAGTAAGACATTGATATTTTCAGTGCTAACATTCAACTCGGTTATGCTAATCTGCAAATTCTTAAAGGACAGCAAATCAATTTTGTGTCATCTGTATGTCGCACGAAGATCAGTGAGATCCGATTCATGACAGTTCTTTTGCTCGAACACTTCAAAATATAAACTTTGGTGTTAACATGACACGAGATTGATATTATACTATGCCCTGGAGGTTTGTGTTGTACTTCTCACAGTTGAAATCTCGCTTCAAGTCATACTTTATGAGTAATAAGCTTCGCATATTACAATTTGAGATATCTGCTCGAAATCCCTCTTCGGATCGATGTTATTTTAATTTAACCTCTCAAAATAACATTCTCTTGGTTTGTAATTATAAGAAATTGAACAAACTTTATCGTATGAAAGCAGAAACTTTCTTTGTATTTCATTTACTAGTCACTGTACATCTCCTCGTCTTATATACATGGCCGTCTATACTAGCTAATCTTGATAACTAACTAACTGAAAGAAAACCGCTAACAATAAATAATCATCATCATCCCTCAAGTTGGAGATTGTAAGAAATCGAACAAGCCCAACTTGACAACAAAAGCAGTAAAAGCAGGAGTGGAAAGGAATTTGGTGAACATATCAGCCAGTTGGGTGGAGGACGAAGTGTGAGACAAAGAAAGAAAACCTTTGCGCAGCTAGTCACGAACAATGTGACAATCAATATCCAGGTGCTTGGTCCATTCGTGAAACACAGGATTAGCAACAATGTGAAGGGCAGCTTGATTGTCACACGTCAGAGAAATAGGAAGAGTGACGAGAATCTGAAAATCGCGCAAGATATAAGAAATCCATAAAAGTTCACAAACAACAGAGCTCATACTGCGATACTCGACCTCGGCAGACGATTTGGAGACCGTGGATTGCTTCTTCGATTTCCAAGAAATCAAGGAGAAACCCAGAAATACACAAAAGCCCAAAACGGAGCGACAAGAATCAGGGCAGGCTGCCCAATCAGCATCGCAATACGCCGTAAGCTGAAACGAAGAATCAACTGGATAAAAGAACCCCAAAGAAGGACAACCCTTTAAATACCGTAAAACATGTTGGGCCGCTACCAATGGGCAACCGTAGGCGCATGAACAAATTGGCTGAGCTAATGAACAACAAACGTAATATTCGGCCGAGTGTAACCCAAGTACAACAATTTACCAACCAACTGTCGATAAGACTGGGGATCCTCAAGAGGCAAGCCATTGGTAGCGGTTAAAACCAAGCCCTTCTGTAGAGGAGTAGTAGCCGGCTTACTACCCATTAAACCAGCATCAGCAACCAGATTCAAAACATACTTCTTCTGATTAATGGAAATACCGCGGGAAGACCTGGCAATCTCAAGACTCAAAAAATATTTAGCATGCTGAAGATCTTTAATAGTAAAAGCATCATCCAAAAACACCTTCACTTTCTGAATCTCCTCAACTGAATCACCAGTGAGCAACATATCATCGACGTAAACCAATAGAAGCAAAAAACAAGAAGAAGTCTTCAAGGTAAATAAGCAATGATCATTCGGGGACTGCAGAAAACCATATGATTGTAGCCGAGAGGTAAGCTCAGCATTCCACTGCCGAGAAGCCTGCTTTAGACCATACAACGAGCGCTTCAATTTACAAATGTTATTGGGACCAACTTGCGTATAGCCTTCAGGCGAAAACATATAGACGTCTTCGTCCAGATACCCATGAAGAAAAGTGTTATTGATGTCAAGCTAGTGCAAAGGCCACTGCTTAGCAGCGACAAAGGGAAATAAAATCCTTACCGTCACAACCTTAGCCACCAGTGAGAAGCTATCATGATAGTCAATACCCTCAATCTGATTATAGCCCTTGGCTACCAAACGAGCCTTAAATCGATCAACTTCCCCATTTGGTTTCAATTTCACTTTGTAGACCCATTTAGAATCGATTGCACGCTTCCCTTCAGGTAACTGGGTAAGCTCCCAAGAGCCGTTAGCTTCAAGAGCAGCGAGTTGGGATCTTTAAGGCTCGTTTGGTAGCATGGAAATAAGAGGTAGGCTCATGAAGAGCAGAAACATTAGCAAGAAATTCAACATAAGAGGCACTGAAATCAGGGTTTACAGTAAACGGAAAAGTCTTAGGAGAGTAAGGAGAAGAAGAAGGTACACTGGGAGACATCAAATAAGAAGGCCGGTGGCGGATATGAGTGACAAAATCACTGAGCCAAGAAGGTTGGTGTCGAGCTCGACCACTGCGCCTAAGTGGAAGCATGGGATCAGCAGTAAGAGGTGGGTTTGGACGAACAGGCTTAGCAACATCAGAGTGGGCCGAAGCCCCAGCATCAATCGGCCCCAAAGAAGATCCATCAATTGGTGCAACAGATTCGCCAGAAGACGATGGGAAAAAACAATCGTCCTGCACAGGTGAAGGGAAAATAACAGATTGTCCAGGAGCAGTATTGACAACAAAATGTTTAAAAGGATAAACATCCTCATGAAAACAAACATCTCTAGAAACAAAACAGCGCTTCGAGTGCAAATCGTATAACCGATATCCTTTCTGGCCAGAGGTAAATACTACGGAAGGCTCTAGAATCCAACTTGTCTATGTGCGGTCTAATATTCGTAACGAAACACAGACAACCAAAACATTTGAAATCAGTATAATCAGGCAGCTTTCCAGAAAGCATCTCATAGGGAGACACCCAACCAAGGACCTTACTCGGCAACCGATTAATAAGGTAAACAGCATGAAGAACACTCTGTCTCCAAAATTGCTTGGGAAGGCCAAACTGAAATAATAAAGCTCGCGCCACCTGAAGAATATGGCGATGCTTTTGCTCCACAACACCATTCTGTTGTGGAGTGTAGACGCAAGTCTTATGATGAACAATGCCCTTACATTGGAAAATGGCTTGAGAACTATGACCCAAAAATTCAGATACATTATCCGTGCAGACGACTTTCACAAGCCCTGCATACTGCCTTTCAACAAATGAAATAAATTGCTCCAGAAGATGGCTGGTTTGTACTTTATGTTTCATTAAAAAAAAAACCCAAGTGCATCTGGTCTGATCATCAACAATAGTCAAAAAATAATGCGCCCCACAAAGAGACATTTCTTTATAAGGGCCCCAAACATCAATATGCAACAACTCAAAATTAGCATCTGCTCTAGTATGACTGATGGGAAAGGAACTTCGAACTTGCTTAGAGAGAGGCCAAATTTCACAAACAAAATTCCCATTATTAACAGAATCACTACAAATAGGTATAGGCTTCATTACAATATTAGATGGGTGTCCCAATCTGGAATGCCACAAAACACTGTCATCAAGACGATAATGAACATTACAAACATTCTCAGTTGTGGCGTCGAGATGTATATGAAGAGTACAAGAATTAGTACAAGCTGATATGTCACATAGGAAACAATTGTGATCAAGGAAATACAGATTTTTAAGAACTCTGCCTGTTGCCAATGCCTTTTCAGTCTTCTAGACCTGTAACAAACAATGTTCAGTGTAAAACAAAACATTGAAGGAGGAGTTCTTGGCTAATTTGCTGACTGAAATGAGGTTATGGCTGAAATTAGGGACATAAAGAACCGACTTCAATATCACTTGATATTCAAAAGTATTTCTCCACTATGCGCTACTTCACTCACTTCACCATTAGGTAAGAACAACTTTGTAATTTTTTCAACCGGCATCAACGAACGAAACATGGCCTTATCTGTGCATATATGTGAAGTAGCTCCAGAATCCACAATCCAAGTCCCAAATTTCTTAACAGAATTAATAGTAGGATTCAGAATGGACATACCAGCAAACTCGTTCTGCACTAAATGTAGGAAATGAGAGTCACCAGAGTGCTTCCCTTTCAACAACTTCGTGAGCTCTTGTTGAATCAACGCAGAAAGCAACGGGGAATTACTTGATAAATCGGGTCCAGTCTCCATACCTTGTTCAATAGCATTTTGGATTGCCCTTTCTTTGTACCATCTCGATTGTTTCGCAGTTCGGTGTACCAGTCAGGATATCCATGTAACTTGAAGCATGTGTCTCTCTCATGACCATCCAAATTACAGTAATAGCAATGCTTATCCTCCTTTCTTTTATTGTCTTTCTTCCGATTGCCATTTTTGATCATAGTTTCTGTAGTTATTGTTCCTTTCTTGCTACAGTGATCATCCTTCACCAACATGGCTACAGCTCCTGCCTCTTCAGTCAACATGTTCACCTGCCTTTGCTTCTCAATCCGCAGTACAAGTGAATAGGCTTTACTGGCGGAAGGAGGCGAATCTTGTGACAAGATTTGGCTTCGAATATGATCATATGATAGATTAAGTCCCATCAGAAATTGAATCAATTTGTTAGCACCATCCATCTCCATTAGCTTCTTGTGAACCCCACAGTGACATCCTTGACAACTACATGCCGGTATGGGCAGAAGCTGCCCTAACTCATCCCAATATTTATTAATCTTGTTGTAATAAGCGGTAATGGAAGAATTACCTTGCTCAACTGAATTAATCTCCCTCTGCACTTGGAAAAGCTGTGGTAAATTGCTTTCTTCATAAACCTCTTTGAGCTTATCCTATAGTGCTTTAGAAGAACTGCAGGTAATATACGATTCAGAGATGTCCTTGGAGATGGAATTCAAAATCCATTGCTTGACCATACAGTCTACTTTCCTCCATTGTCTGTATCGCACTTTGCAGGTAGGTGGCGGGATGGTTCCATCCACAAACCCAAGCTTATCCCTAGCCTCCAAGGAATTCCGAACAGAAATCCTCCAAGAATAGAAGTTTACTTCAGTTAACGGTGCAGTAACAAGCACCATACCAGGATGATCAGAACTATACAACTGTAAACAATCATCATGTGGCTCGTCGGAACCTGGAAAGCGTGTCCCCATTCCTTCTGTCAAATCTTGATTAGTCATATTCAAGATCGTTCACCTGCTCTGATACCATGAACAAACTTTATCGTATGAAAGCAGAAATTTTATATGTATTTCATTCACTAATCACTGTACATCGTCTTGTCATATACATGGCCATCTATACTAGCTAATCTTGATAACTAACTAACTGAAAGAAATCCCCTAACAATAAATAATCATCAGAAATTCAAGATCAAATCAATGTTTTTAGCAAGTGAAACTAAGCGGACATCCTTTTAAAACAGTCCAAACCACCGAGAGTCATATCGCCATTCCTAACAACAAACGCTGATCTAGAAACTCCGCCATACTTTTTGACATTACTCAAATAAAAGGTGAAACACAATTGTAAAGAGAAAAAACACACGTCTCTTTGTCGAAAATATTAACTTCAATTAAAGATTTATTATTTAACATGATATTTTTAGAGAGTTGAAGAAGAGACTTCTCTAGTAAAATCTTTGATTGCACTTCTTGTAGTGCAAGACTCCTGTAAAACTAAAGTCTCACATCTCCATGTAAAGACAAGAACTCATCCTCCAAATTGAGAAGCACGAATTTTTTCTATTTGTGCATACAATAGGGGAAACACTAAGAGTTCCAGTTTAGTCTAGTTTAGATCGTACCACATTGAATACTCAAAGCGTTTAAAATGATTTGTATATTCAACACAATAGGTAGAATATATATAGGAAGAATCGAATCGGTTACATGATAATAGGAGCAGATTAAGTTAAACCTCTCCATTCTAGACAAGTATCTTTCTTGTATAACTAATCTTTTTCCCAAGTTAGGCCAAATGGAATAATTGATTGTACAATATAATCTTATCACATCTTTGACTGAATAACACTCCCCCTCAGGCTTAATTTTACGGATGGTACATGAGCTTTGAAAGTAACTGATTGAGAGAAGTTGGTTGGAGAGCTTTAGTAATACATCCACGTGCTTTGTGAAGAGTAGCTTGATTATCAAAAGATAAATTTGCAAGTTGTAGAGAGACATCTCATTCTTGTAAGAGGGTTTGTAACAAGGAAAGTTCGCTATCAACATTTTTCATGGCACAATATTCAGTTTCCGCGGAGGAGCGAGAGACTGTTGATTTCTTATTTGTATGCTAAGAAATAAGACTAGGACCCAAAAAGAAGTAGTCAGTTGTTGATCGTCGTGATATAGGACAGGATACCCAATTGACATCATAATAAGCATGTAAATGCAGAGAAGAGTTATTTGAGGGTATAAAGATAGGAGATAAATTCCACATGATAGAGCAAATACACTAACAAAAGAAATTGAGATAAAAGGAACACACAAGATTTAATGTGAAAATCCCTTAACGAATATAGGAAAAAACCACGGGTAAAAATAGAAAACCTTCTACTATAGCAAACAAATATACAAGAGGAAGATCTCACAATCCACACCAAGAATTATACACAAAGTTATGGGAAAGAGATTTTGGGATATGTAAAACCTTAAACATATGCCTCCTTATATAGCCTCAATGGAGGCTATTATGTTCTCTCTTTACCAATAACTTTTTGTATAATTCTTGGTGTGGATTGTGAGATCTTCCCCCTGTAAATTTGTTTTCTATAGTGAAAAGTTTTCTATTCTTGCCCATGATGTGTGTCCTTTTTTATCTCAATATCTTTTCTTGGTGTGTTTGCTCTATCGAGTGGAGTACAATTCCTATCAATGGCATCAAAGTTATTTGTTGCTTCTTGGAATGTTGATGGTTCTCCATCTTCTGTTAGGAGACAATATGCAATATTGCCCTCCATAATATAATCAGACTATCAGGTTGAGATTTTCCTTTCACGGGTTGACCGTCGAAATTCTGTAGTTTCATATTCAACTAATTCTTGCTCCTCACGATCTGATATAGCTTCAGTAGAATCTTTCTGTTCAGTCTTCCTTTCTTCCTGAATCATTACAACTTCAGAGTTTTCTTCAGACATGTTATTTTGATCTTTCTCTTGCAATTTATCTTCAAAAAATATGATATCTCTGCTAATAACGAGCTTGTAAGAAGTGGGATCCTACAGTCGATAACCCTTGACTCCATTAGCATACTCCATAAATCTACATTTTCTAGATTTTGGATCTAGTTTTGTGATATCTTGGGTATTATACATCACGAACATAGGACTTCTAAATATGTGTAACTGAGAATAGTCTACTGATTTATCAATCTACATCTCCATCTCCATCGGTGTCTTCAAATCAATCGATCTTGTTGGTAATCGATTAATCACATAGTAGGCGGTCTTCACTACTTCTACCCAGAAAGACTTTGTCATACTTGCAATTCTCAACATGGCTCTAGTTCTTTCAATCAGAGTTTTGTTCATTCACTCTGCCACTCCATTTTGTTGAGGAGTCTAAAGCACCATAAATTGATGTATGATGTCTTCTTAATTACAAAAATCAATAAACTCATCACCAGTATATTCTCTACCATTATTGATCTTGAGGCACTTTATTTTCTTCCCCATCTCTAACTCAATTTGTGCTTTAAATGTTGTGAAGGTTGGAAATATATCTCCCTTTCTCTTGATAGAATACACCCAACATCTTCTGGAGTAATCATCAATAAAAGCTTTGGGTTGAAGTGTGGTGTCAAATCTCATGAGTATCACAAGGGGAAGACATACAATATGACAACAAATTTATTGCCTAAATGAGGTTTGGTTAGATCATGGTAAGATGAAGTAGTCAACCAATAAGGTGTTTATATGAGGTGGGTTTGATAAAAGTTCGCCCTACTCAGTGGATAGATTGTGATTGTGGTCAATTGGAGTTGCAATTGGTTTGATAGCAAGAAAGCTAACATCTTGTAAAATTTCTAAGTTGTACTTACCATTGATTAAGAAAAACTTCAACCTTTGACTGCCATACTTCAATGCTCAAAAAATATTTTAATCAATATTTTAAAAACTGAATTGGATATCAAACCAATTAAAGGACAGGTTTAAGGTTTAAAAGTTCTACCAGTATTAAATCGTTATAAAACTGGTATGTAATAAACAAGAAATAAAAATTATAAGAGTAAATAAACATAAAAATATTTTATTGAAATAAAAAATACACCAATGTTTATTATTTTATAATGAACTAATAATAGATCAAATCTAATAATTCAAAGTAAATATGAATATAACATAAAAACTTAAAATTAAAATTAAAATTAAAATTGTATTTCTAAAGATGATTGTGTCTCATCATCATTAAAAGTTCTAAATTCTCTAACATTATCCAAAGGCTTGTAAACTACATTTTTATCCAAAGTATCTACATCAACTTCTTCTATTGCATCCAAATAAATTCAAATTAGTAATATATGTAATTATTCTCAATTGTAAATTTGTAATACATTATACTTTTAAGTTAAATATGATCAAAATAAAATGTGAATTGATCGTCAGAAGTTGTTCTTAATTTATTCGTTGTGAAAAATGCATTTTCTTCATTAAATTCAATAATGAAAATAAAATTAATGAAAAATAAAAACAAATCAGTAAAATACATGTTCTTCATTTTTAGATTATAAGTAATGTAAACTATTGAGTTTTTGATGTTCCAAACGATTTTATTTCTTTGTATGAATACGTTTAAAAACACTCAAATTATGTTCATAACTTAATACATAAGTTGTTTGATTGAATAATCTAATAACAAGTTTTCTCAATATTGGAGCACTTTTATCGAACAATCTCCACAACTCATCTGTATTTTAAATTAATAATTGTGGGGAATAAAAATATGTATTATTAATAAGTAAATGATGATTAAAAGTATAAAAACTTACTAGGCTATATTTTTTTCATCATAAGTTCTTTCTGTGCAGATAATATAGCAAAACTCTCTAAACATTTACGATACAATTTAATTTCAGTTGTCATCTGTGATTACTCTTAATAAAGAAAATTCCTTTACGTTCAATCAGACGACCCATAATATAGTTTAAACATGTTTCTTCACTATATAAGCAATAAAGATTAAGAAAATAAGTTGCTAAGTGGATCATTTAAGTAAGATATTTATCCATCATGGGTCAAGAATATCTATATAAGACTTGTAAAATTTCTCCTTCCCTTTTAAAAGACTTATAATTGTTTTGTGAGCTCATATATATATATATCCTAAAGATGACTTTTCATGTGAGTCAACAATCCTTAACAACGTTATTAGCGAAGCTACAATTTTCACAATGATCAAGCAGGCATCCTAAAATTTATTATCTAGAATAATAGCACAAACTTATTTTCCTTTCGCACTATTTGATAATTTATGACTTGAAAATTTTTTGCTTATCACTAAATTTTAAAGTTGTTGTCTATGTTTATAAACATTTCAAAGTAATAAATGTAGTTCCAAACTTAGTAGCAATAGGATGCACGATCTCAACCTAATTTCCTTGCTTTTTTAACCAAGACAAAAATGTAATATGATTATACACAAAAAAATGTGATCTTAAATGCACAAGAAGCAAGATTAGAAATATATTTCATACCACCAATATCTTTTAACATAATATTTATACAACAAGTAGCCCATGGATACTAATAAATATGCTCATACTTTGATTATCACAAGTATTCAACTGATACATAATTAGTTGCATTATTTATAACCAAATGCATAACATTCTTTGATCCAACCCACTTAACAATTTTACAAAATAATTCAGATAAAGCATGAGCACATTTTACCATATCAGAAGCATCAACGAACTTAATAAAAGTTGTTCCAATATTATAATAATTCAATAAATTAATCAAAGTTCTTTGTTTTTTATCAATTGATCAATTTGCATGATAGTGCATCCTGGTGATTTCTAACTAAACTTATATGTATCCACAATTAATTAACATTCCTTTTTTAAAATGTTAAAGCAAAGGCGCATAAATCTTATAATAAGAAGGTACCTTAAATCCCAAACTTATCTATGTTGTAGCATCTATTGCTTCTTAAAAATATGGTAAATTTAAAGCATTTAAAAGAACACTCAAATGATAAAATCATCTAGCCCATGCTTGTTTACATCACAAAACAAGATCTTTATCAACCAAAACACTTTTTAAATTTGGTTGAAAATCAAGAGTAGTTCTTGGAGGAAAATCATAAGTTATATCAATAATAGTTTTTCTTTTTTTTCTTTATCTAATACTTGTGGTGCTTCATTATCTCCAAACGAAATATAAGTCTCTTTTTTATTTTTCTTTTTTACTTATTGTTGCAAATAATTTTTAATCCTCTAAAATACATCAATAGTACTTTTTTATAAGAAAAAATATTACACTTAACACCAATAATATGTTGTTTTATTCTATAAATTCCTCTCCCTTTAATTATTATACCAAAAATATACAATTATATTAGATATTCCCATCAGATGCTTAAGAAGAAAAAAAGTAATTCCATGTTGGATTAGACTTACCACAAGCAGAGGATATTAAGTTTATTGGATCTTTTTCTAATGATTCCATATTCTCGATTATAATTTTAACCTAAAAATATAAGAAAATATTTTTGTTAGTTTTGTATAAAAATAAGTCGCAACAATAACTAGAACAAATATGAGGCACAAAATAATGAACCAAAGAATAAAGATGAAAAGAAATGATAACAGATAAAAGTCTAAAAACAAATATACCCATTAATTTTGTCTTCTTCATTCTTATGTCTTTATATCTATTTGATACTATGGGATTTGACTTCAATCACTACAATCAACAAAAGAAACAATAGTAAAAAGGATAATGAACTTGTGATCTTGACCAATTATTAAAACACTCGACTAGTTTAATCATAAAAACTTGAACTATCTAACATTTCAATTTGATTTTTAACATTTTGGTTTGATTTATTTTAATAACTTTTGTTATTAAAAATATATCAATTTATTAATTAATCAGTTATTTTGTAAATTAATAATTTTTTATAAACTAAAATAAATTAATTAATTTTCATATAATAATATCTTTTTTCAATTATAAATTAATAAGTTTTATAAACTAAAATAAAGCAATTAATTTTCATTTAATAATCTCTTTTTAATTCAACTTTAATTTCTTCGATAGGTAAGAATAATCTCTTTCAATCATATTTAAATTCTTTAATTTTATTTAATCTTTAATCTGTTTTACAATGGTCTAATTTTGATTGAACTTTTTTAAACTTTAAACCTCTTATCTTATCAGTTTAACTTCCAGTTCAATTTTTAAAACATTGATCTTAAACATAAGGAATCAAAGTATATATAGAAGAGATAGGAAAGAGGTTAAAAAGAATTGAAAACATTAAAGTAAATCAATTGAAATAGGAAATAAAAATTGAAATCCTTTCCAAGATTAAATAAATCTAAATAAGTCACTAAAAAGTTAAGTATGGTTAAAGGACCCTGAAATTAAAGCTTAAATATTACTCCTCAGCACACTCTAAAATTATCCTAAACAAATTACTTATATATACTAGATTACTAATTAATAAAAATTTCTATATCCTTTATTAAATATACTTAAGTCTAAACATCACTCTTTAGCATACTCTTAAATTATCCTAAATAAAATTACTTATCTATACTAAATTAATAATTAATAACTTTTTCAGTGTCTTTCTCTAAACATACTTTTTTAAAGCTTAAGCATTACTCCTTAACACATTATTAAATTACCTTAAACAAAATTACTTATTTGTACAAAATTACTAATTAATAACTTTTTAAATGTCCTTATTTAAACATTACTCTATAACATACTTTTAAATTATCCTAAACAAAATAACTTATCTATACTAAATTACTAACTGATAACTTTTTTATTGTCCTTGTTTAAACATACTTTTTTTAAAGTTTAAGCATCAGTCTTTAACATCCTTTTAAATTATCATAAACAAAATTACTTATATATACTAAATTACTAATTAATAATTTTTTAATTTCCTTCTTTAAATATACTTCTTTAAAGTTTAAACATCATTCCTTAACACATGCTTAAATTATCCTAAACAAAATTACTTATTTAATATTTATAATAAATTACTAATTAATAGTTTTTAGTGTCCTTTAACTATACTTCTTTAAAGTTTAAATAAACTTTTACTTTGTTTTGATCAACAAATACTAATATTCTTAATGTGTCAAAATAATTGAAAATTATACCTTCTTCTTATTTTAAATCTTACTATTTATTTCAAATATGATCCAAATTAAAATACAATAAGGTCCTAAAAAGAAAATTCAAATTTCAAGGTCTGGAGAGGCCATTAAAACAAAATTAACAAAAGCAACATGCATTGCTTTTGTTTTGACAGGTGGTTAGATGCTTATCGTTAAACATTAGTAGAAGAAAGTTTCTCATGTCTCTTGCTTCTTATGGATTTCTCTTATTCCTTTTAGTGTGTGATTTGTTTTTTTTTTTTTTAATATAGAAGGTAATGGCATTGGAAATTTTGAGAAGGTTTAGGTATTTATTTTGTTCAACCTTAACTCGCAGATGATTCTTTATATCGTTCTTTGTGCATTCTATATTCTCTGCGCTCTTTGTCTTTCAATTCATCGTGTCACTTTCGTAATTTCTCTTTGCATGTTGTAAAGGTTCCTCCTTTTTATATCCTTGCTCTCCATCAGCATATTGGAGAAGATTCCAACTTGCTCTGATGATTGAATTGCTAGTGGGTACTTAATTTCTTTGTGATTTTGACTTCTCGGATACTACCAGAGATACTTTATTCTAGCACTTTGTTTCCTTGTTTAATTTCATTATTATAGAGAAATGTCATTAGTTCTCTACCCACTTTATAAAGCAGATCCAGAAGTGCCTAGTTACAGGAATCTTGCTCAAGCTTTAGAATGAATACTGCTCATTTCTGTGCCTGTCGATGACCCAATTCTCACTGAAGAAGAAGAAAGCATAGTTTATGGTTCTTCACGGTTTAGAGAAGATCGACCAATTTATTATTTAATAAGCCACTTTTCATTTGTAGCAATCAAAAACAAAAATTAAACTAAAAATTAGGCTAATCTGTGCTTAATCTAGTAAAATCAATTATTTTAATGGGCCTAAATCTTTAATATTGAATCAATGTGAGAGAAATTTCTTAAGTGAGATAATAAAGGCAGAAAATATGTTCGCTAGAGCAACAAATGCGAGATGTGGAACCAATAGGTATGATGGGATTTGGACCAAGTCTCAAGAGGGATGGGTGAAGTTAAACACAAACGGAGTGGTCAATTCGGCTTCTCGTTATGCCACAGCTGGTGGATTATTGCAGGATGGCTCCGGACATTGGTTGGGAGTTTTTGTGCACAATATAGATTCTTGTAAGCTGTTAATCGCAGAACTGTGGGGAGTACATACTAGCCTAAATCTGGCTTGAGGTTTGGGCTATAAAAGAATTGAGCTCGAAGTGGACGCTTTGGAGGTAATCAATATTTTATCTGGTTCCAAAGACTTGAGCTTGGGAGGTAGTTCATTAGGAATGGCCATTCGTGAGCTCTTGGCAAGACCATGGGAGCTAAAATTTTGCCACATATTTAGGGAAGGTAATAGGTGTGCGGATTGGTTAGCTCATATTACCAGGTCTTTTAATATAGGAATTTTTTGTTTTTAGTATCCACCTTCAGATTGTAACTCATATCTCCTTGCGAATATGGTTGGGGCCTCATTCCCGCAATTAGGCATGTAATAGCGAATTTCTCCTTTGCAAAAAAAAAAACCTTTAGTTGGGAATAGCCTTTAGCTACTATACATGCTTTGTAGCATTCAATAAAACCATCGAGATTATACTTTATATGATACACACATTTACACCCTATTGCCTTTCACTTGGAGGTAAAACATAAAAAGCCCAAGTTTTATTAGCCTGTAATGCTTTTGTTTCTTCTTCCATAACCTTTCTTCAATTTGGAACTAGTCGAGCAATAATAAAAAAGGGGTTCAATGTGCTTTATAATGAAATTAAGAAAGTAGGAATGGCTATGTGAATATGTACTTAAGCAAAAATAACAAGAAATGGGATATTGCATACCCAAAGATGTTGAAGAAGATTGAGCACGGGTCACATTACATAAATAATCAATAAGGTGGATTGGTGGTCTTTTTAAGCATTAAGAGAATCATACGTGATAGTAATTTAATGAAATATTTGATAAGTTAGGATTAAGGATGGTAGGAGGCTGATAGGTGGGAAATGATGGGTTCATTATGGTCTTATTTACTAGCCTAGCAGGTGGGTTGGATATGTTAAACAATTAAAAGATATGTTCATCCTTTAATGTGGATTTTCTCGGGTTAGGAAAATAAGTAGTAGGACTAGATGAAGGTGTGGAAATTGATTCAAATGAAGGCTGGATAAGTGGTGCAGAAGACTTAACTTGTGTTTGGCTAGTGTTTCAGTTAAAGTGTAGTAATATGTAATGGGATGGCAACTCGATTATATGTATGTAATGCAAAGCCTTATCAGTCTTAAAAGAAAAAATATTTCGTAAAAAATAACATCTTAACTAACACAAAATTTCTAATTGTTGAGATTGTAAAGATTATAGACTTTCTTCCCTATGGGATAGCCAACAAAAATGCATCATCTGTTGAAGGTGAATATCAAAACAGAGATAGATAGCACATAAGGACAAAAGACTTTAAACTTTTATTTCATCTGAAACATAATCTAGAAACAAATAAGAAGTGCCATAATCTAGAAGCAAATAAGAATTGCCTCTGTCTATAGGCTTACAGAAAACAAACACACCTAATTAAATCCCACGACTCTGCTATTTATTCTCAACAATAAGAAACTTGCTTAAATAAAGGAAACAAACTAACAAATTAGACTAATACTCGGTCAAACTTTGAATCAAACTTTAACACTCCCCTTTGATTCAAAGATACAAACTCCCGTATGTTTTTTAAAGTTCTCATGCTTTTCTAGCGGAAGTGCCTTTGTCAATATATCAGCAACTTGTTCTTTTGTATTGCAAAATTTCAACACAATTTCTTTACTAGTAATAAGACTCCTAATGAAGTGATAATGAACTTCAATGTGTTTTGTTCTGCTATGATAGGCTTGATTCTTTGTCATTGCAATGGCTAACATGCTATCACAAAAGATCTCTATAGCTCCAGCTTGCTTCTGATTGAAATCGACAAGAGGTCTTCTTAGCCAAACTACTTGACTAGCTGATGCTGTTGCAGAAATATACTCAGCCTCTGATGACGGTAAAGCTACCACTTCTTGGTTTTTTAAACTTCATGAAATTGCACCTGACCCAAGATTAAATAGGAAACCAGATGTGCTTTTTCTATCATCCATACAACCTGCATGATCACTGTCAGTGTAACCTGTCAGTTTAAAATTTGATACCTTGGAGTACCAAATTTCCAGCTCTGTAGTTCCTGTTACATATCTCAGAATTCTCTTTGCAGCTCCAAGATACAGCTTGCTTGGAGTGTGCATAAACCTGGACACAACTCCAACCGAGAAAGCAATATCTGGTCTAGTATGACACAAATAGTTCAAAGCTCCAACAAGACTCCTAAAATATGTTACATTCACAAATTCAGCATTATCATCCTAACTCAACTTTTCATTCACATTCATGGGTGTAGCTTCAACTTTCCAGTTCAACATATTGAATTTCTTTAAAAGATCCATTGCATATTTTCTTTGTGAAATAAAGATCCCATCAAAACCTTGCTTCACTTCAAAACCAAGAAAATAATGCAATAAACCCAAATCTGTTATTTAAAATTTCTTCATCATGCAAGTTTTAAACTTAGCAATAATCAACTGATTAGAACCCATATAGATCATATCATCAATGTAAAGACATACCACCAGAAACTCATCTTTACCATTCTTCTTCAAATAAAGTGTTGGCACATTTTCACTTCTTTTAAATCCACTATCTTGAAAATAGGAATCAATTTTGAAGTACCATGCTCCTGGTACTTGCCTTAAGCCATAAAGCACCTTTTTTAACCTGTAGACTTTATCTTCATTACCATAAGGTTCAAAACCTTCAAGCTGTGAGACATAAACTTCTTCCTCCAAGTCACCATTCAAAAAGGCTGATTTAACGTCAAATTGGTATACTGGCCAATTTAATTTAGCAGATAAGGCTAAAAGGGTTCTCACCATTTCAAAGCGTGCAACTGGAGAAAAAGTTTTGTAGAAGTCAATACTGTAACATCCCGTCACCGATGGGATGTGTACAGTGAGTGTGCATTTGCATTTGGCATATTCATGCATTTGTAGCCTCTTTATACTTGATTAAATTGGCAATTATTGCACTAGCATATTAACGTACATACATGTATGACATATTCCCGATATGATTGGGTAAATTGGTAATTTGGAGGTAATTGTGTTAATTGATTTTTGAAAATTGAATTGGAGTAAGAAATGAGATTTAGGAGTTTGAAAAATGAAATTGGAGTGTATGATCATGAGTTTTATAATTTTGAGGAGTTATAGGAATTTTTTTGGAATTTTTGGAGTAATAGGTCCGGATCGAAAAATTGACCTAATGACTGATTAATTGAATTTCCGGTTTCGAAATTGATTGTCCAATGGCAATGGGAGATTAGAAATTTGATTTGAGGAATTAGGGTTTTGAGCCATTGAAATTTGGGAGAAATTAGAATAAGAAATTGGATT
>JANZLD010000001.1:25744402-25758799 GCA_026413575.1 Erythroxylum carthagenense
GTGCTTTTGGACAGAATTATGTATTTATGGATTTGAGAAATGAAAAGTAAATTTGGTTTCAATTTTTAGTGATATTTATATTGATACCGTGTGGATTGTAGTTGGTTGTTCGGTAGTGCACCTCTATCGTGAGTTACGTATCGGAGCGACCTGCGGGCGTCCCGATGTGTATCCTACGGTAAGGGGGCGCTACAGATACCTTGCTATTGAGAATAACCCTTTACAACCAACCTTGCCTTATGTTTTTGAATGGTCTCATTTGCATGATACTTAGTTCTGAACACCAATTTAAGCCCAATAACGTTCTTTCCTTCCGGTAAGTCTACCAAGTCCCAATTCTGATTTTTTTGAATAGCCAACATCTCCTCTTCCATAGCTTTACACCATTCTTTGTCTTTTGCAGCTTCTTCAAAGTAAATAGGATCTGAAACAAGCAAAGCAAAAGTGCAAGAATTATAAATTTCTTACAAGGATCTGAATTTCCTTAGAGGAGTTTCACTTGATGAGCTTGAAGTTGATATTGCTTGCAGGAACAGATGAATTACTACTTCTAAGAGTACCAGGGCTGGAAATTGTTGGTGTTGGATTAAGTATTGGTTCAATATTATCTTCTAACACTTGAATATGCTCCTCCTTATTTTCTTCATTCCAGATCCATCTTGCATCTTCATTAAAAACTACATCCCTACTGATGGTTATCTTGCCACTAATAGGGTTATAAAGCTTAAATGCTTTGGATTGAGAAGAATAGCCAACAAAAATATATTTCTCAAACTTTTCATCATATTTTCTAGAATGATTTTTGACCAAAGCATAGGCTATACAACCAAAAACCTTTAAGTGGCTTATCGTTGGTATTCTACCTGTCCAAGCCTCAAAGGGTGTTTGATTACGAACAACTTTTGTAGGAGAAAAAATTTAGAAGGTACACCACTGTTGCAACAGCTTCTGCCCAAAAATAAATAGGAAGGCCTTTTGCTTAAATCATGCTTCTAGCCATCTCTACCACAGTTCAGTTCTTTCTTTCAGCTACACCGTTTTGCTCTGGTGTGTATGGTGCTATAAGTTCCCTGTAAATTCAATTTTCCTCATAAAAAACATTAAACTCAGCTAAAATAAATTCACTTCCTCTTTCTGTTCGCAATGTTTTTATTAAAAGACCACTAACTCTTTCCACGATTGCTTTGAATTTCTTGAATCTGTCAAAAACTTCAGACTTGTTTTCTAGAAAATAAACCCAACTCATACAGCTGCAATCATTTGTAAACAACAAAAAATATCGACTACCACCAAGAGACTCTATATTCATAGGCTCACACAAATCTGAATGCACCAACTCAAGACATTTAAAGGCTCTCCAAGCCTTTCCAACAGAAAAAGGCTTGTTACTTTGTTTTCCATAAACACATCCTTCACAAAAAAAGATTCTCAAGTTTTGGCAAACCAAACACCATTTCTTTTTCACTCAACAACTTTAACCCATTAATATTCAAGTGCCCATAACGTAAATGCTACAATTGAGTCTCACTATCACCTTTAGCAACCATAGCATAATTCTCAATCATTGAAACTTCCAATGGAAACATTTTATTTTTAGACATTGAAACTTTAGCAGTGATTTGCATTGATTTTTTATCTTTAATAATGCAAAAACCATCCTCAAACAAAATTGAATATCCACTAATCATTAATTGCCCAATGCTAAGTAGATTATGAGATAAACTAGGAACAAACATCACATCTTGTAAAATCTTAGCATTACCTTGACTAGTTTAATGCTAATAGTCCCTCTGCCTTCAACCCGAATCTTTTTATTGTCTCCTAGCGTCACATATGTTTTATCAAACTCATCGAGCTCCTTAAATAATGACTTTGTTCCACACATATGATTAGAACAATCGTTGTCCAAAAACCAAACATCATTAGATTGCTCCTTCTCACAAAAAAGGGCATAAACAGCTTGCCTTCATCATCTGCTTCCTCTGCAAAACTTGCTTGGTTTTCCTCATCCTTCTATTTTTTCCAACAATAAGCCTCTCTATGACTTGGCTTGTCATAATAGTAGTATTTAAAGATCCTATTCTACCTCTCTTCATTAAATCCGCTTCTGCCTCTACCTCTTCCTCGACCTCTTCCATGAATACCACTTCTGTCGCTACTACATCCAGCAGCATTTTCGTGCATCTTCCCCTTCACCTAAAAAGCCTTTTCTTCATTCTTTTCATGTGACCTGAGCAACCTATCTTCATGAGATTGCAAGGAACTCATTAGTTCTTCAAATGAATAATTTGATAAATCATGCGCTTCTTCAATAGTAATAACAATATGTTCAAACTTTAGAGTAAGACTCCTTAAAACTTTTGCAACAATAGTTTCTTCATAAATATCTTCACCATACGACTTCATTTGATTAACAAGAAAAGAGACTCTAGACAAATAAATTTGAACAAGTTCATTACTTTTCATAGACAATGTTTCAAATTCACGACGGTAAGTCTGCAATTTTACCGTCATTACCTTTGAGGAACATTGAAACTCCTTCTTCAAAATCTGCCAAGCCTCCAACGATGTTGCTGCTGCTGCTGCAATTCCTGAGAAGGTTGTTTCGTGAACAGCTTGTTGGATTAGGAATAAAGCTTTAGCATCCTTCTTTTTTACTTCTTTCAATCTTTCTTCCGCCTCTTCATCAGGATTTTCTAAGTTAGCGAAGCCATATTCAACTAGATCCCAAAGTTCTTGAGATCTAAAAAGAGTCTTCATTTTAATAGTCCAAAACTCATACTTTTCTACTATGAAAATTGGTATGAGTGGTTGTGAGGATGATGAAAAAGCATTTGTTGCCGTCTCTTCCTCTCGTGTTTCCCTTTTACTTCCCAGAAAAACAATGTTTTGCTTAATACCTAATAGACCAAACCTCACGTTTCACTCAAGTGCTCAAAGGAGTAAACCTGGCTCGAATACCAAAATGTTGAAAAAGATGAATATCAAAACAGAGATAGACAGAGCACATAAAGATAAAAGATTTTAAACTTTTATTTTATTTGATACATATTCCAGAAACAAATAAGAAGTGCCTCTATATATAGGCTTATAGAAAATAAACACTCCTAATTAAATCCTAAGACTTGACTCTACTATTTATTCTCAACATAAGAAACTTGCTTAAATAAAGAAAACAAACTAACAAATTAGAGTAATACTCGGTCAAATTTTGAATCAAACTTCAACATCATCTAGCTCAAGTATCAATTTTATTTAGATGATGACGTGAACTTGATGTATAATATGAACAATAAAACATTTGGAGATTCATGAATATTTTCGTTAGGAGTTTTTCCAGATGGTGTTCGGTTTATAATGAGTATGCAGTCCCCTAAAAAATGTAGGGGGAGAGTAGCTTGAAAATGTAAGGCCCGTACTATATGGAAAAGATGACGGTGCTTACGTTTGACTATTCCATTTTGTTGAAGAGGACAAAGACAACTTAGTTGTTGCAAAATGCTAGACTCAAAAAAGGATTTTATGAAAAACATGATTAGTATCATTGTGAGAATGGATCGTT
Organism: Erythroxylum carthagenense; assembly: GCA_026413575.1. Lineage (NCBI taxonomy): Eukaryota > Viridiplantae > Streptophyta > Magnoliopsida > Malpighiales > Erythroxylaceae > Erythroxylum > Erythroxylum carthagenense. The sequence goes on from JANZLD010000001.1 coordinate 25,747,965, forward strand.
TTGACACATGTATGGATTTGGTTGCAAATATAGCCAAAAAATGAACAAGTAATGAGTAGGCATCAGAGATGTATTTCATGAGATAAATTCATATCACACTCGAAAAGCCATCAACAAGAATTAGAAAATAACAATGACTATTCTGTATAGGTATAACATATTTGCCCCAAACATTAATATGAATTAAATCAAATAGATTGTTACTAAAGGACTTACGTAAAGGAAAAGGAAGTTTAGTTTGCTTGGACAAGTGACGTATTTCACGATGGAAACAAGAAAAAGGAGCTAAAGATTTAAGGATAGTTGATGAAGGATGGCATAAGTTAGCAAGGAAATAGCAATAAAGGTGGCAGCAAATGTAGAGGCATCGATAAAGTAAAGTCCACGGCTTTTAAGGCCCTGGAAAATCTCCTCCTTTACAAAAGGGTCCTCTTTTGGTGAGCTTTTGCACGGATAAAAGATTGACGTTGAAGGTAGGCACACAAAGGACATCATTTAAGGTAATATTTGATGTGACTTGCTTATTGCCAATGCCATGAATGGGAACAAAATCTCTGTTAGGTGTAAAAGGGCAAGAGGGAAAGGGTGGCAAATAAAAAGAAGATGCGGTGAAAGTAACATGAGCTGTTGCTCTAGTATTAATGATCTATATATTTATTAGGCTTACAGAGGGCAAAATAAAAAGTTAGAGATTCACCAGTGAGGTTGGCTTTGGGCTAATTTAGCACCCATAAAAGATGAAGGAGCTACTAAAAATATTTATTTATGAACAGGTCCTTTGCAGTGTTATTGGACCGAGAACTGACAACATGATTAGATGAAGTAAAGGGATGTCTGTGAGAGTTGCCTTCGCGATATTATCGATGTCCTGCATGAAGCGCTGATAGCACTTTGTCTTTTGTGTGGCCAAGAATACCACAGTTTGTGCAGCAAGGACGAATCTAAGAAGGTTTTGCACGAGCCACTAGAACCTGTAAGGAGACATCAAAGTGGACAAGTGCAACAGTAACTTGAGTTTGAAGGGCTTCAAAAACTGGAGGAGGATGTGTTTATGCTTGTACAACCTCATCTTATAGATGTAATGAATAATCGTGATTAACATCAAGAAGTGTGGTAGAATTAACTTTCTCCGTGCTAAGTAAGCGTGTCATTGAGCCCCATCAAAAACTACATTAGACGCCTTTTATTCCGTGAGAACCATAGGCGTTATAGTCTCCACAAGTGCATCCTTTGCAAGAGTAATAAAACTATCTTGTTACTGAAGAGTGACAATCCACTTCTGGAGTTCAAATATGTGCATGCCACTTTTGGTAAATCAGCCCAGATCATAGTGGCAGAGGTGGCATAGAGAACAGTATGAGCAAGGAAATGATTTACAGAATTATTGTTAACAGGATTCCACCGATCAAAATCATAATGAGTGAATTCAAGTATGGGAAGAGATCCTCAGCAAAACCATATTTATTTTTTTCCTTTGAGGGCCATTGTCATAGAGAGTGCCCAAGGGATGTAATCATCAAGGTTAGTAAAAATGTCACTCATAAGGGTTAAGCTAGGGTTATCAGAAGGATAGAGATAGCAGGGGCTCTCTATATCAAGAATAACAGATGCAGAATATGAGTTAGTGTCCTTGGTCTTAGTGACAACATCACAAGGATTTAAAAAATGTACAAATGCTCTGCCACCAGAAAGTGTTTGAAATGTTGCGTAGGCAGAATATATACAAGGAGTACCCAATCAGTCACACGATAATAAGAGAAGATTAAGCTAAACCTCTCCATCCTAGGCAAGTATCTTTCATGTGTAAGTAATTATCCTAAGTTAGGCTAAATGCAATAATTAAGTATACTATACAATCTTATCACATCTTTCACCAGACAACAAGTCCCGAGTTAGTGTATATATTTTTTTTAAAAGTTGTTAATAGCTCCACAGTCTGTAGTAGAAAGGTTACTGTAAAACATTCTACAATCCTCCATTAATGAGAGTTCAGTTGGCTTAGTACAAGCTTATGTGTTCTTGATAATGATGTACAACATCTTTTAAAAATGGTAGTCGCATTCCATTCTTAAAGGTAGATTAAGCATTGTTCAATTTGGGTCTGGGATGGTATACTCATTCATATTCGAGTGGTTGTCGGATCTAACATAAAGAAAGTGCTTGTACTTGGTTAACATATCTTCGTAATTGGCAGGTATGATTGTGTGACCTTCCCTACATATTTTTCACTCTCATGCCTATTTTTCCTTCTTAGATATGAATCCAAGTCTAAAGGTTATTTGTCTATATCTTTTACACCACAGGTCTGCCAATATTATAGAGGAGCAAACTACTATGAGGAATAAGTAAACTCGCGTACTTGAGCTGCTATCAGTAGAGTAAGACATGAACGAACCTTCTTGATCAAAAGACACAGAGCAAATTATAGAATAAGAGTTGTAGGCATGTAGATTGCAGGCTTTTCCCAACAAAGATTAAAAAGATAAATAAAAAGTTTGACAATGGACATCTTCAAGTACATAACGACAACAGCTTAGGTCAAGATATAATGGAAGGCTATACTCACAAAAGCTTTTCATTCCTTAGGGCCTTGATTTTTTTTTCCTAAATATGCAAGATAGGACCTCAATTTTTAGATTTGATGTTTCTTTATATGTAACTGAAATGTAAATTGATCTTAAATCAGCCTTAGGACCTTGTTAAGATATGCAAGGATAAATAATACACACTATTCAAATACATGGACCTTGCGAAGCCCCAGGATCCAAAAGATGAATAGCACACCTACCTATCAATGGTTTCGAAGTTTCTAATAAACCAACACCTTGTCCTAGCCATGCTTCTTCTCTTCCATGTTAGAGCCCAGATCTGTCCATAACAATGAATCATTATCATTATACTTAGTTCTTATTAAGATATGGCATCAAGTCATGTATGCATTATCCCTTATTTTAAGATCTACCTCCAATATATAAAGAGAGATTAACAGTCAAAAAGGTGAATGCTCATCACAATTAGGCTCGATATTAGGTTGAGTCGGACTTGAGCCCTAGCTTGAGACTTGAATTGGCTTTGAGATGACGTGGTCTTTGTCTCTTGCAACCATGGCTAGGTTTTGAGATTTTATGGTTAATAAGTTGAATCCAAGGTTAAATTATGCACATCTCATACGGCAATATAATTTAAATGGAAAAGCTAGACTTTCTCCTGAGATCATTTATATGCTAGAGATTAAGAAAGAGAGTAAACATTTAATGCGCTATGAGAATATGCTTTCAAAAGTCAATCTTTAATAGGAATGTGGCTTAAAAGAACTAGCATATTTTCTTACACTCTTTAGGGTAGATTTGGAAGACATTGACTCTTCTCCTTGTTGATGTGATTTTATCTCTAAAATTTTCTGCCATAAAATATATTATTTACAACCTAAGGTAAGTACACATATCTTTTGGTATTAATACAATAATGAATAGAGCATTGATCTCAGGAGGAAGCTATATAAATTCAATAGGCTCTCCTACAATTACCTAGTCAATTAAATAAAAAGGTATAGATTTGATGATTGATAATTAAGTCTAAAATTAAATGTAAGCCTAAACCTACACCTAAACTTAAATCTAGGCAGAGAAATGAGTAAGCAATTATTAGAGATAAGACAAAACATGTAATCAAATGGAGAAAGTAAACATAAATATCATCTAGATAAGAACTTTTGCTAGTATCATCTTAGATTTCATGATTAAATAAACATAGAATGGGTATGTTAATTTAGAACAATAGGACCTCCTAGATATTGAAATTATACTCTTTCAGACTATAACTTTCTATTCTCTAATTGGTTACCCATCTCTACAAAGCTAACACCTCTTTGAATGTACTACTCTTTAAAATCCAATGGAAGGCTTCACCCTAATACTAAGAAGATTACATAGCTCTCTCTTAAATACCCCATTTAACCCCTCTGAGTAGCTGTCTCTCAAATACCCCATTTAACCCCTCTACCTTAGTCATAGTTAACTCAAAAGCAAGCTCTCTCAAGTTATCCATAGATAAATTATAATTAGAACTAACTCATGCAGTACGATCAATTAAAGGCATTTATATATAAATATATCATATTTATCGATTAGAATATATTAATCTATACAGGAGTATATAGTACGGTTCTCTTCTATTTAGATATGTAAAATAATCAATTATTAATCATTTTTAAACCAATGAACATAATATAGAAACAAAAGAAATAAAAAATAGAAAGAATTATAGATGTAATCTTAATATTTCGATGTGAGTTCTTAGTTATTGGATGATTTTGATCTTCTTTTCTATTGAAAATTACTACAATGTTATAGAATGATCTTCTTTGATTGTTAACCTTAAGTTATAAAATGAAATAATATAAAAGAAGCCCCTCAATATATGTTATATATGTCTATTTATAATTTGTCTCATCATTAAGATATGGTTTGGGCCACACTTGTGGCTTAAACCATGTCTCTCAAAAACTTATAAAATATAAAACAAGAATGTGGATTTCTCTCTCAACTTTTTACATACGCTTAAATCATCTAGATCAACCTTTTTATGCTAAAGTGAACATCTTGTCATGAACACCTTCAATTACTCAATTAGGTTATAATTTCAATTGGCTACTAATACTACTCATAACTACTAATACTACTCATAACTTTAACCTATTACTTAGATTAAAATCAAAGGATTAGAATTTTTATTAGTGCTTAAATTTATTTACAAAATTCATATAATTCACAACCAATATGGAATAATCATCTACTTAAGAATGTAAACTCAAAACTCAAAATGTGCCAAAATTATATACTTAGGTCATCATCCAATCTAAGCATCCTTTACAAGATTATCCAATCAAGTTTCAAAATAAAAACTACTCATCATTTTTCATATCTATTAACTTAATGTAATCAACTCATAAGACAATATCACTTATAATATATCAACTCAATTTCCTTAATATCCTTAACCTAAATTTTGATATATTCATTTACTAAACTAAATGCAAGTTTGAATGTTTATATATAAACTAACACTCAATGTGATAACTCTCTTATATTTAAGTTGTACATTGTCCTCGTTGTATATATATATATATATATAATATGTGACAAGCAAAGGAAAGCACACAAAAGGTGCAGAAATATGAAGATATTAAGATTCAAAAAAAAATTTATGAGCCTTGTTCTTAAATGCTGCTTTCTTTGTATTACATTTAGGATATCAAGTTTAGGGATCTACATTAAAAAAAATAAACAACATAAAAAATTTAAAATATATAAGAAATAAATAAACTGACATGTAAAATTACGTTAAAAGAGAAACATTTAATAATAAAGATCCACATTATTCATAAAAATGAATTGCATAAAATCAAGACATCGAGTTGCCTCCTAATAAGAGCATTATTAAAGTCTTTTAGTTGGACTCTAATGTTAGGTAGGAAAAGTGAGTCAACTTTGATCCTCCTCTTTCAAAATTTTACAGTTGTCATAAGTCTTTTTCCTTTAATATTTGCCATGCCTTCATTTCATCCCTTATTATGATCATATGACACCCTTTCATCTTGTTTGATAACACCCTAAAAAATTCATAAATTTTAGTGTCTATCCCATCAATATACTAATAGGGATTGTCATAAGAAAAAGAATAGTTTATCTCAATTGAAATATTGAATTTCTCTTTGTTGTTCTTTTCTTCTTCCTCAACAACTACGTCTTTTTTTATAGCTTCTCCAATTGCTTCATCAATTAGCTCCTCTTCACTCTTCAAGGTGGTTGCCATGTTATATTCCTTAGAATCATACACTATATTGCTAGGTAATGATCTTTGATATCTCTTGACTACTAAATGACTAGTTAACCAATCTACTAAATGAAGTCTCTGGGTGTTAGAATCGAGCTTTAGTTATGGATATAGATTATATTATTACTTCTTTAAAGCCTAATTTCTTCTCTTATTGTTACTCATAGTATCTGGATGGAGGTGGCATTTAAATTTCCCAATTATCCAATGAAAAAATTCAAACGAGATAAGACTGCATATTATAAGACCTCCTCAGATCTCGCGTATCAGTAGAACTTTCACTGGGTTGTCGCTGTTGATGTTGTAGATTATATGTGTTGTTACAGTGATGTGTCTAAAGTTGCTAGCAATAATCTAGTAGTCAACTTATTCAATTGCCTTGACAAAGTAATTTCTAACTTGACTAACATTATTATTATGCTTTCACACGCATTAATCACAACATAATGCTTGTGCAAGTTCTGTTATTATAATTAGGTTATCAATTTACACTTAAAAGCCTCCAACAGAGCTACCATATTGATCAAATCATCTTCATAGAGTATACATATTGGATTTATTGTCTTTGTGCTACTTGATTTCTAATGATATTCCTCCATTTTTATCTCTATAATTAACTTTAAGGAAGCTTTCAGAGTCCTAAAGTACAAGATTTCCATCATTGTTGTATAAACCATTTGTTATGTTGCATAGCCCTAAAAATGAAAATAAGTTGGCCAAACATTGACTCACCTTAAATTGACCCTTAACAAAGAGCAAAACATCATTTTGTCAAACTTATAGGCTAAAATGAATTCCTTTTGGTTTGAATTTCTTAAACCTGCATACCAAAACACTATTTTTTTAGGTAATAAACCAAAATAACATTATTTTAAGAAAATAATGGCTAGTTGATTTAAGTTCAGGCTAAAAATGTCATCTCTACATATCGCAGACCATTGCAAACTGTTTAAACTTAAAACTAAGCAGGAACCCACTAATGTGGACACATCCTCAATAGATTCTTATATCTCTCTCATATATCACAAAATGTCTTGTTGTCTTATTACTAATAGGAGGAGATATCATTTTGCAACCTTACACAATCTATATAGTTCTATAATCTCCATCCATATTAATTGGCTAGCCAAACATGTACTTAAAACAACATCAAGCAATATATATATATATATATATATATATAAAAAACCCAGACCATTGCAAACTGTTTAAACTTAAAACTAAGCAGGAAGCCAATAATGTGGACACATAATAGATTCTTATATCTCTCCCATGTATCACAAAATGTCTCGTTGTCATATTACTAATAGGAGGAGATATCATTTTGTAACCTTGCCCAATCTATATAGTTCTATAATCTCCATCCATATTAACTGGTTGGCCAAACATGTAGTTAAAACAACATCAAGCACGCAAAATATAAGGTAAATTCTGGAAAATAATATATATACACACACACACGAAAGGAAATATAAGAATATATACAAAGAAAGACTAGAATCACATTTCTCTAATCTCTTAAATATTAATTGCTTCTTCTGTAATAATGCTAAAACCTTGCTGAGCGCATTTTCTACTACTGAAATGTTCTTTCATGAAATATATTACTTGCAAACTCAGGGAAGTGTGCCTATCATTAGGGATGAAAACAATAGTGAATATAGTATTTATCATAAAAGAAATAAGTAAGAATTTATTAAATCTTCTACTATTACATAGATAATTAAATAAAAGGGATATATTTAATAATTGACAATTAAATTTAAAAATAAACCTAAGCCTAAACTTGGGTGGAGTAAAGAGTAAACAATCACTAGAAAGAGAACAAAAAATGTAAGTGAAGAAAGCATGCCCAAATATCACCTAGATAAAAAAATTTCCCTAGTGTCATATTAGATATCATGATCTAATAAACTTACGATGGATATATTAATCTAGACTAGTAAGATCTCCTAAAAATTGAAATTGCCTTATCTAAGGCTATATTCATATACTCTCAGATTGGTTAATCAATATCTTTACCAAGCTAACACCCCTTTGAATGCACTAAGCTTTATGAAATCCCATAAAAGGTTTTGCATTAATACTAGAAAGATCATATAGGTCTCTGTCAAGCACCATTTTTTGTTGGTTTATGCCATATAGTCAATCGCTTTAGTTGTAGTTTAGTGACAATTATTTAAAGGCATTCTTTTTCTTGTACATATTTAGATGTATATGATAAAGTCCATGGGATAATTATACATTGCAAATAAAATTATAATGAGATTATAATTATAAGATTTATATTGCATTTATGTATTATCCATAACTTATTCCTGGTCATTGTTCTGTTAAAATTGGATATTAATAGAGTACAAAAAGACTAGTATACGTTATGTTTTTCCTTATGAAGAAATGAGTTGATCTTAGAATCTAAAGTATAGAGATACTTAAATAAACATGTGGGTACTTATTAGAGAACAAGTTCACTGAACAAACCTAACATGAGAAATCTATTTAGAACATTACTTATATATTTATAGAATTCTTATTGTGATGATTGTATAAGTGATCATTTGACTTTAGGTCACCAAAGTTATCTTGTATAGGGATTAATATGTTTTGATACTACTTATAATCTATTTAATCATATGTCATTTAATCGGTAGTCATTAGATGTAGTATAAACTATATGGAGGTAGTTAAGTGATCAAGATAGGATTCATCACCCTAAAGTAATTAGAGAGAATGTTCTGCTATTTTCAATTAGTATTGATTTGGGAAATCTTTGGCCAAGGTGAAATGATGTTTTGTAAATAGTTTACAAATTTCATTAATTGAATTGATAGTTAATGGCGGAGAACTAATATAATTGGACTTAAAATAGAATAGACATTAATTCTATATTCTAGGTCTAATCGAAACATTGTATAATAAAATGATTGAATTATATAAAAAAATAAAGCATGGAAAGATTAGTGAAAACCACTTTAACATTACTAAATAATTGGGTGATCATGACATATTGCTAGACATCAATCTTGATCTATGATTATAAATTATTTAATTGGAGAATAAAGATAAGTTTAAATGAGTTTTAATTTATTTAATTCTAATTATGAATTAAAATTATAATTTGTAATTATTGCCAACATATTTAAGAACTTAATGAGAGATATTTAGTAAATAAGGATCAATATGAGATATTGAATCTTATTTGGGCATAATTAGTATTTAATTAGAATTATTTGCAATTTTAATTAAAGTTTAATTGAAATTAGAATTTAATTTTAATTAAATTATTAAAACGTCCAAAACTTGATATAAGTAGGTCTAAGCTCTATAAAGCTAACATATTTTGCTTAACCCTCTCTGTAAGAGTTACATAGTTCTCTTAACCTATTATGTAGATACTGTCACAGGCCGGATATTTGTGTGGCTATAGTGGTTGAGACTAATTAATTTTGGAAACAACTCGAGGGATATGATATGATTAAGGTCAAGCTTTAGAATAAGGTATAAATTAAGTTTTCGCTTTATTATAATTTTTGTTAATAATTTTATAAAATTAAAGAGTTCATGGTTTTCGAGAAATAAAAGGTTACGAAAAAGTTTCGTAATTTTTTTATTGCGATTGAATTCAAATCCTGACTCAGTTTCCCATCAGTGGTATCAGAGTCATCTTTAATTCTGTAAATTGATTAAAATTAATTGATTGTTATTGATGTTTAATTATGGAATTAAATTTATTCAATTTAATTTAGAAACGCTTCAGATTAATGCTTTATCGAACCATCTGAAACCCAGAAAACAATGAACCCTAGAATTTTTCTACAATTCTTAAAGTAAGAGAAATCGCTGAAAACTTGTTTTTGTATGCGATTATAATTTCTGGTGTTGTGGATTCGTGTTGGATGATTATGGTTGTTTTGGTTTGTGGTGTTTGTGATTTCTGGAAATAAGAAACCTGCAAACCCAGAATTGTTTTGGTAGAAATTGCCAAATAGTTGTGATTTGTGTTTGTAATTTGAAATGTATGACCTGCGTGTGTCTTGTGGTTGTTGGCTTTCGTATTTTGTGACGTTGAATAATCTGGAAAATACCATGAGAATTGTGTCTGGAGAAACCTATCGTTTTGATTTTCCTTGCATATCTGGATTTGAGTTTATTGCGGTTTACTTCTTGTGGCTCGAGAAACCTTCTTTTTGTGTTTGTGTTTCTGGTTGCATTTTCTGGTTTTGGTCTTCTGTTCTAGTTTGCGATTTGTGGATGTTTTGATTTCTGGCTGAACTACGGCGTGAGAAGCAGCTGCGAGAGCAGTGAGACGCATCTCCTCACTGGTGCTGTCACCGATGCTGGCCACTGGTGATGGGTTGTCGTGCACTACTGGCATCCCCACTGGTTCACCCGTAAACTAGTGGCAAAATCGCCCATAAATAGACGACGCAATGGTGGTCCAACTGCGGGCCGGGAAGCTTGAAGCATGATAGCAGGCAAGGGAAGCAGAGGAAAGCACTGGTGGAAGCGAACCCTAAACTGGAAAACGATGTGGCGCACACAAATAAAGCATCTGTGTACAGACCTTACTGGCGCGTGCACGCCAGCTGTTTTATACTTGCGCCTGTACAGAACATGCCATAGTCTACCTCTTAGTTTTAACCAATGATACGAATACCGTACCGAATTCGGTATCGGATTGAACTCTGAAACGGAACTATACCGGTATCGGTCAGTACCGGGTACCGTTTCGGAATATTTTTTAAATTTATAAAATAGTCCCTAAGTTTTTTAAAAATTACAAAATAGTCCATATTGATATATTACAACTGTACTGTATAATTTACTGATTTACTGTACCTTTCTTTTTATTATTAAAAAAATAAAAAAATCAAAAGAAAAAAGAAAAAGAAAAGAAAAGTCCTAAAAGGGAATTCAAAATTCCTAAGTTGTCGTCTTCATCCCACTTTGCCGCCTATCAAAATTTTGCTTCCCTCTTTCTGTCTTTTGCCTTTTGATTT
>JANZLD010000001.1:25778969-25798087 GCA_026413575.1 Erythroxylum carthagenense
ATACAGGAATGTGCAGATGTTGTTTGACATTAAAAGATTCACTGTCACTTGATATTTGAACAACTGTTTATCTCCGGTATAAACTTAAAAGAGATGACTATGTGCATGGCGCCTTAAAGCAGGCAGTCCATGGACTTGCTTTAATGATCAACGATTGAAGCATAAATGTACATGCTTCTAGGGAAGTGTACATACGATATAGGTTCTCTCATGCAAATGGGAAACGCTTGCATTCTAATGGACGACCGTTTTGTTCACCAGACAAGATATTCAACTTGCACAAGAATAGATTCTGCAAAGGACAGCCCCATAGCTCCAGCTTTCACACCAGGGAACTATCACGGACATCCTGGAAGTAAGGGGCATTTTCCATCTGAACATTCCTATGGTGGTTACAGTATGGCTGGTCCGAAAGGTGATGCATCAAGGACAACTACCTCGTCTAGAGATGATAATGCTAGCGATGTTGAGGCAGAATGGGTTGAGGAAGATGAGCCTGGAGTATACATTACCATCAGACAACTAGTTGATGGCACTAGGGAGCTTCGACGGGTCAGGTTCAGGTAGTACAAACTTGTGTTCCCTTTTTTTTTTTTTTTTTGGTTGGCTATCATTTCCTGGTTCCCACCTTGTTCATTTTACTCCTTTTAAGCAAGGATTCATTCATTGTTTTTTATTCTTCTTTTTTTATATTTTGATTTCCAATAAGGTAATAAGAAAACTCTTGTTTGACACAGTCGTGAAAGGTTCGGGGAAGTTCATGCAAAGCTGTGGTGGGAACAGAACAGAGAAAGGATACAAGTTCAATACCTATAGAACCGTAGATTCTAATCCCGGGGACTCGATTTCAGTACAAAAAGAAAAAGATGCGGAATGGGGCGCGTGTTTTTTTTCCTTTCATCCCATCCTTTCTTAGTCACTTCTCGTAAGAACAGACACCAATGCAGATATTCACCAATTCGTTATAGCTACGCAGATTATCTGTAAAGAATGACGGTTAATTTGAAGCACTCCAATTAATGATTCGTAATGTAAAACAACCGAAAATTAAAATCAAAGTTCACCAAAGAAAACGCCACCATAACATAGTAATTAATGGGGTACGCAACAAAACTATCCACACCTGGAAAAAGAAGGAAAAAACAAGCAGCTTTCACAAGTCACACCACTCTCATTTGCTACCTCAAACCATTAATAACAATCTCATTCTCATCGAGTCGGAGCAAACGATAACACACCATATGTAAAATCCCTTTTTCTAAATCACAATGTAACACACACACACACTCGCGGTCGTGCTCTTCACATTTTGGTAAGTAGCGACTTTAGCATAGACATTTTTAAGAGCCAAAGTTTTCATCCCACAACTCTCCTCGTACAAGTTCTGGCAGGGTGGAATTGTTGAGATGGCCTGAGAAGCATGTCACCAGACTCCCTAGTCCATTGTACTCCAGCCCTCATAGGTGGAGGCCGAGGCTGCACCAGAGACTGCCTACGAGAACCAATTGCCATGTTTGCAAACTTATCTGCAGCATCAGAAACCCCTCGTGCTGCTACTCTACCCTTGTTTACAGAAGCTGACAATCCACAGGGCTACCAAGTCAGTTCTTATCCACAATAAATATACATCAGAATCTATATCACATTCAAAAGTTGGAATTAGCTCCACACTTCCCATGGCATAAATACCAAGTAACCAAGTAAAGAGGCCAGAACTTACAAGGGCTTTTCCTTCCTGGTGGTCGATATTTCGGTTGCCTGGTAGAGCTCTTCAATGATTTCTCTTCTTTATTTGCACCCTTCATTCACAGAAACACCATAAAATTACAATCAATACAGATGCCACATGGCCCACATCACATACTGACAACAATACAGGTGTTCCTGATTCCATAGTCAAAAGCATTTCCTTGGGACAATGTATAAAAATTTATTCTGATTGTAGACAGTGGTTCAAGGCAATTATTTCCAATCCCTCTGAAAAGGAGAAAGCATTATTAAGAACAATAGTTTACCTGGTTGGCCATATCCAGCTTCCGCTGCGCACCTGCAATATGATTTCAACTGTGAAAATTTACAAGCAAAAGCATTTTAATTTAACAAAACATAACAGCATTTGTCCAAAATCATTTTGGGGTGTAAAACTTGACAAACTCAAAATTCTGTCAATGTTGACAGTCCTTAAACTCATTTTCGCTTTGCCTACCTGTGCTCAAAGAAGGAGAATGAAAATTGTTAACCAGCTTTGAATTATTCATAGCCCCGGAATATCTCCTACCAGACGGTTGCTCTGATGACACCTTAGTCCCAGCTACAGATAACAAAAGTGACAACATATCAATATTGAAATAATACATCATTAATATTTGAGAAACAAACAGAGCTGATATAATAACAAACCAGATGGAGGTGTTCTCACAACAGCTGTTCTAAAACGAAGTGATGGGGGAGCATAAAGGCAACCCTGCAACAGTAAGGAGATTATTGAACTCTGAAGGACAACGAGACACTAAAACAAATTTAAGTGTAAATATTTTTTTCATTAAAGAAGACAAAGACTGAATGCATAAGTCACCTGGAAGAATGGATGTTGAAGGGCCTCTTCAGCCGTAGGCCTCTTGCAGGGATCCCAAGAACAAAGTGCCTGACATCCCGAAAAATAGGGAAGGACCAATGAGAAAGGGAAAGCATACAGGAACTTGTACAAAAGCAGGGACAAAATAAGACTAAACCGACTGCAAACATAACTGACCGTAATAAGGTTGATTGCATCTTTACTTGCAGATGGTATTAGGACAGAAAGGTTTACACCAGCAAACTGCAACAGAAAACATTCCAAGTCGTCTTACATCTTAATCATTCGAAATATATAGATTGTAAAAGCACCTCGAATTTTTAAAATGGCATAAATTTATTTGTTCTGCCAAGGAAAAGTAGCTTTCCAGAATTACAACTATTTAAGAACAAAAATCATTAAGAAACTCCCCAATTTTCCAAACTAATCAGACATTAATAATCAAAGATATTTTAGACATGCTTCAGGTTATATGACATGGAAACAAACAATCTGACCTGTGGAAATTGGTAGTTTACAGCTTTAGCAAGATCAAGTCCATCAGCCCAAGAATCCTCAGTTGGAGTGCCTATTACACTGCATATTTTGTAGATCTCATCTGCCTCACTGTAAAATTAACCGTGATAGCCAGTGAGCAAAAGTTAAAATAAACCTGCAGCAAGATCACGGAAAAGATAAAGACCTATACCTGGTACCCGGAAAAAGAGGTCGAAGAGTTAATAACTCAGCCATAATAGCACCCATTGCCCACATATCTACAGCAAAGTAATGTATCCATTAGAATATACAATAACTATTTAATACGGTTATATAAATTCCTAAAATGTAGAACAGCTCAAACTGATTTGCCACTAACCAACTTTAGAACCATATACGAATGACTGAAGCAGAACTTCAGGTGCCCGATACCACCGTGTTGAGACATACTCAGTATATGGTGGTTGAGAATTTATTTCTCGTGCAAGGCCGAAATCAGCAATTTTAATTACATCCTTTGTGACCAACAAGTTCTCTGCAAGAAGTGCAAGTTATCAGTCTGATATTCCTAACTAAAAACACAAGAAGAAAAGACCCATCGCCGCCAACAATATGAACAAGTAAGAATGGGCTATCTTAATACCAGAAAGATAACCATCTTAAATTGCAAGAGAAGATGAAAACCGAGGATTAAGATAAGAATAAGAGCAAATTCATAAACAATGATACTCGAATTTCAAAAGTGAAAAAAATATTGTTGTATGCCATGACAAATAGCACTTCATAGTTGATAGATCATTTGTATAAGAGGACAGATATTTTTAAAAAAAGGTTCACCTTAGCTTGTCCCATCTAAAAGACGTCTAGAAATACATTGCAACAATATGGATAAAAACTCACCTGGTTTAAGGTCACGATGGAAATATCCACGCTGGTGCATGTAAGCAAGACCTTGAAATACTTGAAAACACCAATTTCTAACCTCAGCTTCCAGAAATACCTTTACTTTGTCTTTAATGAGTTGGTAAAGGTTGCACTCCTGGAACACCAGTATGTCAAAACCATTGGCTCAATGGTATCCAATTTGAATAAATAGAGGAAAAGAACTTACCATATATTCAAAGACAAAATACAAGATATCATTTTCCCGAATTACTTCCTTGAGCTTCACAATATATGGATGATTCATTTTTCGCAACGACTTTACTTCTCTAAGATTTACACACTCTTCCCATGAATAATACTTTTTCTTCATCTTTTTTATTGCCACCTGTTTATCATTGCCAAAAATAAAGCAATTAAAACAAAAGGTCTATAACAACCTAGGAGTCATGCAAATACAATTGCACTTACAACTTCGCCAGACTGCTTATTAATTGCCCTCCAAACACTGCCAAATGTTCCATCACCAACTTCCTTGATTAACTTGTACCTGCATACAGCATTCGTAATTTATAATTGAAGATCAAAAAAGAAATAAAAAACCATAAAGTGAAAAATAACTGACCTGTCCATCTTGTTGTGAAACACAAGCAAGCTCTTTCTTTATTCAGAAAATAGTATAAAACTCAAAAAAGCTATGTGACATTCACGATATATTATCCTTTGTGAAATCTGAAGAAAAACAAACAACCTTGCTGGTCCAGGTAAACTCAACTAATTTTCTTCAATGACCACTGACAGTAGGAAACCAAAATTTTTATCATGGACAAGCTCCACGGCCTTAATCATCCCAATACCCACAACTTCAGGATACCAGAAAGAGGAGTGGACAAAGAAAGCGGCAGAGTGCATAGTTACACCAAACAAAAAAGACCAAATGCAATGACTATCGGTGTCAAGGAGACAGACACACCGATCCCAAAACAGTCCAAAACTAAACTAAAAAGATCCTGCTGATCTAGGTAGGTACTGATGAGTGGATTTCTGAACACTTTAACTGATACCCATCAAGAGCAACAGGACAATAGGTGACAAGCAAACAGTCTGCAGATAATTGAGGCAGTGGTTTTTCTAGTATTAAACTACTAATTAACTTCAATTGGATTCCTTGCAGACTTCAACCCTGCAACAACATCAACAACATATCATTAGAAAAGCGGAACAAAAGTACAAGCAACAAACAAGATAATGGGTACAAGACTGTACTCCAGAACACGTAGTTGCTATGACTTCAACTGGACGTTGTATCAGCAATGCACTGTTCAGTGTTCATATGAGTGGTTAGAAAATGAAAAAAAAAAAAAAAACTGAAGCATTGATTAAAAGAATATGGATAAGGTATTTACTTCAAGAAGTGCATTAAAGATCCAACACCTATTTCACAATAACTTTGCATCACGTCCCCTATAGTCTTCATTAAACAGAAACTGACCACTAAGTGCAGTTAACAAAGGAAACCAAAAGAAAATCTCCAACGATGAAAAATCGCCAGTCAAGCACTTCTTGGAATGAAAAGACCCGATACTGGTAGCAGCTTGACCAGAAAAAGGCATTCTCCATGTCTTAATGAAAGAAATTAAGCCGTCTAGATCCAAGTTCTGCACAACCTAATTAGAAGTCAAACAACAAAATTTATTAAGCATCATTGAGTGATCAGAACATACACAAATAATCTAACTAGTCAAACAGTCCACATACACATCTTGTTCGTCTATTAAATACGAATGCTTTAAAAGAAAGCCCCTTAGAAAGTAAAATCTTTATAAATTGATCATATCAAACAAAATAATCTTATTCGTTCCTAAATATAAAAGCAAATAACCTAAACGAAAATTTTCTAAACCATTAGAAATACGACTAGCTGCCATAGAGAAGAACGGTCGTACAGAATCGGATCATAAGGCATTCACAACCCAAGTGCTGGAGATTGTAACAATCACGGATCTAATATAATCCATGCCAAAGAAACAACCTAATCATCACTTATAAAAAAACCGATTGCAACAAAATTAAAGTATCCACGGATTACAAACGAAAATGAGACATAAAGCCCTAAATAACAAAGGTAGATAACCTCGCAGATTTCAACCGTTTGCATCCAATCAATAACCATAAACCCTAATTCCAAAACGGAATGATGGCAACGAAAAATCCGAAGAAATCAGACACGAAAATCAAACCCTGGAAACCAAGAAAAAAGATCGAAACGTCCTATTAAAGGAAAAAGAATCGGATCGGAGCGGATCAAAAATCATATCAGATTAGATCCGAACAAAGCAGGAGGAACCAAAACAGAAACAGAATGAGAGGAAGAGAGAGTAAAACCTGAAAGCCGAGCGGCGTAAGAAGAAAACCGTCGCTTAGGACGGAAAGAGGGGGAATCCAGTGCTTCTCTCTCCCTTTGTTCACCTTTCTTTTATAACCAAAAAACATATAAATCTCCGTAAAAGCTTTTCCACACTTAACTTGCGCATTTATCTCATCCGAACATATATATATATACACACGTCTAGATATATGTATATATACCCCTCTTGTCTTTCTCTTAATTAAATCTTCGGTTCGGTGCGTACCAAGAAGATACCTAATTTCTGACATGACATGGGTCCCTTCCTTTTCTCGCACTCATAACTCATCCTTCCTTCACCTGTACGACATGTCGTTTTTAGGAGGGAAACACAGTCACTTTAAAACTTAGCCCGACCCGCTCAGTCAGATTTTGGCCTGGGCTACGGGCTAAAGTCAACTCAGTCCGATTTTGACCCGACGATTACTTAAAAATAATATCCTGATTTTAGCCCGAGTTAATTAGTTAAAAATAACGTCATTTTTGAAATTTTTTTTAAAAAGATAAATTGGGCCACCGACCATCATGACCTTGGTTAGGGCCAAGCGGGGCCAGGAGCAATACCATGACACTGGGTCTGGTCAAGCTGGGCTAGGACAACTCGGGCCCAGCTCGATCCATTGGCATCACTATGTTTGGTTGTGCTATTATTTTCTATTTTCTACTTTACATTTTTTTCATTTTATCATAAATTTAAAAATTAAATTATTTTTTAGTTTAATATTTATTTAAATAAATATTTTTAATTTTCAAATATCTTTAAAATACATAAAATTTAAATCTATAAATCATTATTTAGATTTTAGTTATTTATTTTAATAAAATATAATAAATTTATGTGAAATCAAAATAAAATATTTTAGCTTATTTATCTTTATATTGATTTAACATTTAATTATTATTAACAATAAAAGTGTAACTACAAAAACTTTAACGATTAAACAAAATTTTCTGATTAAAATAGAAATCAAATTAAAAAATAAAAATAAAGAACTTCTACTTTTCAAATTTATTTTACCTTAACCATACCATAATGTTTCATATTACATTCCATTTAATTAGATGATATCCAAAGGTTCAAAATTAAAAAAATTTGATAAATGAAGGAAAAGCATCAAAACAATTTTATGAAATTAGTTAACTTCCAAACTAAAAAGGATTAATTAATTCAACTCAAATATTTTTTTTATGTACCAATTTATAAAATAAAATTTGGAATTATAATGGTAATAATTATAATTACGAGTAAGACATCTTTAAATTTTACACTTTAGTATAATTTTTAATTAATGTTGTTGAAGATTAGGGGGACAGAATTTTCGGTCCAACGAAATATAAGACAGACAAAATATTGACGAAGTGGATGATACATTAATTGTGTGGATTTGTAACCGAAAGGCAACGCCGCCAGAACGAATACACAACATAGATAAATGAACTTATGTTACTTTTATTTGTGACAAATGGGAAAGAGGTTTAGTGTTATTTGGCGGCAGATAGGAACCATTTAGTGAAGTTGTGGAGGGTGTCTTGGTCGGCTCTGTAGTAATTTTGGACAAAAGCGAGCAACTCCGACCAAGTGAAGTCTGGATACATCCTTTCACCCGTTCTTAGCATAAGCTCCTCCGGCGGTCCTAAACCATTTCCAAACCAATAGTAAAAACAAAAAGAATTTATCCTCTCAAACAAACTATTTATCCGGAGACTTACGCACCGTGAAGGTATCGCCAATGTTGACAAGAAGTGCACCTTGACAAGGGCGAGCAGGATACCAGGCGTTATAGCGTAAATCTCCAGACCTCCAACTGTACATCTTGGTGAAGTATAGTTATGGTAGTTGTGTCGGTATGAGGTCCAGTGCCCATCCTTAAACTTGGGTCTTCACTCTTCAGTCTTCACAACTTGGGTAGTAGTTACACATGATTACACCGTATGTCCGTATCCATCCGCAACCAACTTCCTGTAGTCACCTCCGTCGATTCCTAAGCTAAGTCCCAGTAACTACATTATCGGAGGTTATGTTCTAAAATTCGGATCGGTCATCAAATCGGTGGCTTTATTGGTTATTGATTTAATCGGTTCGATCGGTTCAACCATCGGTCAAATCGGTGTGACGTAATAATTATGCAATAATTATATTTAATTATATATAATATAAAAAATTTTAAAAAAAAAAATGTCGTACCGGTCCGACCAGTCAATTGACTGGTTTTGACCGGTTCAGACTGGGTCAATTGACAATCGATTTTGAAGGATCAACCGGACCGGACCACCGACAGGTCACCGGTCGGACCGGCCGGTCCGATTTGGGTTTTAAAACCAAGATCGGAAGGGATAAGTATCTCATACTCAAGGTTTTAAAATTTGGACCGAACGTCGAATCGAAAATTTTATTAATTATTGGTTCGATCGGTTTGACCATCGGTCGAATCGGTGTGACATCATAATTACATAATAATTATATTTAATTATATATAATATTAAAAATATTAAAAAAATAGAAAAAATTACCAATCAATATCAATAAATATAAATTAAAAAAATCATTTGACCGGTTCAAATAATATAATAAATATAAATAAACAACGTGATATGTTTTAGAAAGAAAAAAGCAAAAAAATAAAAATAATTCATTAAACCAATGACCAACCGGTTCGATCAGTACCGGTTTAACCAGTCAATTGACCAGTTTTCACTAGTTCGCATTGATCCAATTAAGAATTAATTTTTAGGAATCATCCAGATCGGATAGTCGACCGATTACCGGTCAAACTAAACGAACCGACAGATCGAATCCGAATTTCAAAACACTGCTCATAATATTGCCATAATTCTGGTACATAATCCAGCTGAATTATATACATATATATAAAGGTTAAGAATTTATCGATAAATGTGGCAATCCGATAGAATCCTTAAAATTCAAGTTTGATTTACAAAATTTTCAGATATGAACACCTAGTTTAATTTTAATTATATTTATTTTAAAAATTTTCAAACCAAAAAATTAAAGAATTTAAAATTTTTATGATTAAACCAATCAAATCAATTGAATTTCTTAATTATTGCTATTAATTATTGCTAAAAAGTAAGAGAAATACAAGGAATCTAATTGCTTAATCCTGCAATTATATATATAGGCCTCAAAAGTAGAGGACATATATTAAAGACTTAGATTGCTCACCATATTTTATTATTAAAGATGTGAATCAATTAAAATTATTAATTATCTATAATCATAATCACTTTAAATTTATTATGTATGAAGCAGATTAAAGACATGCTTAATTATTATGCATTTCTTATCTTTAGGATTGTTTCTTTTTAAAATATGCATGGTTGAATCTGAATTGGGTATTTATGTAAATAATACTTTCTTTTTATGAAATCTCTTGATTATGATAGATTAACTTTAGTTTTATAACTAATTATTCCTTTAGTTGAAACTTAAGATTATATATCTAGTTCTATTATTTTAACCGTCACTTAGGAATTTTATGTTGTGGTACAATTATTTTGGTGTGATTTAAATAAAAAATTTAAATTAAACTATTACTAAAAAGAGTTTATTTTTAATTAAAGTAAAATATTTTAAAATTTAAAAATCAATCCAAATAAATTCTTACAAATTTAGTTTGAATTAAAAATTTAAATATACTATTTTTTTCATGAGTTTCTGTCTAATTAAAAAAAATCCTTATAGTTTCCAACATTAGACTTAGCCCTGACCAAACGTAGGAAAAGCACCTATCCAGGACCTACTTTCATAAAGAACAAAATAGGGAATAAAAATAACTTTTATTTTATCCCATTTTATTCTTTATAATGTCAAAAGTTTCCTCTTTTTTAAAATTCTTTTTGAGAATCAAGAGACACTCTTAATCCTCACAAAGAGTAAAAAAAAGATCTCTATTATGTCTCTTTTTATTTTTTACGAAGGTCCACTCTCGACTCTTATAAATAACAAAATGAGACAA
Source organism: Erythroxylum carthagenense (assembly GCA_026413575.1). NCBI lineage: Eukaryota > Viridiplantae > Streptophyta > Magnoliopsida > Malpighiales > Erythroxylaceae > Erythroxylum > Erythroxylum carthagenense. The sequence continues at coordinate 25,789,288 of JANZLD010000001.1, forward strand.
AATATTGACTATTTTTATTCTTTATAATATCTCACTCTCTACTCTCGTAAAAATAACAAGAAATAAAATAAAAGCTTTTTTTTTACTTTATCGAAAACCTATAAAATGTTAGTAACAATCCTATCCAACTTAATAAAGCCCTATCAAACTTAATAAAGGGGTAACATGACCCATATTTGTAAATAATTGCAAGTGTTTTTCCATTTTTCTCTATTCTTTCTTTTGATAAGTGTTTCTTTTTTTCTTTTTTCTTTTGACTTAATAATGTTTTATTTTCCCATATGAGGGCAAAGTGACTTTGTGCTTTGGAGTTAAGTATTGGACTTGAAAGCTGCATAGCACTTGCAACCCCACTAAGAGCTTGGCAAGTACGAAGTCAAATATTATTCATATTAGTTGCGGTGGATATTATTGTAATATAAGAATGGCGGTGACTTAATTGCGGATGATGGCATACGTGTTTTCACCTTATCCTTGTTCCAAAAGGTTGATCTCTAACTCCAAGGGCCCTTAGTCGCAGGCCCGACCACCGCTGAGAGAGTGAATCACAATTTGATCTTAGTCAACTCCTTAACAGAGCGGTCCTCTACCTCTCAATGTTGCTAGGAGTCGAACCTTGGATCTTGTTCCAAATGACCCTGTTAGTTTGCCAACTAAGCTACTCGTGCGAGCTTTCCTTATCCTGTTAGTTTCACCTTATCCTGGCCTTGAATGAGAGTAACCATTCCGTATGTACGTGTAATCATGCAAGGGGTACACCTTGCCTTGCGGGTCTGTTAGTTCTATTAATTCTTTCAGATATCCCGAAGTTTCCAAAGTTGTTTCCATTTAAATATGTCTACAAAAAGTATAAAGATATTAAAAAATAAAGGCACTCGTTTTTATGATTTAGCTTATTTTAATTTTTTATAGTGTAACGTATTTTAAAAATATATATATAATTACATGTATTAATTTTTTAATGAAACTCACATATCTCAAAGTATATTAATTTTTTAAACTATAAAAGGATGCATAGCGTTACCTAACATTTAATTGCAATACTTCCGCATTAAATCTCCTTGTCCTTATCTTAGAAAATAAAATATTATTAAGACAGAGAAGACACTTGCAAAATAATAGAGGCATAAACATAATTTAACTTTTTACTTCCACGCTAATCCTTATCTTATACAAGAAAATATTAGAAGTTGTCAAAGGAAGCAATGATAGTCGCCTGTGATGAATTATATTGCATATTATACAAGACGCACCTAAAAATATATGGTGGAGATATTTATGCAATTCATAAAAAAATGCTTCTCCTAACAATCGGCGACTGCGATATGTGAGTGAAAAAAAGGTCAAGATGCCAACTGAGAAATCTCTTATTCTAGCAAATATTTCCATTCCTCTTGATCCATATGATCATTGTTTAGCAGAAAAATAACATGGAGTTTTTTAGCAGGAAATCTAAGTAGAAAATGGTCAAACTAGAGTTGATATATTTAGATGTTTATGGTCCCATTGAAGTGGAGTTGATGGGAGAAAATAGATAATTTGTTACCTATATTGATGATAAAACTACGAAAAGTTAGGTCTATATGCTGAAGACAAAGAGCCAAGTCTTTAAAATTTTCTAAAAATTTTATGTCATGATAGAAAGGGAAACAAAGTGTTAGAAATAATAAAGATAAAACTCCAATCACAAAGATCACGTCAAACAGGATCTGTTTATACACAGATAAAATAAAGAATCACGTACATAAATTCTTGTTGTAGTTCTACTGATTAAAAAACTTTTATTATGTTTTATTACAGACATTCTTCTTTTTGAAACTTGGTAACAAAAACAATGAGAAGAGACCAATACACGCAGATTTATTTTTTTAACTGTTTCATTCACGATTGTCTTCATATAACTATCTTTGGTACTTATTTCAAGAACATTAATCCTAATAAATGGGTGTATATGAGTCATTATCTACCACTCACACGTGAGGGGTTTAATCTTATTAAAAAACAAACTCTACAATACTTATACTCGTACCGAGGATTGTTGAAGTTAAGAAAGAGTATATCTTTTTTTAGGTGAGTTGGGGAGACCATATTTCTCAAATAGGATTAGAACATCCTAAGACAAGTATGATGACTTGTATGTGAATTTTGAACCTAGGCAATGTATAGTAGACTTGAATTTTAAATGGATGCTAATATACTTAGGTATTTAATAAATGACATTGTTTTTAATAACTCTTTGCACTTGAAGTGCAACTGATGTTTTTATTATGTATTTTGAGAAATGATATTGTTTTCCACCAATCTGAACTTGAAATGTAAAAGACAATATTTTGTTTTATGAAACTACATGTTTAAACAACTTTGCATTTGAAGTACAAAAGACGACTTTTATTTCATGAGATAATGTTTCAGAATTTACATATGCATATTCAAGTCATGTATGCTACATGTTTTTGTTCTCTTTTGACTTAGAGCCATGACATGGTTTTATTTTGTCGGTTAGATAAATAAATAAAGGCATGGTACCTTACTTGATTTTATACCTAAAAATTGGACATGATTTGTTTTTTGATTGGTGAAAAAACGATTGGCCAATCGTGTGCTGGGCACAACTGATTAAGTGACCCTCATACCCTTAATGCTAGTACATGAAAATCGAATCGTCGTATCGACACCTTTCTACGGGACTCGCGGGTGATTCCACACCTAGGGTCTGGACACCGACGAAGTCATCACCTAGGGTTATGATGCTCTTGTCGACTGTAGTCCTGACTTACCACGGATGAAATCGAGCCAACATTGAGTATCGATGGGTATGCACATTAGTTTGACCAACTAGTGGTGTCACACATGATTGTTTTGAATTATCCTGATATTAGTTTTCCTATCGATATTTGATTTATACATATGATGTTTTTATGCTCTTGTGTACTGGAACTAGAACCTATATTTACCCGATGAGTGAGTTAATATGCTAAGCCTATATAGTTCCTAACCAATATATGTTAAGTCATAGGCTGGGCCCATGTGTTTTCTATGTGATATATATTCACTTCATAGGTCATCTACATCATCTTGGTATGAATCAAATTCTATTTGTGATATATGTCTTTCCTGCTCACCGAATACCCAGTGTACTCACCCTTTCTGCTTTCCAATCATGCAGGTTAATTTAGTAAGTTTGAAGCTCTGATTGTGGGGTCTTTTGACATTTTCGGGGTATTACTACACCTGGGTAGTTTCTTAGTTTTTACTTTTGTTGTCTAGTGGCTCATGAACTGTGTTTATGTAGATATGCTTTATAATTTTGTAAGTTAACTTTTGATTGCCTTGTGTTTTATAAATGACTTTATATATGAATCTTTGGTATTATTGTTGAGATTGCTTTGAGTGGACTTTAAAGTCCTGAAGTTATGGTTGGATGTGAATATAGAAACGTGTTTAAAAATGTTTGCACCTTTTTTTAAAAAAACAAAGCCATTGTATTGCCTAAATTTTCCAACAAAAAAAGGAAAAGAATAGATATTCAGTTAGCCTTGCATAGTCGGATAAAGGATAGGGTGAGTGTCCTTAGCCTGGTTATGTAGCGGTTGTCATGGGCTCGATGTGGTATCGGGTTGTGACAATTAAACCCTCAACTTAGGATGACTTAGGTGCATCTGAAAATAAGCATTAGGAAAGGGAGACAACTCACATGTGTTTTATAGTTTTGAACAATAATGACGTAACATCTAACTCTAGTTTTTTGTAATAATGATGTTGATTTGACACATGATGAACTAATTAAAAGTTTAAAAATCATGAGTAAGAAAAGGAAGAAATTATCCTTCAAGCTTGAGGAAGTTAAAAAATAGTTGGATGTATGCATGAATGATAATAAAAAATTGAAAAGTGAATTACGTAATATTAAAGTATTAAAAAATGATCATTAATGATAATCATGCATTAGATATATTAAAGCATAAAAACGAGACGTTAAAAAAGGAGGTCAATGTTCTCAATGATTTTTTAATCTAAATTCACTAAAGGGGGTGAAAAGCTAAAAAAATGATAGAAGTTCAAAATAATTCCAATAATAGGCATGGAATAAGATATAAGCATAGAAGTGAAGTCAGTTTTTAAACCACGTTTGCAAAGAAAAAATATTTACCTAGCGAAGAACCATTACCTAATGTGATAAATGAGTATGAAGCCTCCATATCTAAGCATATAAATGCTTATGCTATATCTACTAGGATTCATTCTAAAAGAAAGCATTATGCTTGCATATATGACTTATAATCTAGGTATAAAATTCAATGCTTTCAATGGAATAATAGGCATAACTTCTATGATAACAAGTAAATCCACTCACACGCTTTTAGACCTCAAATTACTCATAGTAGGTGTCATACATATAATCTTAGTAGCTCATCTCACTATCCTAGGAGAATATTCAATATCATTAATATCCAAAGGAAGATTCCTCATTATGCATACACACATAGAATACCAAATAATACATTTATACATCATCATTACTTATATAACACTGTATGTCATTTTTGTAGAAAGTATAGACATATTAATAGATTTTGTTTTATCAAACAAAGGATGGTAAGCAAGAAGCCTAACAATCAAGAAACCAAGCTTATTTGGGTAACTAGAATATATTGATTACATTGTTTTGTAGGACTCTTAAAGAGCAAATATTATATAGTAGAGATGGTACTACTATATTTGAAGAGTTTATGTTTTTATCTTGATAAGTCTAACTTTCTTATGCCCAAAAAAGTCTTGAAAATATTTATGCAGAATGTGGAGAAATTAGCCTTTAAAGAGAACAATAATGATCAAAGACTCTTTAAAAGAACCAATTATTAAACCAAATGAGGATGATAAAAAGGATGATATGTTTCCAGTGGATTGAAAATTCAAGTAAAATCTTCATTTGAATCATATAATAGGCAAAATTTAATAATATGTACTAGTTTATGATTTAGAAATATGTGACATATTATATTTACATGTCAATTTGAGCCTGGATCCCAATTGGTCTAGTATAATAACAAATTAACTCAATATCCCTATTTGCACTTAGGCTTGATGAATCTAACTTTCTTATGTTTAAGAAAGCTTTATAAATATTTATGCAGAATATGGAGAAATTAGCCCTTAAAGAGAATAATAATGGTCAAAGACTCCTCAAAAGAGCTTGAACCAAATGAGGATGATAAGAAGAATGAGATGCTTCTAATAGATTGAAAATTCAAATAGAATCTTCATTTGAATCATATTATAGGTGATATTCAACAATAGGTAATTAATAGTTCATGATTTAGAATATTTGACGTCTTATATTTATGTGTCGATTTAAACCTAAATCTTTAATGATGAATGTTTAGGTTTGTAGTATGAATGAGGAATTGAAATTTATTTTAGTATATTATGGACTTAAACTTAAAGATTATGTGTAAATAAGGATATTGAGTTCAAATTTGTTAGAATACTAGACCAATTAGGATATAGTTTTATTAACCAATGAATAATGATATTATGAGAGAATTAGACATGTTACAATGTGATAAAAGTCCCTTTTAATGCCATGAATTATTAAGTGTTTTAATATTTTAATTTATGTTTTGGGGGTTTGATTTACAAGTCTTCGAATCATATTGGATGACCAACATCGTGGTGTGGTCGATTAGTATTATAAAGAAAACCAAAATCACATACACGATGAGTTTGGTCATCATTTGTTTGAAGTTCTAGTCAGTTACTTACTTACATCGGTAGAACAAGGTCTCTTTTTCCTAGCAAAATTTTCATTTAGGTGAGTTTGTAAGGAGTTTAGTCATTCCTTTCATCGATTATTTACGCACATTGGACATCCAATGTCTTTAAGTGGTCAAACAATGTCCCATTCTCCTAAAAAAATTATTCAAATAAGTTTGTACTTAATTGCTTAATAAGTATGATCGACCACAGATACTAGTCGACCAATCTTCACGATTGAAGCTTTCTTCCTCCTCTTTTCTTCTATTTTTCATCTTGGTTGTTTATATCTTCCAAAATCCTACACAACTCACTCTCTTCTTCAAAAAATGTTACCCCTTATTCTTAAAAATCTTGTCCGATTATATCAAATTAAAATTTTGTCATTCTTGGGTTTTGAACTAAGATAGTTTCAAAAAAATTTCTTAATTAAAAACTATCTGCTTAAATTGATGCCTCTATAGTTAAATTATAAAAGGAATGAAGGTTGTTCCCCTTTCAACTATATTGATACATCTATGATTTTGTTCAATTTTAGCATTTTGGGTACTTTTTATATTACTAAATTTGAATTTTTTGGGACTTTTAAAATTTTTCACTCATTTATGAAATTTAGCTAGATACTGCATTTATGCTTATATTTTTAATAATTTCAAACTCTAATTTCTTTTATTTTTATTTATTTTTTCATCTTAGACGTAATATCAAAAGTGGAGATGTTTAAAAATTAAATACAATTTGGATGCTTTTATTAAAATTAACCTTTTTGAACTTTAAATATCTAATAGTAAACTTTATTGGTAAAGTTTATCAATTTTGATCAAATTCTTTTTTATCCTTTAATCAATTTAACTTGATGTATGACACTTTATATTTTTATTTTTAAATAATTTATTTCATTTTTGATGATTCTAAAAAGGGGGAGAAATTTTTGTGATGTTGGATTTAGGGGAAGTGATGACATTTAGAGTAAGTGACTTTTGCATTATGATATTTTAATGCTTGAATAAATTTCAATTATCTATATGTGTAGATAATTCTTTAAATATTTCTTTGGTTATTGATATAGAAATATTATTTTATGTACAAATTAATGGGGAGTTAATCATAAGTCTTGATAAGAATTGTTATTTGTGTGGTTAATTTTATTTTTATTTTGTAATATCAAAAATATTTTGTCATCATCTAAAAGAGAGAAATTGTTGATCCAAAAGCGAATCCAATTGATATTTTGATGATAACAAAATATAAGTATTACTAATAGGTTTATTATTTTGATATGAAGGAATACAAGAACAAGATATGGTTATAATTTCAAGAAGATAGTTCAAGTTAACAAAATAAAAGATGAAATTTACAACTTACAAAGTAAAGACCAAGTAAAGAACAAGGAACCTTAAGGTCATTTTTTAGTTTGTAATAATAATCCTAATCTTATTTAGTCACTTTGATTTTCTAAAAGACTCATCATGTATAAACATTTCATATCACTTTAGTGCATGAAAATTTTCATTTATTAATAGACATTGAAGCTTTTGGTTTTCATAGAAAAGTCTCTTGGTCTTTCAAACGCTCTTTAGGAAATATTTTAGAACGTGTTTAAATCATAGTTGCATTAAACAAATTAAGTTTGAGCTTTGAAGGTGTTAAAATCATGTTTTTAAGGCATTAATTGACCTATATGGGTTAGTAGTTGACTAATATATGTTAAAACTGAATTGATGAATTGAAAGTTTATAGTAACAATTGGTTGATACGTTAGTTAACTAACATGCCATTTAGAACTAATATGCCTAGTAGTTGACCAACATTTCAACGACTAGTAAACATGTGCATTCAGTACACATTAGTTGATAAATATGCTAGATTGGTCGACTAGTTCTTTGTAACTAGCTATTGTAAAGATTAATGTTGGGCTCCAACGACTAGTAAGGGTCTCGAAATCCTATAAATACATGTTTTCTCAATGGTTCTTGCACTAAGAAGTATTTTAATGTATTATGTATATATTTTTAAGTGTTTTTCAATTGTTTGAGTATTGTTATCTCATATATGTGTAAATAAGCCTCTTTGGAGTTATCAACTATTAAAGTGAGGCATCTTGAGTTGAAAGATTTAGTTGGGGCATTATATTATTATACTTGGGGAGTGCTCCAAGTAGCATTGAGGTTCTTCTTTATTGTGAATAAAGATTATAAAAGCATTCATCTTTATTGAGAAAAGATTATACAAAAGTTATTTTTTGCATTGAAAGAAGAATTATAGTAGAATTCTAAAAGGAATCTTGATAGTAGATGTAAACAAGAGTTATTTATCGAACTACTATAAATTAGTTTACATTCTTTCTTTTCTATCCTCTTCAAACTATTATTCAATTGTTTGAATAATTTATAGTAAGCAATTTTTTTATTTGACAAACAACTCTTGTATATATTGTTGTTAAATTGAGTTCTTTGGTTAGAAATTTTATTAAATTTTGTAAAAGGCCAATTTATCCCCCTTTCTTGAATACTATTAGAGACTAATAATTTTGATGAAGAAGGGGTAGAAGAGTGGTCATTTACAAGATTGGACAAACTAAAAAGTTAACATAGACAATAGGTATTTGGCTTTGATTTAAACTAAAGGTAGGAGACGGTAAAGAAAAATAAGATTAGGTTCAGTACCTAGACTTTATGCTTAAATAAAGAGGGAGTCATTATGCCTTCTAATTATAACCAATTAAATTTGTAGCTTACATAGAGAAGAGGAAACAATTTATGCAATAAAAAGAATGAGTTTTTTTAATTCAATTAATACTTCTTACATGATAAAATATATTACTTTTATGTCAACATAATGAGATAGAGAATGACTAAGATAAACACTAATTATGTTTTCTAAGAGAATTTATGTTTGTTATAAGAATGTAAGAACAGAAATATAGCATAACCAAATGAGCTTATTGATAATTTGAATTGTTTTTGGAAAAGAATAAAACATAGTGACTTGATGCTTTTAATTAGAGTTGACAAATTATTAATATATATGAAGATATTTATTTAAT
>JANZLD010000001.1:25883241-25896493 GCA_026413575.1 Erythroxylum carthagenense
GTGCCATCGCGCCTCTCGCCAGCAGCTCACACGGCAAGAAAAAGCTAACTCTGGAGCTAGGGGTCTACTCTATCGATTTGAGCAGGAGTTTACTTGTGATTTCTGATTTGAGTAGAAAAATGGAGCCTCCTCGAGAACCCGAGAATAGGAATATGGGTTTGAGACACGTAGTGTTGCGATTGAGTTTGGTGATTTTACTCCCAATCTTTGCTTTCTTTTTCTTGTCGTTGTCGATCGTAGTTGTTGCAGTTTTGGGCGGTCACGTAACGATTTCTTATCCTTTCTCTATTCCCTCTCAGTGCAGAATAGTTTCCAGTAGTAAGTTCCTCTCTCTCTGATCTTTTGAATTGATCTTCTTTCTGGGTTTAATAGTACTGTTAAGGTCTACGTTTTTTGTTATTGAAGTAGAGGACTTTAGTTCTGCATTTGTTAATTCTACGATGTGAAATGTGTGCGTTAGGTCATTTCTGAAATTCCCAGTGAAATCTAATGTCTGAAAGTGTTATTGAGAAGAGTTTGATAAATTTAGCTTGTTTTTTATGTAATAACCAGCTTCCAAGCTTCTTCTTGCTTTGAGTGTGTTGGATCGTGAAGTATAGGAGATGTGTGGTGGAACAAAGAAAAGCATCTATTGTTGTTCTGAAGGGGACCGAGTTTATAGAAATAAGTTATTAATTGATTCAGCTCCCCCTCTGTGCATTTGGGATATGTGATTATGGTAACCATTTTCCTTGAGTTTTTTTCTCTTCAGTCCTCATCTAATGTTATCTTTCATGATAAACCATAGAGGAGGAGTCTCTGTCATGTTCTTTTCTTTTTCTTGGAAAGAATTTGCTGAGTGTGTTCAAGTTAGCTTGCTATCTGAATACACAAATTTGTTATCCTCTGTCAAAAAGAATACTTGAAGATTCAATTAGTTTGCGTAGGCAAATAAGTATAGGTTTAACTGCACCCAATTAAACCCTTTTTCAAGAAGTGAGTCGCTGGGTTATGAAAGCCTGGGTTGATTAATTGAGAGTGAATCTGATGTAGCTATAAGAACTCTTTCCTAACAATGAATCTGACCATAATTAGGTTAACCTATTGAAGGAGACCGCGGGAAGTTCATTACAATGTACACATTGAGAAGGCAACACACCTACCGATTGGTTAGCTAATTATACTCGCCAATGTGCTTGGTGTCCACATATGAAATTGACCACTGTCTAGGGCATTGGATACTTTTGAGCAGGATCCTATCGGTGTGTCTTGGTGCCTGTTGGTTGAAGATAGATAACTAATTGTAGTTTAAGCGTCTTCAACTCCATTACACCCAAAGAGCATAATAATGAGATATCAGTAGGAGCAAAATGTTTATCCTTATGGTTTTTGGTTATTTGGTTAGAAAATCTAGGTCATTAGTCCCTTTTTTCTTAATTTCATAGATTAGTACCCTTCCTATGTATAGAAACTCAATGATGTTGAAACATTTGGCAGACCTGCTCAGAAGCCTTTTTTCCTGGTCTCTTAAAGTATAGAACATTGAAATATTTTAATGTCATATATATATTGATCCATCTTACTTATTAATTAGTTTGTCATGTGCCATCTTAAATGCCTTTATGAATGTCTTCTTAGATCCAGTTGAGTTATAAATATTGCATTTGGTGAGCAGCAGTGAACGCAATATTTATATGATTATTGCAGTTACAGAATAAATGAACTACATTTGAATATGCATTTTTTTCTGTTGACACTCTTACATTAATCTCTAGTTTTATATGACTCCTTTGGGTGAACTTTCGCATGTTGTATTTTACTTGGTTTATGGTTTATTCTTTCCTATCTGATGCCTTTTCTGATATTCTTTAGGTGTGGATCTCAGATTCTCCAAAATCTGTGAACTTGGAGTTTTGAACTACAAAGCAAAGAATGTCTTTCATCCTTTTGAAAGAAGTAAATTTCGATGTCGCTATGATTACTATTGGGCATCAGTGTTTGAGGTGATTGTAGACTGTGTTTACTTTTTATTTAATTTTTCTCTGAGGAATTTCATGGTAATATCCAAAGCTTTACGTGTTTACATGCAATTTTAGCTCAGTAATATCCAAAGGTTTGTTGCTTCCTGCATCGTTTACCTTTAGCTTGTGATAGTGAGAAGAAGTGAAATTCTGCTCTCATGTGTCATTGTTATTGAATGAAAGAGAAAGGAATATAGAAGAAATCCTGTATGTTCATTCCTATGTTAAATATTTGGTTCTAGCCTTCTTTTCGACAATGATTGATACTAGGAGGGAATAGATTTTTAGTAGAAACACATTTGAGACATGAGAAATAGTACATCTTGAAGGTTTTAGGCTTGTTTCCGGATGTTTTTCTTATGTTTTAATTTCCTTGTGATTTTACATAAAATTTTTCTATGTTACCTAAGGTACACAAAAAAGAAACCTCTAATCTTCACAATCTTCACACATCTGTTTCTGCAATCCATTCAATAAGCTTCTCCTCGATATAAATATTATGACTTGTCAACTCCCATGGTATAAACCTAATATTGCTAACAAATTAACTTTTTCAAATAAACCCGACAAAAAGCTTAATGGTTTGCTGGCAAAAGCTAGATCTGGATAGGGAAATAATGTTAAATATAACTCACCAATATTGGTTAATTAACAGTTGAGTCTGGATAAAATATGGAGATTAAAAAATGAGAGCAGTAGTACTGGTAAATAAATAATGATAGCATTTGACTGTTTTTTATTTTCTTTCCTTAAATGATGCATCAATAATGGGGTTAAGATGGAAAAAGAAGCAGCTGTTTCCTTTTTCAAAGATCAATACTGGTTGAACTGTCCAGTGACCTATTGTATAGAGTGCGATAGACACCAGATAAAGTCTGTTTTCTGTGCAACTATTCTCAAACTTCTGCGTCTGGGTGCTAATCATATACTGGATATAGAACTTTGATTATAATTGCCACTTTACGAACTACACACACTCCTCAAACTTTTAATTTCTGTGAAACTGACAGGTGGAATACAGGGATCATTCTCTGGGTCGGAGATATATTGCATTAGCAGAAACTCCAGATGAGGCCCTTCCTTTGAATTGCAGGCCTAGTTTTGGTGCTGCATGGTTGACTAAGAATAAATTTAAGGTTGGTGTTATAGAGTTTCAAATCTTTGATGGGTTGTAGATGTATGGAGCTGAATTCATCCAACAAAGACTTAGCTTCACATGCCTAGCTTAGACATTGTGCAAAGTAAAAGAATGCTAGATTCTTGAACATGCACCCACAAACACAAATTTATGTGTGTTCTTGGGAAATTAAGTTCTCGTTCAAGAAATAACCATAGTTATGCATTTCCTTCTCAGGTTAACAAAACTTATGACTGCTGGTACACAAGTGATATTTCCAAAGTGAGCTTATACCGTGATGACATTTTCGGTTGTGGAACAAAAGATTCATTTTCTATGAAGATAATTAGACATTATTTCACCCAGTGAGTGGAGGCTCTTCTATTCTTTTTAGTTAGTTCCCCCTATTTCTGGTTCCAGTGATCTACGTAGCTGTTCTGATTTATCAAAAAATTGTGATAAAAATAGGAGGATATGGAAATGAAGGATAATCGATAAAGATCATTGAGTTAAATAGAAATGGAAGAGAAAGAGAAGAGCAAGAGAGATGGAGAAACTGAAGAGGAGAGAAGAATAGGGAGAAAGAAGGAGAAAGTGGAAGAAAGTGAGTTTTGGGGGAAGAATTTAAGACAGAAGATGAATTAATACCTCATTTCACTTAATATGTCCAGAACTGCAAAATCACATACTGCTATATTTTTTTATAGGAGTTAAAAGCAATCCCAGAAAGTTAAATACCTTTAAAAATGATAATTTCTCATATTCAAATAGCCTTTAACAGATTAAAAAACGTCTACCAGAAAACATGCTAAAGCGGGTGGTGGGTCAGTATATCAGTTATTGAATTACCTGGCATGCTCGGATGTCTTGAACTTAAACGTCCAGTGGGAGTACATCTGTTGTCTTGCCCACAAAAAATTGTTGTGCCATGTAGTTTACAGTTCTTAGTTTTGACTTCTCTTGTTCCTCTATTTCTTTCAAGTGGGGTCCTTATAACATTTCCCCTTACAGTTGAAAGTTCAAGTCCTTCAAATATTGAATAGAAAGTTTTCTGTACTAGTGGAATTTCATTAGGTTGTGAACATTATTTACATGCAACTTCTGGCATGTTTGTTTATGGGCCTTCATATCTGAACTGTTCCGTGGCTTTAATGAGAACAGATTCACCAATTTCGCGTACTCCTTGTTTAGAAGCAAGAAGGGAAGCGCTCTGTATTGGAGATGGGAAGCCATAGCAGGAGCTGTGTCTGGTTTTATAACTTCTGTAATCTCCATTAGCTTGATAAGAATCTTTCAGCTGATCATTCCTTGGTTGCATAAGACCTATGTAGCGGTGGCGGTGGCTCGTACCATCAATATGGTCTTCTTAAAGCGTGTTTGCTTTCTTGTTGCATACTTCTCTGTCATGGGCTGGTTTGCAATCCAGTATGGGAAAAGGCTTGGTTTGTCAGAGATCTACAGAGTTTATAATTACTAAGTGGGCATTCTTTTCAAGTGTCACTTCCTCGGGGTCATAGAGCTCCAGATCTCGAACTGCAAGTATACCGGAACTTGCATTGTGTAAAATTTTACAACTCTTAGATATCGGCAACAACTAATACACCTACCCAAGAAAATGGTGTTGGTTTATAGGCATCATAGCATCTGAAATTACTGGAGGTCTTGTATGATATTTCATCATCCTTTTTATTTTTTTGGAAGTTCGGCAGTTGGTAAATTAGAAGATAAATGATCAATCTGTACCCTATACAGATATTTTGACCTGATAAAATACTGTATTTTCTTGGACTGTGACCGATTTAAGGTGAGTTTGGTGTGATCTTAGATTTAAAAATCTATTTGGATATGATTTCTGGTCTTCTTCTGCCTCTTGTAGTTTGTGAAGACATCTTATGGAGGCTTTTTTCATGGAACAACATGGCCTGAGGCCTTGCTAGAGTGGAGCGATGATCAGGCAGTAAGAGTTGTGTCAGGGATGTTGTCAGCTTCACAATCCTGTGGACGTTAATAGCTAGCTTTCATAAGCTCTCAAAATTTTGGGTGCGATTTAGCATAGAAATTAGCATTTTTCATGTTCTACATGAATTCATAGCAAGATATTATGCCTCTGGATATGAGTCCATAGTAATCTGCTGAAGTGAATTGGCTTAGAGCTATATGAAATTCTTACATGCCCTCCTGCGATGACTTAAAGAAAGGAACTTCCTGGAAAAAAATTTACAGCTTGTGCCAAAGGGTTACTGCGTGGACATATTGTTAGATGTATAAGTGAATATAAACTTCACATATTGCCTGTTTCCGAAAGGATCCTCTCAATTTCTTCTAGGAGGCGTTCTTTTTCCTCCGTCAAGTCCTCGTTCTGTTTTTGAAGTTCTTCAATCTGCTTAGTCTGTTCAGAGTCCTTCCTGAAAAGTATTATTCCCCAACAAGAAACCAGTTATTGAGTAAACTCTCAAAGGAGAACACCTTCAACTTGGAGTCTCCAAAACTAGTAAAATTAAAGAGAACAGAAATAAATTTCTGAGTCCAGTCTTTGCCGGGAAACGAACAAACAAAATTATAGGGTCTTTCCTCACAAAAGAACAATTGCAAGTGAACAAGTTGCTAGTCATATGCCATTACCTATTCATGAATGACAAGTTAAGTTTTAGTGACCGGACTTCCTTCTCAAGATTCTCACACCTCTTCACCACTGCTTGCATATCAGATGGACTTGCTGGCACCAAGCTCCGTTCTTTTGCCTCAGCCATTCTACATCACCAAGAAACTAGTGTAAATCAAAGCTTCACCTTGTAAATGTTTTTACCTTTGAATTTATTCAGGCAGCTTCAGTGACTATTTCGTTTTACTTCACTCATATTGTGTATTGAGAAACCATGGTGATGTTCAGTTCTAAGAAATTATAAGCAGTTTGAAAGTAGCACCTATTACTTATACAATAAGAAACGACCAGCGCCAAATGGGTGGGGGGAAGAGAGTTAATGACCTAAAACCATGCAGAAGTTTGGCTATAAGAAAGAACAGATCACACAGAAAATTGGTCTGAAGGTAAAAGAAGCCGCAAGCAAGATTCTGAAATTTGAAACTAAAACTACATGGTTAGAGTTCAGTTATTTGTTTGTAACGCTGCTTCCAGGTAATATAGGCTAAATTCCAGTAGGAGCTACACTATATGACAGTTTAACAGAGGTCATTGCTTTAAATCTAATTAGTTACTGTAAACTGGAAATGAGCTGATCAACTACGTCCTGAGCTTCCAAATGACAATACAGCAAATGGACATGCTTACTTTCGTGAGCGCTCCACTCTGCGTTTTTTAGTTGGATCAACCTTTTCAACTGCATAATAATTGTTGGTCAGATAGAATCACCCAAAATTAGAACTACTAAGTAGCCTGCGCCATTTAATTCCACACAATTCTTACAATATAAAAGCAAACTGAATGAAGAGGAACATTTGAAACACTTTTACTCAAAATTTCTAATTCTTGTGGAATTGTTACAAGTGTATACGTAGTGTATCTAACTGCAGATCAGGGACTGCACAAGAAGCCAAATAGGTTCAAGGTTCCCGTTTCATAGCATCAATCTTGTCAAACTTTACAACGACTGATACTCCATAAATATTGTTCAATTTCATCTCTGATAGCAAGCTGTCCTTTACATAAATAAAAAAACTAATTGGACATGCATACCTTGGCAATTGAGTGCAAAGTTTTGCTTATGTTTGCAGTTTGAGAGTAATATAAAGTGTAAGATCAAACACATGAGAATTGCATTGTTGATACAGGATAAAGCGTAAGATCAAACACATGAGAATTACATTGTTGATACAGTCAAAAAGAAAACAACTCTCCTTTCCTGTCCTCTCATTTAAGAATATAAAGTCATGTTAGAAAAGTTCATAGGGAAAAGTAATTACCTGAAACAAGTGATGGCTCAGAATTATATCGGACTAGACCTCCCCTCTACACCAAGATTATTTAGATGAAAACAAGGAGTTAAGAAGTAGGTAAATACTCAAAATTTGATTCACATTTTGTTATTTTCCCACCAAAGGGAGAAGAATACCTTTCTGTCATCCTTCAAATTATCAATTATCTGCTCTCTGAAATCTGCATTTCAATATATTTTGCTTCAACAACACTTAAAAGTTAACTAAAATTTCAAGTGCCAATAGTTTTCTTTTCTTCAAATGCAAATGAAAGTTGTCAACCTACTGCAGCAATTCTATTTTGTGCTTGATTCTTTGTGGTAAAGGTTAAGTTGAAATATATGTTTTCTTATGTACATGGTTTAAAAGAACAGAAAAGTTACATATATATAGTTTAAAAGAACAGAAAAGTTACATATAGGTTAAAAGAACAGAAAAGTTACATGTCTTAAGTGTTTGGTTCTCTTTTCAGTAATTAGTTATGGCGTTGAACCTAGGATTTGGCTCGGGTATAATGTTAGGAAGTTGAGGTTGGTCTTAGGATCTGTACCAAGCTACAAAGAAACAAATATCAGAATAGATGGAGAAATCATCAAACAAATGCTATCTGTTGTATGGACAAAAAGTGTGCTTGTCTACAAAGTGAGATAAGGAAATGAGTCGAGGAACAGCACCATATGAATCCTAGATCCAAAGAGGAGAAAAATATTTGGCATTTAAGTAGCAAACCATTAACAAAAGTAGATGCTTATGTGTACCTTTAGCTCTAGAAGTGTTTTCTGAACTTCTCCCGTTTTCATTTTCTTTCTTTGAGCTTTCGCTAATGCTTGGTGCTTGATTTGAGTTGCTAGGACCATCACATGCATCAAACCCAGATGAAACGACTGGTGCAGCTGCAGAAGATTCACTTTGACAAGGTTCTTCAGAAACTGCTGTTAGTTGAGTTGCATTTACAGGATTCCCAAAACCTTCCAGGTCAAAACTTATTGATCCATGAAAAGTATGCAAGAAGCCAGGACTCTTAAGCTGAAAAGGGCTTATTTCTTGATAAGTGCTTGGAATCTCAATAATGCTATTTCCATTTCCTAGGTCAAAACCAGAGTTGACTGTAATTTCTTGAGCTTGAGGAAGTGCATTAGATCTATCTTCAGTAGTATCTTTTTCTATCTGATTGTTAAGTTTCTTGCGTTCTAGTGTACCCTTTAGGATGTTTACAACAGAAGAAACTCTATCACCACTGCCCATCTGCGTGTTGTTGAAGGTAGATGAAGATGAATTGGAAGGTGACATGAATGCGTCGAATTGACTGGCAATTTCATGCAAAGGGAGGTCTGTGTAACCATTTGGATCCGCAAATTCTTGTTTCAAAATGTTCATACCAACCTCAGAACCATTCTGCATAGATTCCATGCATAAAGTTGAAGGAGATATTTTCATGGCAGCATACCTTTTCCTGAAAAGGAAATATAGAATCAACTTAGGAAACCTTGATGGATATCTGTTGTATTTATCAACTATCACTTGGAAAAATTTGCTGCAAGTATGCAGAAATGTAGCACGAGCACTAATTGTTGTTGCACAGAATGTTGATACCGTAGCTCAGATGATCGACTTCTTGTCATGGGTTGAGAATTATGAAACCAGGCCTGTGTAAAAAGATAGATACCATAAGAAATCATCTTCGGGAGCTTCCTTGATCTGAGGTTTCTTTGAATAATAACACAACAAACCTTGGCCAGATACAAATTGTTAGCCTGCATACTTCCCTCAACAGCATTCCTGATAAGGAAAATAAATCAAATAAGATTGAATCGTTTCTGTTGACATTATGTTGCTTATTTTCTGTGAATCAATACCAGATCCTAAGAGCATAATACATCAATTGAATGTCAGCAGATTGAGAAACCTGATTGATTCTTGATTGAGATCACTGGGTATGACCTCAGCAACTTGATTATTTTGTGCAAACGCACCATTACTTCTTTTATTTTGCAGTGTCCCCCCATGATGCTGATTGGATAGATTCGACAGCTCAGAGGAAATCCTGCAATGATGATTGATCAATTCCCTTGCTATATAGGTTGAAAATCAATATTGGCCAACAATTAAATACTTCCAGAAGCCAGAACATTTTGCATTGACAAAAGCTTCCTTTATCTGGTATCTATGCAGTTGCATTTAGTTGGAGGCTGAGACATAAGTAGAACTACCTTTCTGGTCTGCTGGTGGTGTGATAGGGATTACACAGCAGACTTACTGTGTTAAGGGAAAAAGGACAGACAAAAGAGAGCAAACTCATTCACTAATTAATTCAGGGTTAACGTTGAGAAAACATGGGAAATTAGGGAACAACTCTCTGAAGGCACATAGCTAAAATGGACAATTGCATTAGTCTAATATCAAGAACCAAATGTTTCCAATCAACATTTAGCGATTCTAATTTTTAACACAATTAGTTACAACAAGCAAAAATTGGAGACTTCCTATTGTCCCGTTTACTCTTTCTTCACACCGAAGCAAGGATCACAAAGATAGATCTTTTTGTAGGGATAAACCTACAAACTTTGGTAGACAAAATCTCAATCTAATTATGCAGGTCTATTAACCTCAACGCACTAACCTCCTTGACGATTGCCGTGTCCGATTTGCTATGCTTGATGGATAGACAGTACTCTGAAAGTAGAAATGTACCAATCCAAACAAAAAGAAGCATCAGAACTCCAGGTGTAAATAGAAAAGAAAAAGGACTTAATTTTTAACCAAGAAAGAGCAACTTGTTTTGAATCAATGCGACTTTGGTTCTGCTATTTCAGACTGTAGAGCCTAGTGTTTGAATAAATTAATATTTGTGTTAAGTTTCATGTAAACGTTTGGTCAAGCAAAATCTCCTGCAGCTAGTGGAGATCACCAAGGCTTGACAATATCAGGCTCTGCAACTTTTCTGATCAACAAAGAATACCCTTTTTCTCATTCTCTCTGCCAAAATGAAAATGGAGGAGGATAAAGGCAGAAGGAACGGAAAATCTGGGCTCATAGTTCTGTTATTTGTGTAGCTGTTTTTATCAATCACATTTGCAAACACTAACAGCATAGCGCACATGAATAGCCTGTTTCGCATATTGATGCTCATAAAAGAAGATATGATTTTCTGCTTGCCTCTCCATTGGTAAGCCAACTTTTGAAGAGCTCCTCGCTATCCGTACGAAGGTTCTGAGAAAGATTCTTGAGCCCCAACATCTCCATGGTAGGCGCAGACATGCCAATTGTGGTCTCCATCAATGATTTGATGAACAACTCTTCACTCGAGTTCCTGTACGTATCCGAAAATCCTCTTCCCTGTGTGTCCATCGGAATTTTCTCTCCTTCACCTCCTTGATAAAAGCTCCTATTATGTTCACTGCTACCTCCTGCCTTTACAAAAGAATCATCTATCAACCTTCCCCTGTTTCCACCATTGACCATATTACTCCTTTTCCACAAAAACCTCCTCCCCCTCAAAATTTGATGCCTGATTTGTTCTGATCAAAAACATTTATTATAAAGTGCAAGAGAGGAATCCTATTGCGTTTCCAGTCTAGGTGCTGAACTCTAAATTCAATAAAGAATACAACCGAAGTAAACGCCTCCTCTGCAAGAAATTAGAATGGACTATAGAGAACTTGGTAGTGACAGGGGACTTTGTTTTTGCACCAAAGGCGAATATACTATGCATAACAGTGAACAACAACATTACAAAATGAGCAGTACCAACTCCCACCAGGTTGCGATCACCATAAATTATCATCTAATGCAACTGAATTTTGAGGGGAGAACCAGAAGCAATCCTCACTAGATACAATATACCAAAATAAGATGACAGTGTGAAAATATTGTTTTAAATAAGCGAAAGAATCTTATGATGCATGGCAAATGCAATCTAACAGAAGCAGAAGAGTCCACTAATTCAAGTGCATGCCGAACAACACTACATTACACTGCACTCCCATGTTTGAAGACTAAAACGAAACAAACTGATGATGACAAAAATAAAAGATGAGAAAAAGACTGTATTTGTAATTTTTCAGTCGTAGACTTTACCAGAGTTTACCGGTTACCCTAAGGCTGACGTTATACGAGTATTCAATTTTTTTTTTTCAGGGAATTCAATATATATTTTTACTTAATACTCTTTTATCTTATAACATTATTATTTTGCCTCCGTTATAAGTGAGTTTATTAGAAACAATCTTTTTATTATGTAAAGATAAGATTACGTATTATCAGACTTTTAAAACTCAGCTTCATTACAAAATTTTGAAATATGACAACGATAATAATATTAAATCTATAAGTTGATAGTGTCGAATTGCATATTTTATGCTTAAAAAGGCGGCAATGTTTATGTCATATTTTTAGCACTCGTGACACGCAAATGCGAAATATTAACCAGCAGCAAATTAGTTGGAGAACACTCGTTTTGAGATGTTTTAAAAGTAGATCAGAAATTAAACCGATAACACAAAAGATTTAAGATTATATATGTTCGGTAGATATAAGATTAACTTAAAATTAACTAAATATTAAATAAATTTTAAAATATAATTAAAAAGATTATCCTTTATTTTAGTTTATAACACTTTATTAATTTAATATATAACTATATAATATAGAATTATAGAGTTAAATATAGATATTTTTAAATTTTGAGCTTTACAAATTCGTTGAGTTATGTCAAATTCTATGACAAAACACTGTAATTAATCGGTATTTAATTCATAATTAAGCCCTATGATCGCTACCTAACCTTTGATTTGTCCATTTCTTGCTTAACTTCTTCCAATTTTATTACTCGCGTGACAAGCACTTAATTACAAGGGGAAAAGTGGAAAACACATGGGAGGAGTTATTAAATTATTACAAATAATTTAGTGATGAAGATGCCAGACGGCTGAATCCACCTTATGCTAGGTCCTCCCTAATATGATTCTACTTCATTTTAATTCCTGAGAAGGCACGACAATTGGTCCGAGATAGGTCGGTCTCGTTAATTTTTTAAAATTAAAAGTGTAAATATTTTTTTGATTAAGTTTGAGCTTAAATTGCCTAGGTTCAGTCTTAATGTCTATTCGGTTGAACTTTTAAAAATGAATAAGTACCTTTTTTTTTTGCAAAAGTCTTTTTTTAAATAACTATTTAACTGTAAAAATAGAAAAATACTTTTTTTAATAGATATAATTTTTTTGACAACCAAAATATAAATTTTTAAAAAGCTCAAATTTGAAGCTTTTCAAATAAACAATTTTTCAGGTAGATTTTTCAGATCAGTTAATGAACCTATTTTTTAGTCCCTTTTGTCTTTATGTTTTGTACATAATTTTCACAATACCCACAAACTCATATTCACGTTTATTTTAGGATCTATACAATATTATGTGACTTTTTATATATATTTTAATATTTATTTTTTATATTAATTTTAATGTTATAATCCATATTAAAATTTTGGTTAAATATATTTTCATTTATATTTCTTATGGTTTAAAATTATATAATAACTAATATATTGTGATTTACAATTTGTTTAATATACTTAAAATAATATTTATATACCCAAAATAATTTTATTACAAAATAAAATATAGTTAAAATTAATAAAAGTGTTTTTTATTTTTATGTTATCAAACATTCTATTATGTGAAGCTCTTTTTAAAAAGTTGTTTTTTAATTGACAGTCAAACAATCAACTGATTTCTTAAAAAATCTCTTCTAAAAAAACTCTACTGATATAAACTCGTCTAAAATTTAACTCCTCTGAACAAAACGATATTTATTTATTTAAAAAATTGAATTTCGGATAGGTCTACTACACGTATATAAATTAATATTATTTTAGCACCGCTGTAAAACTCACATTTTAAATTTTTATTAAAATTATTATGTTATTAAAATAGGTGAGCGTGAGACCCACTTATTTAATTTAATATAACTAAATTAATTAATCTATTAACTAATTAACCCTAAAACTTAAAATTCTCCAATAAAATCCCAATCCAGAATATGTCATCCCCCTTTTCTAACTGCAACGTCTCCCTCATTCGCCGCCCTTCATCGTCACCGCCTTGCACCACTTGACTCCTGAGAGAAGGTGTTATGAATTTTAGATCTAAGACGTTCACCTCACTACCTCGCTTCAATCGTTCAGATACGCAAGAAAGAGAAACAC